>WEIV01016256.1:30817-92088 GCA_013390005.1 Calyptomena viridis | reverse complement strand
GGGCCGCAGCCGGGGGGGCTTGGCCGCTCCATGTCCCGGCCCTGCCATTGGCTGCAGCGGGCTCAGCGGGCAGCCCAGCCAGCCAATCGGTTATATTAATATCATTAATAATAATAGCCCCCCGCCCACCCCCCGCCGAGCGCTTTCATGTCGCGGCGGCGGCGATGGACGGAGGAGATGCGCCCTCCGCCGCCCGGAGAGCGGTGAGGTTGTCCTCAGGCCAGAGCCCCTCGGTTGAGGCAGTTGAGTCGGTCTGGGGGGAGCGGCGGAGGGACGATTGCACCCGTGAGCAGGCGGCGTGCTGCCGGTGGAGGGAGGGTGCCCGGTAGGGAAGTGAGGAGGACGCTTCTCTAAGGAGTCTCCTGAGGCCCGACTGATTTACCTTTGTACATGTGTATATACATATATAGGCATGTTTTTGTATGTGTACATAGGATGTCTGTATAATTTATTCGGAAACTCAGCCAGCTCCGCTCATCGGAGGAGTGGTCCATGACGCCTCATCTCCCACCGCCCCGAGCCGGGAGGCAGTGTGGGAGGGAGGCCATGCGCTACCCGCTCCAGGACCCAGCCCGTGGCTCCTGGTGTTACCCCTCTGCAGCCCGACTTTTTAATTATTGTTCTTACTGTAAACCCATTTCATGGGAAGCCATAAAGGCATCCTCCCCCTGCCCGCTTTTTCCGACCCTCTGGAGCCCACCTCGAGACAGAGACTCCCACCAACGCTACAAAATTCTCCCTCGCTGTGGGGAGCCGGAGCAGGAGGGTTATCCTCTGCCTTTTCCCTTGTCATCAGGCGAGTTAGGTTAGTAGGGGGACGGGTAGATCCAGACTTCACGTTGGAGACCCATGGAAGTTTGGGTGAGTACATAGATGCCTCTGCGTTGCTCATCTGCAGGTCAACCCTCTCCTCCTGCTATGCTCTCCTTCTCTGCTAGAGGTTCTTTCCTTGTTCCTCTTTGTGGTATTCGTGGACAAGTACCCCTTTCTCAAGCCCCGCCTCCGCCTCCCGCCTTGGGGGTACCGGTTGTTGCCCAGCGGGAATGCCCGGGAGGGCCGGGGGGCAGCCGGGAGTGGTGCCGGCCTCCTCGGCACGGAGCAATCTCGCTCTTTTCCGTAGTGGCAGTGGGGACCTTTGTGGTCAGGGCCTATTTTTGAAAGAATAAAAAGTAAGAAGAACAAAAATAAGGGAATAATTCCACTTCCAAAGTCTCCAGGAAGATAGAAACAGCCGGAGCTCTGAAATGGACTCTGGAAAAGCAGGAATATACGGGAGCATGTTCAACTTTCAATCTTACCTAAGCAGAGACCGAGGGCAGTCTAACCGTAAATCGGGCGACAGAGCATTTGTCACTTGTTGCACAAGAGTGACGTTAACAAACATGACTTCTATGTTCTGCGCATCTTGATGCGTATTCCTGGATAGGAAATATGAGTTTAAATGATAGTTCTTATGCATCCATAAACGGTCATCTCTGTTGAACTGGCAGACTCAGAAAGTATATGCTTTCCCGAATAAAGAGAAAAATATGGACTATTGTTTCTATATGTTCTATATACAATATACATACCTATAAAAATATGCTTGTATCCCTTACCTATAGTTTCTAAAGTGTTCCTACAGTGTGATCATGCAACTTACGTAATACTATTTGCTTACCACTTAGAAATAATTTAATGAAATCAGTAAGAGTAAATATGCTCTTCTTTTCCCCTCTGTGTATTTATTTCTTTAGCTTATAACGTGTAGCTTTGGTGTGCAATAATGCTGAACTGTGTTTGTGGAAATCATGTATACTCAGACATATTCTTGAAACACAAAATCCGGATGAGTATAATTCTATACCTACTAATACAACAACTCTACGTACATTTCCGTGTGTAGGGGGTATATTTTTTAGGTCTCGTAGTTATGTTTAAACACTTGTTGTACTGCTATAATTATTAAAATTTTATTATTAACATTATTAACATTTCGTGCTTAATATCCTCAATGCTTATTACGGTAATGAGGGGAAAAAAAAAAAAAAGCGCGTGTTCCCTGGATGTCTCCTTCAGCCACCTATGAGGGTTCTGTGTAGGGAGTAGAAAAAGCACTCAGTGATGGTATTTTCGTAATTTAATGTCAGAAAGACGTCCTACCCTAATGCCTTTTCTGTGTCACTTGCCCGGGGATAACGGGAGGGTTCCCTCGTGCCAAGAGCATTGCCATCACCTCGGGATAGTCGCCCCTCAGGGGGAGGCAGGGGCCGTGTCAGCGCAATTCCCGGGCCGTCTCCGGTGGGGCTCGGACTGACCGCGGCGAGGTGGAACACTTCCTTCCCCTACTGCCTTCTCTCTCACGGCCATCTCTTTGCATCACTGTAAATCTTTATTTTTTTTCTATAGGTAGCATAGTGGAGAGGCTTTCCCTGGGCAGCTCCTGATGTTTCCCATGGGTCAGGAGGGAGTTCACCGTGTTTTCGGAGGAGATGACTTTGAGACTCGATTTAGACTACAGGTAGCGGGGCCCCTTATTTTTACTATCTTTGACTCTGTTTCTTTTCCAGGTACATGATTTTCTCTGAGGCTTTGCAGACCTCTAGGTCCAGTGCATCCCCTCGAGGTGCGGGACGGCTGCGGCCCTGTGGTCCCGCTGCCGGTGGGATCTCTTTGAACAGTCCTGACTCCCAGCCCGTGCCCATCACTGGTGTGGGATTCTTGCCGGCCACATGGCGTGGAATGTCCGTGGGATATCACCCCGTCATAATCTCCTACGGATCCGGAGCCTCTGACAGGGTTTTCTCGACAGCCGGCTGCCGCGCAGAGGGCAGGGAGAAGTGAGGATTTGAAGCCGGGCTTCTTAGGGAATGAGCGGACAGAGGGATATATTTGGGGCTGAAAGATCGTATGTGAGTGAGACAAGAGCCTCCACTGAGTCACGGTGCTGGCGGGCAGACCACTCCTGCAGCTGCCCTGCCACCTCCCGCACGGAGCGGAGCGGGCTTCCTGCAATGTGAATGCAATTACCCTGCTGGTGTTTGATGTCTCCCCTTGCTCTCCTTTCACTAGCACTGCCTCGATGTGTCGTAAAATAGAAGCGAAATGAAAGACAGTCTTTATCGCTCGCACCCTAACCTCTGCTCCTCTTTGCTTTTAAGGGCCGCGGTGCGCTCGAAGCCCGGAACTTTGCGGAAGATTATTGACCCCCAGCGCTGCAGGCAGAGGTGGCTTTGGGCACAGGCATCATGCTCCTTTCTCCTTGCCAAAAAAGCAGCGCGGAACAGATTGCTCAGTTCCTGTCACCTTCCTAAGAGATCAGACATCAGCGCTGGGGGTAAGGAAGTTCTTGGCCCATATCTGCCTCTGGTTGATGTTGATATATATATATATTATTTGTTTAGATTTTATATATATTTTATATATTTTGCTTATAACTATACACATGCACATATATATATGTTGATATTTATCTATATAAATATTTATATATATGCGTGTGTATGCGTATACTTACAAATAAAAATATTGTTTCAGCCAGGTTCTGTTTAGGTATAAATATAAAACAAGTAAAGACGATATTAACATACTCAGTAAACAGTCAGGAGCACCGAAGCGCAAAAGCATTTCCTAGAAAGCAGCCTTTCTTTTTTTCGGGTCCAAAGCTCCTTTAGAGGAACAGTGGTAGTGCTGGGATGGTTTGGATACCTACTTAAAAAAAAAACCCCAAACCAACCAAACGATAAAACAAAAAAACATACAACAAAATAACAAGCAAACAAACATACAAATCCCATAAAATAAAGATCAATCAGAAGATGATTGCATCCCCTCTAAACTTCTGTGTAACATCTCCCTCTCCCTCCTCCTCCTTCTTCCGGGAGGCGGGGGCCCGCTCAGCTCTCCGGGGGAGCCGCCTAAACTCTCCCCCGGGGCACCTCTCGTCCTTGTGGACTTCTCCAGGTCTCTGCTCCCGCTATATCGCCCTCAAAAAGTGGCGGGTGCGGAGCAGGACCCAGGGATGGGGGGATAACCCCGCTGAGGCTCACGGGGACAAGCAGAGGGGGCGATTCAGAGGAGTGACCCCGACAGCCCCCCCGCCTGGGTGAAGGTCCTGTGCGCATCTCACTCCATTTTGGGTGGCCTTTGCAACGGGGAACCCACAAAAGGCAAGGACAACACGGCAATGGTAAACTCTTTTTCTTGCAGGTAGAGAACCCTAAACCCCTTCAAATGTGAGTTAAATAACACTTCAGTGCAGCCTTTCTGAATTTGCAGTAAATTTTAAGGGGTCCCTGAAGAGGAGGAAACAAACTTTTTTTTTTGATTTTTTTTTTCCCCCAGTGTACTATCTTTATAAACCAAATCCAACCGAATTCTTCACCATGAGTGATACTGGAAGAGAACTTTTCCCCTTTCAAGGACGCTGCACAACTCATGCTGTGTCCCATGAATGTATTCATTATTCACAGACAGTCACTAAGTGCTTTGGATGGAAACTTGCAGCCCGTGGCACGTCCTGACTGTCCACGATGCCTATTTATTGCTCGTTAGAGATGCCATACAACTGGGAACACGAATCGCATCGCTTAAGAGCTGGTTTCTTGCTAAGTGAGAGCTAGTTTAACCCATGATAAATTATCGAACTGGGGAATATCCTTGGATACGTAAATACATTAACTAAGAAAACAGTTTGAGAATGATTTTGGGGAATATCTACTCCCCTGTGTTAAAATTTCAGGGCCCTTTCAGAAATATTTAATTGTTTGACTGGAGATAGGGAGAGAGGGAGAAAATAAATCATCAGCAAACTCTATGGTAACTTAAAAAAAAAAAAAAAAGTAGTCCCTACCAAAGTGAGCTAACAATTATAGCACAATCCAGTTTTAAAGTGATTTTTCCAGAAAAGTCTTAGGCATTGATTTACTTACACAACTTTAACTTTTTTTTTTTTTTTTATCTACAGTGAGAGAATGCATGGTTTTATTGGTACTGGTTAGGGTCAGCCACAGGAGAATTATGGAGGTCATGTGAAATAGGTGCCAATAAAGCTTTTATTATTGTTATACAGACAAAAGAGCATTATGGAAAGAGATTCTTACGAGACCTAGCCATGGATATTTTGTTCTGCTAACAATCATGTTGGAAAATACAGAGACACTGTAAAAAAAAAAAAAAACCAAAACTTTTCAAAACCTTTCAAAGCTTTTCAGAACATTAACCTATTATCTGTAAGACTTTTGGAACTACTTTTCTCCCAGAAAATTAAGGTTTCCTGAAATGAAACACTGCACTCAACTCATTATTTTGCTCAAATCAAAAGTTCTAGGCAACTGGGAAAAAAAATTGCACTGTCACAAGAGAATATAACTATCCCATTTCAAAAATAACATTTAACATTTGATTTTTGTGTTATGAAACATAAGAAGATAAAACTATTTGTAATTAACAAGGCAGTCTCTAGTCTGTATGTATCTACAGTTTGAATCTGAAGATTTTCTGCCAGAACTTGAAGATGAGAATTCTTAAAATTTATTAAAATGATGTTCTCCTTCCCTCACCCAGTCTTGAATGATTTTAGTGGAGCATTGTCAAGCATTAAACCTTGTTAAGGACTGTAATGAACTTCCCCATCTGTTGATATGTTGGATTCTTAGATCAAACTTCAAAAACTGTTGGAGCTTTGTGAATTTCCTAAAAACTCATACTTTCTTAAATCTGATTGACTCAGGAGTTTTAGATTAATTCCAGGACAGAGCCAAATTCAATCAAAGAATGTATTAAGACCTTACAGTACAAAACATCCTTTGTATTTTCACAGTGGTGTAAAAGGAAAATTGATTCATGGATCAAAATTAGTCCCCAGATAACATTAACATTGGAGTAAAAATCATACTAGCTTTTCCACTTTGATAGTAAAATAATTCGAACTGTGTGTATTCTTAGGAAGATGTTCAAGAAAACATGTGAATATTACTTAAACTTTATTATATTAAAATGTCACATGGAGTTATGAGTTATATTAATAAGAAGCCAGTATGCTCTGCATAGATAGAAAACATCTCCTTTCCACTGACTTTTAAGTCATTCAACATAAAAGAGGACAACATATCAACCTTTAAAACTGTCATTAGATCAAGGAAAGTGTTTTCCATTGTCATGTGAAACTTATGCTTCTGTAAATCATATTTGAGTATGGCATATAGATTCTCCTTTCTCCCTCCCCACCTCCCCAAAAAGCACCTTTCAGCAACGATATTTATGCAAATATAAAACAATGAATTTTTGAGTGTGTCCAGAAATAATCTCTATAGAAACCCATGGGTAGTTACAGTTTATGTGAGTCATTAAAATCTGAGGATGAATGTAATTTTCAAATGGTTCTGTAATAGATTAAAAATGGTTTTGCAATGCTCCAGCATATGTGTAGATACATATCTGGAGATATATACAGTTACATACATATGAATAAATTTATTATGGTATACAAAAATTACATTTTCACATAGCATGAAAATAGTGTTGAAATGCCTTTAGAAAGGACTGGATCAAGTCAAAATTAATACTAATGTAAATCCATGGAAACCCCAAATGCATTCACTTTCTTGTTTTGAATTATTTTGTTATCAAGACTGATTAGTCCTAGAAAACCCTGAAGCAGTAGGAAGGCTGGGTCAAGCGCTGAGTGAACTCAGTGCTAAAGCTCTGTTTGCTTTCTCCCAGCAAGCAGCACTGAGAAGTGCTATCTTCCCCAGGATCTCTGTGGGGCTCGGCAGGAAACCCAACCATATCAGCTCCCTCTCATAAGATTCCCCTTTGACTTCACAAACTCCTTTAGTTGTGCTAGAATAGTGCAAGCCAGTTCCCACAGTAATTCATCATGAAACCTGAACACCACAGTTCACATTCTGCCCTTGCGAGGACATGAGAAGTCAACCCAGAAATTTACACAAGCCTCTGGCTATGAATAATAAAATCTACACTATAGTTACCTGAAATTGGAGCAATAAGTGGACTTGCTGCAGGAAAAATTCCATATTACACTTTGTGAAGTAATGTCTTGCCCAGAGGAAGCTAAAGTCTTGATTTAAATGGAGACAGTAATGGAGAGGTGGGTGAGGAGAGCTGAAGGTGCACCTTAGTTGTGTGTCATAAGGGCATGTGCTTCCAGCTAAGCAGGAAGATGTGCCAATGTCCCTTTTATGTCCTTCTCTCATGCAAAATTCTCCTACCACATCTACTGAAGGCAACTGATTAAACTAAGTGGAGACCTCTGTTTAACCTTTTCATCCTATGTTTGTCTTAAAGCATATCTAGCCAACATTGTCACACATTGACTGTCATACAGGAAAAGTCAAGTGAATAATTTCGCAGGGCTCCTTCCAGCTGTCTGGTCTTAGGGAAACTTTCTTACTGCTCCATGACAATACATACCATGGTGCAGAGGGATGAAGGGCAGCTCTGTAGAGAGGATGCAGCTGACTGGATTTTGTAAGGGGAAGGCACTCAACTGGATGTAGAACTGCTCTCTTTAGCGGGCACACTGTAATGGTGAGGCCTTTCTGCTCCAGATCACAGATGACTTGGTTTTCCCTTGTCCTGCTCAAATGTTTCTTAAGACTTGGCTTTCTTTTCAAAGTGTGCATTGGAAAGTTAAAAAGGACCATGGCCTGTTCATAATCTTCACTGTAAACTTGCTCCCTGGCAGCTTTTGGCCTATCAGTCCCCTTCCAGTCCATGTCAGAGCATTTATTGGATAATAAAATCCATAGACTGCTTCTGGTAGATATTAGAGCACCCTGTTTTGAAGTGGAAGAGCCAAGTCATGTCATGCCATTTGCACACAGGACTACAGGTTGGGACCAGTGTGGATCCAAGCTGAAGCACCCAAAACCTTGTTGTTCACCTGGCAAGAGACCACAGTTTCCTCAGATAGCAGGAAGAAAAGGTGCCCTGTCATCATGGTGCGCAGTTATAGTAGTTTGAGTAGGTGATGTGTATTTTGCAAAGGAGAGTATCTCTAGCCTACATTTTTATCTCTCCCCAGCTATCATCCTTGCAAAAACCTGGCAAACACCAGCCCTTTAGCAGTATTTATAGCTATATCTCTATCTGATGAGCCACTCTAAAAGTAGGTTAACTCAAAACATACCACTTCACTGCTTGAAAATACAGATGTGAAGGGATATCTGGTTCTAATATACAGATCACCTTATGGTGTGGCAGGTTTCAGTTTCCACAATAGAGAGTGCATTTGTGCTAGGAGTGATTTAAGCCATTTGGGACCTTCAAAAGCAGAAACCCTTCATGAACCTTATTGGAAATGACTACACTTGGTGAAAAAAAAAGGAAGAGAAACTAGAGGGGTGATCTAAGATCACACACATCTGAAGAGTGGAAAGGAAACCTTTTCAAAATGTTGCTCTTTCTCAGAGAAAATGCCTAATATAAGTGTGGGAGAAGTATCTCCATTTCTTTGTTGAACTATGAAGTCCTGCTAATTCTGATTCCATCTCATTGCAAACAGCCACCAGGTTTGGTAAAGAACAGTCAGTTTATTAAATAGTAGCAATATCAATAATCATATTTTATTTTGCATTTTCCTTTTTGCATTTCTCCTTTTCTGAGGGAGGTAATGAGGAGGACAACAAAGCAGGTTTTCCTTTCAGATACACCTGGTGGATTTGAGCTCTGATACTTCTTTTTCTGTCACTACACAGAAATCCCTTAGGAAGAGCTAAATATCAGCATAAAGATTGTTTGTGCAGATTAGAAAGAAGGATTTTGCCCTTGGGTCCAAAATCTGGAATGTTTTCTGCAGATCATAGACTCCATAAAACATATGTACTTAATAAATAAGCAAACAAGCTTGCGTTTAAGTGAGGGTTCCTTGCACTAAAGGAGAACAACATTTGGCACGCTGGGGTCGGAGGCTTGACACTTATATCCCTTGTATGCCAGAGCCACTTTTTTCAAATACCTCATTTTCCTCTTCACACCAACTCTGCTTTTGAGGTGCACAAGAGGAACTTTTCAGAAGCTTATTCCAGGTAATCTGAAATAGTGCTTCCTCACAGATCTGAATGACCCCACACAGAAAATGTGTAGAGTATGCTTACCTTGTCCAAGAGGAAAGCCAGATGAGCTAAGAAGCCTTTCCCTCATACATGTCTACTGTCTCACTGCCTGCACAGGTCAGCAGGGAAAACAGCAGAGGGGAAACAGCTGGAATGGTCCCAGCACTTCAGGCTTTTGGCACCCCTTTGCAGCAGGAGCTTGGAGTTTTTTTGTATCCCTCTTCTCTGGAGCTGTCAGCAGGTAAAACACTTTGCTGTGTTTCTCTGAGCTGCTGAAACATGATGTGCTCTGTCTCCACCTTTGGCAGAGCTTGCCTGACCTTTCCTTGCTCCTTGCTTAGGGTGAGGTGGATTCAATCCCCTTAGCAGCCCCGACAGGTCACCCAGGCTTGGTCAGGCCTAAGGAGCTGTCCTCCTACATTTAGCAAGAGAGAAACGTGCCCACCATCTGCTTGCAATTGCTAAGACACTGAGCACAGCTTTTGTTTTCACGTGTCTCCTGAACATTTGACAATCATGATAGTTAGACTTAGTGAGGTCTTATCAGTACTTTTTGGTTGTCGGACCAACGCCTGAACACCTCTAGGTGTCCACAGTTTTTGTTGGGATGGAGGATGCTCATGTTAGATAAGGTGACTCTCCACAGCAGCAAGCATATATTCCCATCACCCCATGATCCTCACATGGGGCAGAAGCCAGATAGGAGTCAGATGTCAAGTCTGTTAGATTTATCTTGACTTTTACTATGCAGAGAGGCAAGAACGACACCTGCAGAGGGTAATCCATCTCCTCTTGGATGGCAGGGATGATCACTACCAGAAGTGCTGCCAAAGTCACTGTAAAGGACATTGACATTAAACACCTAGCTGGTTGAAATGAAACCTATCTTATTTCTTAATTTTCTGGTTGCTTCTATCTTGTTTGGCTGCAATAACCCTTCCTCCACTTGTGCCTTTTTAGTGTGAAAAACAGCAGGAACAAACTAAGGACCTGGTTCCTCACTCCATCTTTTGCTTATCTTTAAAAATGTATGCACATAGCTTCAAAACTATGTCATACAAAGTTGCATGGCAGCCATTCCCTTACATAAAAGGCAACTTTTGTGTGATTTTGACCGAATTATGACATGGTAGAGTGAAGTCAAAGTCAAGTTCAGTTGAGGATAAAAAACATAGTAGATTAAGTTTGCTTAAATTTGTTGTTCTTGATGTAGTCCACAGGGATGAAAAACGATTCATCTGGAACTCTTCATTTCCAACATAACTTTAATTGTTTTATTAAGCACAACAATTATATTATTCTGAATTAACTATGTTTGGTTATGTGTATATCAATCTAACATTCAATTCAGAAAAAAATAATGAAGTGATAACGAAATATTTCCTTGGACTTAGTGATGATCAGTGAAGTCTTGTGGGAACCTACCTCTGAGATCAACAGTGAATTAAAAAGGGACCAGGATTCGGAGTCAAAAAGAGCAAATATATTTTTGACTGATGCTCAGTCACTGTTTTCTATCCTGTGCTGAAATTCCAAGTGTTCCTACACACAGGTTTTTCCTTTTCATTTATCTACTAAGACCAGTTTAAACAAACAAACAAAACCAATCACATGCACACACAAAAAAACCAATGCCAAAACAAACCCCTGAAATCTACTGAGATCTGGCTTGAAAGAAAGATACCTTANAGTTTAAACAAACAAACAAAACCACTCACATGCACACACAAAAAACCGAATGCCTTACAAGGTACAAATCTAAGTGTGGGTCATCCTTGAGAAATCTGAGTCTGGGGATCTGAACTACTTCTTTCCATAAAGACCAAATCTACAGTTTGCATGATGCATGGGAAGGATTACTGAGGATTTAGGCAGTACTTGCATCTTGCTGATCCTAAGTAACCCTCAGTGATATTTAAAGAGCTTTAGGAGCCTTTTTGACACCTAATGAGAACTTATAGATTCTTTCAATTCAATTTAAATTCAGATTAATATTTCAGATTAGTTTGCTACTACCAATTTTGCAAACACTAGTAAATCCTAAAGGTTGTATCTGTACCTAATCAGAAATTAATCAAGATAAATAGACACAGATTATTTAAAATTCTACCACAATCAGCATGATTAAGAAGAGAATTATAAAAATCTTAAGGTTGTTTTTCACAGAGTCTGAATCTGGGAAAATTATTAACTGGTATGTGAATTTATATGGATTCCATTTAACAAGAGTTGTTTGGATCTGTATGAAATCTGAGGAAAGTAATTATGTATGCCTTTTCTTGAGCTGGGAATCTTCTGGATCTGACCTATTTCAATATAGTGGTTTTTACTATAGACTACATGGTCTTATTTAAAATTATTTCTATACTGTAGTCTTATCTGACGTTTCTTCCATGTGCACATTTAGCCAGACTTCCTTGGTATGAGACAATACATGGGAAAATGGTTTTGATAGCAGGAATCAGCATTTTACATCTTTTCCTTGTGTAAATTAAGTCAATAAGAAAAATTTCTGGTGACTCTGTATTAATTTCAAAAGCAATTAAAATATTTGTCTCCTCTCTCCTTTAGTTTACTCTTTCAATTTTTCAAAATGTGTGCCTGTATTTACTTGCATGGAAGAAAATGCAATCAATGTAAGCAAAACATATGTGAATATAAGATGACATAAAAGAACATCTTTGCTAACCCTTGACCAGAGATACGATGTGTAGATACTTTTTAATCGCCTAAAAACACCAGGGCTGGAGTTAGTGTATCTGAAGACCAAATGGCCCTTTTCACAGTGCCACCTCGAGGCCACATCTCTCCCCCGACCAAGCACAGGCCACTTCGACATGCTCTCAGCCGGGAGCATGTTGTGTTTTCCTCATTTCCCGTACTAAAAGTTTACTCAAAGTGAAGCACAGGTGAGACCCGTGGTGTAAAGTAGCTCCCAAACGATTCTGGTGCTGCAGAACCCATAAGGATGCTCGCAGGTGTGGTGAGAGTATAGTGAATGTAAGCCATCTCAGACAAAAATGAAGGTTGGAGTCTAGGTGGATTAAGATTTTCTTTTAGCAGTTCTGTATTGCACAATCCAAATGTACGTTAAACTTAGATCTGTACTTTTGCCAAGTTGCAATTTATAAATAAAAGGATTCAGAGGAAGCCAATTTTCCTACTTAGATTTAACAGCTAATGCTCTGAAAACCTCAAGGCTAATTAAACTGTTCAATGTCCTTCTGCATTTAATTACTCAGATATTGATCTAACATCTTAACACACAAGACAAAATAGTGACACATTTTATATTTGGAAATAGAAAAAATAGGAAGCAGACCTGCTTTAAAAATGATTTAGCAGTTAATAACTGAGCTCAAAAAGCAGTGTTTCCAAGTACTCATTTTTTTCATTAGCCACATAGACTTTCTGTCTATTTGAAAAAAGAAGGGAAAAAAGAAAAAAAAAAAACCCAAAAAGAACATTAACAACAACGAATTCCCAAACAAACAAACAAAATTCGACAGAATTATCCATAAAATCTGACTCAAATTTCACATTTAACTGAAAAAAATCCTACACAGTAAATTGCCAAAGCCACGTGCCCCTACGAAGATAGAGACAAACCATTTGTAAAATCAGACCACCACAGGACAAACCTGTGTTCAAGTTCTGACCCTATCTAAGACACTCTCTGACCTTGGACTAATAAATATTTAGCTTTCCTTTTTCCACCACTGCCTGAAAACTGAGCCTCATATGTTTTCCTCATTTACTGTTGTCTTAATTTAGGTCACCATCTTTCTGATATGGGACTCGATCTTACTGGCTGCTTTGCCTTGGGACTGAAATAGAAACCTCACCACAACACAGAACAAGCTGCTCTATACGGACAACCCTGACAATGTTCTTCTTTTGAAAGCATGAGTTTGTGTTCCTCCTTAGGTTTTTATTTCCCGCCCTCATTTTAATGCCTTGGAAACATCATTACATTCTTAGGAAGTATCCTCATGACTTCTTTGGAAAAGCTATTTTCTCCTTCCCAACTAGAATGTTAAGCTTTTGGAGAATGGGAAACACAGATGTTCTGGGTCTGCCAGCATCACTTCCATCTTTATTACTACATAAAACTGAAAAAGAGAACCTGGGTTATTTGGAGTGGAAATCATCTATAATTTAGCCATTTACACCTAGCTTAGACACTCTAATGTGCACAGAAACTTATGAACACAGCACACAGTCTGTCTCGTCCACAGGGCACATTTGTCAGAGGCACAGTGTCCTAAAAGTGATTAACACCCTCCAATGGCTGTGAGGAGAATTCATGGTGACTGGCTTAGGTACACGTGTCCAGAGCATAGTTAGGTTTCTTAAATGTAGCTACTTAGTGTGCTTTGATATTCCCAAAGACATCCAAGATATTTACACAGGACTTCAAGTATGACCCAGGACCTTTGGGAGACTCACATGGTGCTGAAAAAGGACTTTTTAATGCTACATGGCTCAAGTGATACTAAACACATTGCTCTGGCAATTGATTCCCTTCTGCAAAGACAATGAGACAAATGGCATCATTAATGTCTAGGTTTTTGTTTGGTTGTCTGTTTTGGGGTTTTCTTTGTCTGTTGGGTTTTTTGTTTGCTTTATTGTTGTTTTTTTGCTTGTTTGTTTGTTTCCAGAGGACGCACTAAAAAGCAGAGTGATTCATCAAATCCTAGGCAACTATTCACTCCGGATTTGATTATTTGGTTCTGCCTGCTGGATATAATCCCTATGGTCAAAAGTTCCCTTGAATGAGGACTCATTCTCCTGCTATGGACCAAGAAAGAAAACAATTGTCATAGAGCAATTCAATTGCATTAGGTGTCCCTCCGGTGACACTCAGGCCACCTTCAACTTGGTTCTGGGGCAAAAGTAAAAGAGGTAATGAAATTAGCAGAAGACAATGAGGTGCTATTGACACCTCTGAAGTGGAGAGTTCACTGCAAGACTGCTGTGGATTGCTGATCCGGATCTGAGGATTCATCACACAAGGCAGCACAGAACAGACATTTTGACACTTTGACGGGAGAGGCAAAGCCAAAGCTACTACAGTGAGGGAGCACAGGAGATAGCAACAGACTATAGGAAGAGTTTCTATTCCTTAATCCATGCCAAGGTAGCAGTTCCATTCAAAACTTCGATCCTACAAGCTGTTGAGGTCCTATGGCTGGTCATTAGGTAGTTCCGGAGTAATATTTTTCTTGGAAAAAAAATAAATTTAGAATTCTAAAAAGCAACATGTATTTCAGTACAAAGGCTCAGCAGGGGGTTGACTTAAAGCCTGATATTTGGCTTAAAGTCTGATATTTGGGAGACATTGCTTTGTGCAAAATGCAGTGTGCTTTGTTTTGTACCAGGAGCAAACAGGGCTTTCCCCTTAATTTGATCTAGCACCAGTAGAACATATATACAAGAATAGCATATGGCATCTGGTCGGTATTGCACAATTCACTGGCTGGTAACTCCTGTGCTGTATCTCCAGCTTACAGTAACTGACACTAAATAATACAGTTGGGATTAATTCAGGCTTCATGAAGTGTTCCAAAAACTCGGAGCTAATTACTGTGCCTGAGATTCCCAGATTGGCATATGGTGTTAAAAAATGTTGTGCAATTTAAGGGAAAGCATAAATTCTGCAAGAGTTGTGTTTTGCCACAAAAATAGCTTTCCCCTCAGAATATTTATTGCTAATTGCAGAGAAGTGTCTTACATATGTCAGTGCATTTCTTTTTGAATCTACTAGTCCAGTTCCTGGTGCCCTGTTAAAAATTACCTTATAAAAACCATCAGAAAAAAAATCTGGTTTACAGTCTGGTCAAGAGACTAGAATTGACTGTCATAAACTGTAGCAGCTCACTTTACACTCACATTAAAATCAAGTTGAATAACATTAAAGCTTGTATATAGTGGGAAATTCCATTTTAAATTCCTTTGCCATCTGTTGAATAAAAATCAGCCATGAGTATTTCCCTTCAACTTCTCTTTTCCTTAGAACACTTAATGCACAGATGCAAGCTTCTAAAGGCTGTAGCTAGAGTGGGTGTTAGAAGGGTGAACAGAAGGACCTCGGCCATTCTGGAGTGGGAGATCAAGATGTGCTGATAGGTATCAGGGACTGAAATTTCATCTTACCAGAAACTGTTCTATCACAGTGAAATTATTCAAAAACTGAGTTGCTTGTTAAGCCTTTTCTCAATATATGTTTAGATTTGGAATTGTTTGAGAGTTACAGAACTTTGGGTGAACAATTTTTATTTTTTATTATATTTATAATATATCAGTTTGCTGCAACTGTCCGAGCCCTTCCTTCTGCCATCTAAACAGCACCATCTTCAGGCACATTTAAAATCTATCCATTACCTAGCGGTGACCTAGCCGTTCCTCATAGTGGAAATGCCCTTTATCTGGTGCTGAAATTGTAGGTCTTTTTTCTCCCAGTTTTTACCCTGGACACTGCCTTTAATTCTTGAAGCTTGTCAAAATTATTCTATTACCACAAGATACTATTCCCAACCTCCTCCCAGCTGCACCCATTTGTCTGTGTAATCAAATCTTTCCTCAGATGGACACAAATATTCTTTCAAGAGTTTCACCATTATACCTATTTCATACTATTTATTTCTATCATTTATTAGGATTTTTTCCCAATCTCCTCGGTAGAAAGACAAACATTATTTTCATTGGTATATTCAAAAAAATGTATTTGAAATGTCAAGGTTTCTTTGAAAGAGACAAAGAGATTTCCAGATCAATCTATTTTGTTATCTACTTGACTTGAATGTATATTTTAACATAAGCAAAATCTAGTTAAGTAAAAAGAAATACATTAATTATTAGGCTTTAGCACTTGTCTTTGTTTCATATGTAAACAAAACAAGTCTTGGCTTGGTGAGTGTTAAAATCACAGGAAAATGCAATGAGAAATACTCAGTACATTTATAATGTCATCACAACCACCTACTGTTATTTCCCCTAACAAAATGTCATTTGCATTATTTGCTTATTCCTCACTTTATTTTTTTTTCTCTAGTTCGAAGACAAATAAACAGAAAAGACCTACACAGCTGGTCTGTGTTCAGTCACAGTCACAGTCTTCTGCAGCTATTGGAAGGTGGAGATAGGCAGAGCCTCGTCCCACTCACCCAGGGTCTCTGTTCAAAGTAGAGCTACTCCAATACTACTCCAAATACTACTCCATAGTAAAGCTACTCCAAGTTCTTTATGGCAATGTTTGGCCTCTAAGAAACACAATAACTGCTTCTGCCCTTTATTTGTCAGTTAATAAAAGAAGAGGAGATGCAGTTCCTCCTTCCTGCCCTCTCGTTAGGAAGAGAAGGATAATGCTTAACTTTAAGGAGGGTCTCCACATCCAGCATTGCCTTCACCGAGTTTCCCCTGAATCCATGGAATCCCTCCAACTGTGGGGTACTGTGTCTTGCAGCGCTCATGGGAAAGCACACGTTCTCCTGCCTTTGCTTCATTAGATAGACCAACAACGTGGTGACACTTGAGGTTTTTGTTAATGTTTATTCAGGAAAGAAAGTTCTTCAGTACTAAAACTGCCGGATTTGCCAATTTTCAGTACAGGCAGTTTTACAGCAAGGAGATGGTTTTGCCGAAGAGTTCTCATGATAATTATGGTTAACTTCTGCACGGCGTCTGTAGGAAACGCTGCACGTTGCAGGTTTCAGCATGTGCTACCGAATGAAAGGGAAAACAGATGCGCTGGGGGCCTGTCCCGGGGTCCTGGCCGGCGCCTCCCGGGGCGTGTTGGCGGCGGTGTGTGTGTGTGATCCAGTGTGGCTCTTCAGACATTGCGTTTCTCTGGAGGAACAGTGGCTATTCCTCACCCCTGCCTGGCTTCCTCCTGTCCGCAGAGCCGCTCCCGAGGATGAGAGCCGGGACGGGGCACACAGGGCCTGGGCGGGGAGCGCTGCTTTTGCCCGGGGAAGAGGGAGGTGAAATGGGAAGTCTCGGCCCCCGGAGAGCCCCATGCCGTGGGGGTGTCTGAGGCAGGGGAAACCATCCCCTGGAAGGCAGGGTACCGCCTTGTCTCGCCCCTTTGACCCCTGGGGGCGAGGCTGGGGGGAAAGGGCTTCCCACAGGGATGAAGCGTGGCGTCAAAGCCAGGCGGCAAGGCTGCCCCCGCTCTGGATAGGAACTAGGCTTTCATAATAAAGGGGCTTTTCGATGTCTTACAGCCAATGACAGAAATCTGCTGTCCTACTTCTGGGCGAGAGGTCGCATTTGTGGGTTAATTTAAGGAGATGGAAGAGGCTGCAAGGGCAGGGGAGGGGAAGGGTGGGAAAGCATCAAGGCACTCTGGAGGGGTCTGCTGGGGGTAGAGAGCCAACGCAGAGCTCCCCACGGCCCCACAACCGCCGGCAGACGCTCAGCCCATCCCCAGTGCTACCTGGGTCTGTCTCCGCCCCGTCGGTCCGGCCCAGTTCGTACGGGAGCCACAGGTTGCGCAGCTCCTGCAGTGTCTCCTCCAGGCCCGGCGCCAGCTCCCGGCCACGCTCGGGGGCACAGCAGGGGTTCCCACGGCTGCGTCCCGATGGGTCGTGCGTGTCCTTCCCCCAACAAGCGGAGCTGCCGTCGCCGGGGAGTGCAGGGCAGATCCCGAAGACTCCCCGACAGTCCGGCCCCTTTACAGGCCTCGGAGCGCCTGTGCCTCCACCTCACTCCTCCAATGGCACCGGTGATCCGGGAGACTGCGTCCAGAGCCCCTTTCCGCTTCTCATAATAAGCATAGGCAGAGGAAAGGATTTTATTTATTTTACGTTGTTTTGTGTTATCTTATTTTCTCAATTTTAACTCATTTTCGTCTGGTTTTGTTTGGTTTTAACTCTCCCATTTTTCAAGTTCATTCCGTTTTGTCAGACCCTCTCCGCCCTGGAGCCCAAGGCGTCCCTCAGAGAAAAGTAGTGGGGGCTCGCACCCCTCCCGCCGTCTTTGGGAAGCAGCTCCTGGGCCGCCCTGGCGAAGTGGGACCAGCGCAGCCTCGCGCAGCCAGGATCCTCAGCGGAAAGGCAGGGAGGGCTGGGAGACGGGGCTGAATTTCTTTCCACCCAAAGCAGCTTCTCTTCGCAGCTGGGAGGTGAATTCGTTCAGTTCTCAGCGCCCCTCGGGCAGCCGGGCTGCCCCACGTCGCCCTCGGGGTGCGGTACCGGAGCCGCGGTGCGAGGTGAAGAGTAACCGAGTTCCGACCCGCCAGGGGTTTTTTATTCCATCGCTTTCCCTCGCTCTCCCAATAAAATGATAGTCTTTAAAGGCGAACGCAGGTGCAGGGCGAGGGTATCCTCACAGAGCCTTCCCGAAAGGAGGATCTTCCCAATAATTTTAATTCAGGATTGTGTCTCTCTCCTTTAGCTTTATCCCAAAGCAGAGATTTTTTTTTTGCTTTGCTTTGTGGTTTTTTTCCTTTTTTTTACTCGCCTTTATTTTTTTTTTTTTAAGTTATTTTTAAAGGCGTTTCTGTCTTTATTGGCTGTTTGGAAAATAGAAAAGGAAAAAGAGAACATTTCCACACTATTTGGTTTCGTTCAAATCAAGATCTTATAGTATCTAATTTTTTTTGCTAACACTTCCCAGGGCTGGACCAAGCAGGGACTACTCTTACATCAATACCCCCCAAAAAAGGTGACTATAAAAGATGAAAAATAAATACGCAGCTACACAGGTGTCATATAGGAAGCCTCTGCATCCTGGCGTTTCCTACTTTTCCAGGTTTGACTTTACAAATTTTAAAATTAGTTTTGATGTTTCTCTAGTGTACACATGCTCAGGCATTTCTTTGGTCTAGAGCCTTGCTCAGATCCAGCACACAGGAAACTTCTACCTGCTTTTGTTGTTTTTTTTTTTTTTAGCAGAACAAGTACATTTCTCTGAGAAAAACCCCACAAGGAAGTGCCCTGTTCCCTGTGAGCCGTGATACAGCACCTGAGTAGGGACACAGAACTCCCATTGAAATGCCAATCCCAAGTGACTTGCTGCACACAGATTGCAACAGATTTTCCCTTCTCACTTCTGCACCTACCTCTTCATGCTCTTTTCCTCATCAACAGGGCTCTGCAGAGCCCTTCTCCAGCCAAGCATGTTTGCTACTATCCCACGTTTTGTTTTTACCTACTTTACTCTGCCATCACTGCCCTTCACGTCACATTTCTGAATTTCTGTTTTCTTCTTACCCAGAAAGTGCTGGCATCCGTTTCTGAACTGTGTTCTGTCACATAATATTGTCACGTTGATAATATTTTTAAAAAGAGACAGGTTTAAATTAAATGCATAAAGGCTAACCAGAACACAATATATACCAGATCCTTCTATTCTTGCAAGTGAGGTGTCTTTGGCCCTTTTTGAAGTCCTCTGAAATTTGTAGGATATTATTTTGAATTGGCATTTATCAGAGATCTCAGAAGCCATATCAGTATATGCTGGCCAAAATTTCCTGCCCCTTAGAAAACAAGGACCTAATTTCTACAGCAAGAGTTGCTAACTTGACTCTTCTGTGTCAAATCTAGAATATCATTATTACCAAAGATTAGCATGATTTGTGCTTGCACAGCTTTGTGAGATACAAACCAAAGGCTGTAACCTCTGTCTGTCTCCTGGCAATGTGATATGTTGTTAACGGACCTTAATATTGGAGAGATGAAATCTGTTCCTACTTTGAATGTCTTGCAGGTTTTGCATTTTGGAGCTTTTCCAGTACTGTAAGATATTTAAGCCTCTGAAATGAATTTTTGTTGTTTGGGAACTCATTAATAGCACTGTGAAATGTTACGTACAAAGTTCTTTAGAGTGAAGAAATGTTGAAATTAACTTAGCAAATTTGTTCTTTATGATCATGTATTGGGAAGGTGAGACCTACAAGCAATTAGTATTAAGAACACATGGAAAAATTAGAGAATACCAAGCTCATTGACCAGACTTTGGTACTCCAGAACACAAACCACATGTTTTCACGGATACAAACCAAACATTAAGCTAAGTTAATTCAGATCTCATTGTATATGGATATATATCCTATATGGATAATTTACAGGACCAATTCCACACCTCACTAGTAGAACTGCATGTTCAGGGTATCACATCTTTTTGATGAAGAAAATGAAATTAAGGTTAATGCAAAAACATTTGTATCACTCATCTAGATGAAAGTGTCTATATGATGTCTGTGGCAACATTATCTCTGGCCATGAAATAATTTATCTTTCTTTTAAGAGATTTTTGCCCTCTTTTAAGAGGTTTGATGTGCATATCCTAAGTGTGGTTGGCCACACACTTGCTCTTGAACAATCCAAGTACATCTTTCTTACCTTGGCTGTGTCACATCAGTCTTTACTTGCCTGAGGGCTACTGAATAATCTAAATTCCCAATATAGAGAAGCAAGGTGTCTTGAGCTGTGGTGTGATCACACTCACTGAGTCACTCTGGGGAACAGCTGCCCCAGATTTTCAGATTTTTGTAGGGATTCTGTGTTTTCTTCAGGACCACTGTTCACAGGAGCCACATCCTTTTGCACTGCAACTCATTTCCAGAGCACTGGTTCCCTCCCTGCTCATCTTTCTAAGGTACGTGCCTCACAGCTCCCAGCCTAATGGCATTTTGACATGCTGCTTGCAGAGTTGGGAAGCTTGGCTGCCCTCTTAATGATCAACAGGAAAGAGTCTACAGGATAAAGGAAATCTGGAAAACATGAAGGGGGAAAGATGTGTCTTTGTTTAAACTGGAAAAAGAAAATAAAAAGAGAGTAGAGGCAGAGGGACAACAGTTTTCTATATGTAAAATGTTGCTATAAAGTTGCTGATGATCAGTTATGAGCAACTGAGAAGAATGAGAAATCACTTAATTTTGAAGCAAAGTGAACCAAGATAAACATTAGAAACACAGTCTGTTTCTTAAGAGGTTATCTAAGAAAAGGGCTTGACAGAAATTCCACGACTTGTGCTACAGAAATGCAGATTAGAAGAAATATCTATCAGAGATTATTTAAAGTTATTTACTTGATTTTAATGCAGGATGTGGAATGGTGGGAAAGTGGTCTGGATTATTGGATGACTTCTTGATTTCTCTTTCAGTGCTTCATTACTACAGAGCTATCATCCCCGCAGGCAAGGCAACTATTCAGCTGGCTGACAGCTGATGCAGTATGGAGATTAAATTCAGCTGAAGGCTGACTGTGGTGTTAGAAATATGTTGATTCATCTGGAATTTAGGCTCTTAGTTCACACCCAAACCACTGGTATACCACTGCTGGCTTCAGTAGCTCAGTACCAGGTCTTTAGCCAGCAGGCACTACCATGTCCATTTTGCTATGTTTTGAAGTATTGCAAGATTGTTCTCTTGCTAAATCTATTACTTCTCTGAGAAACCTGGTGGCTATTTCAGCCTGAGATCAGAGATCTCTGATCAGAGATCAGAATGGACAGAAGGTAATTAGGCTGTTAAATTCATGTTGAGGCCATCAAGTGCACTACCTATGTTACTAAATGGAAGTAGTAAGTTTTTCATTCTCCCCTTCATTGTTTTATTTGAATAATTGTAATCCAGACCTTGAATACCGAAGTTACTGCCTGAAAAATGGCCTCAGTAGTGCAGAAAGGATGCAGAATTGACCAACTAATAGGGAGAAGACCTGCATTTTTATTTCAATCATCAAGAGAATTACTTGTAGAAGAACTCAAAGCAGGAAGCACAGTACTGTTTTTCTAAATTTCTGTAATGGAGGTCCCTTTCACAGCAACTGTAGGGCATCACCTTCATTTTAAGACTGCACCTATTTGTTTTATTTTGCACTGGAATAGATGAGGAGTGCTCATTTAAGGCAATGATGGAACCTTTGATGAGGCATGGCAATAAACAGGAGGGAGGTGGGAACTTTTTCTAGTTCATGTTTGTCTGCTGTGTAAGGGGGAGGGTGTACATGAAGCAGAAAGTGGTGGAATAGGTGAGGTGGAGAGAGGAAAAGAAAATTAGGAGGATGGATTCAGTAAGGAGAGGAGGATGAAACAGTGGCAGGTTGAAGAGCAGGAATCAAATAAGCTTGGGGTCACTAGGGAAAATCATTGCCAAATTAGCTTGTGGTGAGAAGAAAGCAGCTGAAGAGAACAAGCTGAGAGATGTAAGGATCTAAGTAAGAGAGGAACCAGGCAGAGACGTGTTTCTGGCATGGCTGGAATTGGCACAGGAAGATGGCAGGGTCTGCTCATAACAGGTCCTGAGATTTCCACAAAATGCTGCTCCTGGAGTCAAAGCCTATGTCTGTGGGTGGATGTTGAGCACTTCACAGCTAAGGCTTGGGAGTGGAGGGTGGGGAAGAAAGATGCTTAATGGGGACAAGCAGGAAGAAGACAAGGGCCCAAGTTAATAAATGGCTCAACTGTGAAGGGCAGGGGAGCTCTGAGGACAGAGAGAGCAGTGTCACAAGACCCTTGTCACAGGACCCTTGCTGCCCAGCTCAGCTCTTGCCACATGTCTTGCCACATGAAACCACCACTGGCTGCTGCTACTCCTCCTGGGAGTGGAGCAGAGCCAGTACTAGTTATTGAGCTGCCCTGTGAATAAAGCGCCAGGAGAAATCGTCCCTGCCCTAGGGCATCTCCAAGAAGGTGCAGTTCAGATGTGTATTACACTGGGCACCCACTTCAGAATGGGGCAGGGGAAGCTGAACGAAAAGCTGCCTGTCTGCAGGGATTGATCCAGGAGGGATCCTCTCCCAGCAGAGCACCAGACCTGCAGCCACAACGGAGGGAAGGTGGAGGCTGCTACGACAACCCTCCTCCAAGCCCCCGCTGCAGTCCGAGGTGCTTTTAATTTTAGTCTGGGAACTTTCCCCTCATTACCCTCCTGACAGGATGGGTGCAGACAGCCTTAAGGATGCTGGGCTAGACACTGGCCCCAGAGGAATGTCCTCCTCCTCCCCCTCCTTCTCCTCATCCTCCTCTGCGGCAGCACCTCAGCGCAGGGGGAGGCACAACAGCACTTCCAGTCAAACACCTTCCCTTGCACGATTTCCATTTCTCCAGCCGAAGGCGGCTTCAGTAGGGCAGGGAGCCTCCACCCCACTCTCACCCCGGCTCCCCACAGCCGTGCAAGTGAGTATGGCTGGTGCCTTTTCCCAGGGCTAAAGGGGATTGTTGATTAAAGGGGCCTTCTGACCAGCTCTCCCCTAAAAGGAGCTTACAAAGCCCGTTTGTTTAACCTTTTCACAGCAGCTTGACCCTGTCATGAAGAACAAATCACTCCCAAACAATGTTGAAGTGTGGGACTGATGGAGTTGCTCCCAGCCTCTTCCTCCTCTGCCATTGCAGACCCAGGGATGGGTCCAGCCCTGGAGAGGAACAAGGACCCTTTTCTGTCTCCCACCTGCCCCACAGCTTTGTGCAGCATCTGGGAGTGTTGACCCCCACAAAAAGAGGGCTGGGTGTGGGTGGTTGTGCTGAGGACACAGATATGACACACTGCCAGGGCAGTCTGTGATCCACTTCCCTGCTAACAGCAAAGGTTCTCAGCTCCAGGTTTTTCTAAATATTAGATGCACTTTGGATGTTATTAATTTTTTTTCTGACGCTAAATCCTTCAGCCAACTTTTAGGTTTCTATTGCCTATTTTACACCTTCTGTGGACTTCTCAGCAGTGAAACCAGAGGACAAATAGATTCACTGGCTAAGTTTAGAAGTAAATGTTTAAATTATGTTACATTCCCAGTTTTATGCATTGGGAAGGAACTATTCAGTTAGAAATAAGAATTAAAAGCTTATTGAGGTACTCAGATTTTAAACAATAGTTCTCTTTTCCCTTAATTCAAATTATCAAAGCAAGAATGCATAAATTGGACAAAAGTTATTATATTCCAACATTTTCATGAAGTGATTTTCTACATGAACAGGAAAATGAATCTTAATTGCTTACCACAAAAATATCCTCAGGCGATGGTAGTACAATTAAGAGTTTTTCTTTAAATAGCATGCAAGCAAATGCAGTACATATGGTGCCATTAGCAACTTCAAAACAGTATTTGGATATTCATTTAATTTAAAACAGTGTGTGCTAACACAAAACTTCGCAGTAATAATAAATGTAAACTTGGGTAAGAGAGTAAACAATGCCATCTCTGTTGAGTGTGTAAGCCATTAGTCAAAATCAACAGAACCAGATTTTGATAGCAAGTATAAGCACTACGTATTTTATAATAGCTATTTTTTAAATCTTGTTTAGTTTGGCTTTGTTTTAAAGAATAATAATTGTAAGGAAATGTATTTTGTTGTGTTCAGTAACTGTCCTTATAAAGAACTTTTCCTTTGTTAATATTGAAAAAATAGCAGCGGAACAAACTAAATGTATGAAATAAGGAACTGGATGACTTCACATTGCTGTTACGACTGTGTGTGTAAATTCAAACACAATACTAGTATGTTTGTGGTTTTACCTAATGATATTCACTGCAGAACACAATGGAAACAACCCAGTGAGCTGAAGGTTGTGTAATCAATTAAAACACTGCATGGAAAACTGGCTGTGTTTGTAGCTTAAATACCTGTGCTGTAAAGCAGACTAGGTTATTTAATCTCTGCCTTAATCCTGACACTTTTAAAGTCTGTGGGATGATACTGAAATTAAATTGTTTGTTTGTTGAGGATAGTACAGCAGAGGTAATTCCCGCCAGCCCTTGAAAGGGGAAACATTAGTTTTCCATCTCAGTTAATGGTGTCAGCCAGGAGAAAAAATAATAACAGTAACAGCACTGACATTAGGGGAGTAAAATAAATAATCCACACCAAAACACTTCAGAAAAAAAAAACCAAACAGGATGAGAGAATTTACAGGTTTCCTTCTAACAGGGAGACGTTCACTATTTTCACTGCCCTTCTGTTCACAGCAGCCCCTGTGAACCCTGGAAAATCCTGAACAAATTTGTGTTCCTGGCTGCCTCCAAGAGCCTGGCCCTCACTCCACCTTCTGGGGTTTTCTGCACCATGTAGATGGGGAAGATAGCTGGGGTGCCAGGGAGCAAGGTGGGTACATGCCTCAGTAAAAGGTTAATCCTTGACCCTTGTGAAAAACGAGTTGCTGGTGGGCAAGGGACTGCACCTCCCTCAGCCAGGAGCCTCAGCCGTGAATCCTGATGTGGAGCACAGCACTGGTTCAGGGAGCAAGAACAAGAAGTTAACAAGTCAAGATGCAAACAGAAAACACTTGGCAAGGAGAAAACATGCATCAAGTTACCCCACAGTTAAAAGGGAAAAGGTTTTTTGCAGTGCAGGAGAGGGCCATCAGGCTTGCCAGCACGTACATCCTTCTTGCTGGAGCTGTTCCACTTTGTATAAATAATTAAGTCAACTTTGGAGCAAGGACTTGCCCCTGCATCTCACACATCCCAGGTGAGCACCTGAACAACTGGGCAATAGACTCAATCTCTTGCTTTTCTCTCCCTGGCCCAATGAATATTTAATTGCCTATACAAAGTGAAGCAATGGGAGGGAGTGAAAGCCAGGCACCTTGCAAAAGCTCTGTAGCACCATCTTTTCTGACCCATCTTTTTTTCCACCAGACTTTGAGTCCCACAGACAAAAACTCTCAGTATGTAAGAGAGGGGGCTGTGTAGACTGGATGCTCCCCTCTGGCATTTGAGTCCTGAGATGGTGGGAGGAAGCTCCCATCTTCTCACTTTTCCCATCTCTAACAGGTAACAACCTACACACCTTATTTTACAGCTGACGGTATTAATGGCCACCCTTGATATATTTACCTAATGATTAGAAATGGTCACCTAGGAAGGAGAAGACACAGGCAGAACCTGAACCTCCCAGCAGACTGTGCAGCTGCCAGGGCACATGCTCCTGCTTCTGATCGAGTTGGTGAGAAAATCAAACAGATGAAGTCGGATGGATGGGAAAGACCATGTGCCCACTGATGGGGGCTTATGTCTTGGAAAGGTTTAGTCTCCCACATGACTACTGCTTTCACACCCAGTTCTTTACTTTATCCACTGACTGATGCAGAGCACAATCCAACACATCCCAGCAGTAAAAAGCATAAGGTGGAGCTGCAGGGAATAAGAATGCAAAGAATAAGGTCATTCTGCCCAAGGCACAACTTTGTTTTTTTATAATTCCACAGGAAAGTAGGCCATCCAGTAAGGTTTTTAAAGCTAATGCAGATTTTTAAATAAAGCACAACTGAGGGGTTTTTAAAAAATGTGCTGAGCCAGAAAGCATACTACTCAGGTATTTCTGTAGCTTATCAAGGTCAAAGTGGAATGACAAGTGCCATGTAGGAAGAATCACTCCTGGTCTCACATGGTCCTGAATTGTCTCAGCAAGCATTTTCTTAGAATTCTTCTGCTTATAACAGGCACAAAGAATTAAAGAAAAACTGTTATTTGCAACTGCACCAGAAATTCAACAATGGGATTGCATAGGAAAAGGTGAGGGGGATATTTGCCTATTTAACACAGATAATTGCTTATAAATCCTCCATTCTGTCAAATTTTGCTGCTTTTTTCCTAACATACTTTCTTTTGGAAAATTTGGGTATCTATTATCACCTCAAAGCAATACAAGTCAAAACATTGTGTATTTAAAAAAATAAAAATAAAATTATATATATATACACACACATATGTTTTTAGTTTTCTTATTAAAAATTATTGACAACACCCAAATCTAAAAGTGATCATGAGGAATATCCATGCTGTGTCTGGGATTCATATTTAGGTGTCTGGGTTGGAAGTGAGTTTCGTCATGTGTAGACAATGAGGTTTAAGACCCTCTAGGAAGTGGTTCTGTGCAGGGACTCCAGTCATCCTCTGGAGGTGCCCCATTCTGCAGCCTGCAAGAGGTATCCCTTGACATGGTGACCCAGGTGAGCTGTGAGCATATGGCTCTCTACTCTGAATTTCCCAGTCCTGGCCATAGGCTGCAGATATGGTGCTGAGACACATCCCTTTCTCCATTCCTCCATTCCCAATCTGGATACTAGAAATCTCTGCTGTTTACACTGTCTTACCCAGTTGTAAAATTAACTTCTACCTGCTGCAGAATGAAGATGAAGTCTGAGGAGTCAATGGGAAAGAGCTACAGCAGCAGGAATATCACCTCTATGGTCAGCAGTGCTGGTGGGTAGAGGAGAGAGTGTGGGCATAGGTAGTGTGGGCACAGGAAGAGGCAGTTTGTTAAGCACAGACTTGCACTGTTTGCAATGAATTAATTTGCCACTTGGTTTTACCATTCTGGGCCTAAGTTGCTGAGCCATGGTTTTTCCTCTCTTTTTCTGCAGTGAGACTCAGTCCTGTCTACTGGAGCTTGTCGACAGAGACGATAGCAGGAAAGCGATGAGTCAAGAGGAATCAGATCAAGAGGGTCATTTCACAGACACACCAAAATGGCTGGGAGCATTTTCTGATCCTTTCCCTCTTCTAGCTGCACATTAAGTTATCTTTGCTGAGTACGTTTAAACTAACCTTGGAGAAAGGCTGTGAAAGGGCCTGGAAAGGCAAACGGTGTTTCAACTACTGCTGGGGATAGGAGACATACAGCTAAAGTATCACTTCAGCCACAGCCTCTTGTCACAGCCCTGCAGCACCACACCATGTACATACCTGCTGTTGTGAGACCTGCCTGGCTGGCCAAGGACTCAGCCTTTCTCTGTCATCCCTTATTCATATTCCACGGGATTCCTCAGCTATGTTCAGGACATGGATTTGGCAGGGTGTTTCTGCAAAAACCATATTTATTTTATGTCTTCACTTCTGTACTGTTTGTGTACTAGATTAGGAAGTAGGATTTTTTAACTCATCAAGTTTCAGTCACTCTCCAATCATGTCTTCTGTTTCTGCACTCCTGGTTGATGTCCACAAGCTAAGTATTCCCTGCAAAGGATTCATCATCCTCTGGCCACACTGATCTGTTGCTTGTAAGAAATTCCCAGAGCAAACCTTCCTAATGCTGATGCTGAGCCAACGACAAGGGCTAGATTTAACTATATGTTACATAATTTAAAGTGTGTTGTTTTGGCTTCAAAAGGTACTTTAAGCTATTGCCAGTGACACAATCTCAGTTTGGTCAGGCCTATGAGCAATGCAACTTTTTTGTCCCAGTGCTCCAAAGTACCCTTCAAAAGTAGTCATTATGATGGTTTGTCACAGACAACATTACTTCCAAAATGTTATGTATCACAGCTAGAACAAAGAGAGCTTGACTTTCCTGAAAAATCAACAGTCAAATCATGCTTGTGCTCAGAGTGAGCTGAACTTCACAGGTGAAGATGGATGACCACCCTGGTGCTTTGGGGCAAGAGGCTGGCACACCCAGAGCATGAAGGGTATGTTTCACTCACATTTTCATATGCTTTCCAAGGCAGCATGACAGGGAAGCTTGAGATCTGCAAAGGCAGTTAGCACCAAGTAGCCCAGCTCAGTCTCCTGGACAGGAGACTGAGAGGCAGACATGGCCAGAACACAGTGGTAATTTAATTTTTTTCCTTATTCTCTCTTTTATATTTCTCTCTCCTCTAGATCTCTGTCCTACCCAGCCTTGGCTTTTCTCTTTATCTTCACTTTCTCCTGTCCTATATCCAGCTTTCCTCAATGACAGTCAGAGCCTCAGCTTCTCTTCCCAGGGATGATACAAAACCATGTCAACAGATGGTAGTTTGTGTGTTTTTGTGTGTTTTCTGTACATGCACGAATTGATTCAAAAAAATATGCTGTGCACCCTTTGCTCTTCCCTCCTACCAAGGAAACACAGGCTGAAAGCAAAGCTCCCGAGAAGCCCTTCGTCCTGCTGTTATCCATAAAATCACACATAGCAAACCCTTCCAAACTCACTGGATTGGGGCCATATGCCTGGTATTATGAAATACAAGGAAGAAATACGTGCTTCTCAGTAATGTGAGGAAAAGCCACTCAGCAGTTCCCATATTTTATGTATCTATATATTACTTTGAGCAATGCAGATGTATGTCTTTGTTTAGAAAAGCCATCCCTCTTTCAGTGGTCGCTGCCAGGAGGTTACAGGACTGGGGAAGGGCTGCCCATGTAAACGTGCCTGGAAAGAAATTTTAATTTGCGATGCTGCTCTGGCACATAGGAACAGGATATTGGTGTGTAAATGGGTGGTATCATCTCTGGGTCTGGAAACACTAACAACTCAGTTAGGGCTTGCCTTGTGCCATCTTTCAGTTGAAGAGAAGAGAAAGACTAAAATTCTCTGTGACTGAGATGTCAATATGACATATCTGCTGAGATAATTTGTACAGTTTTGTTCTAATGCAGCTCTTTCGATCAGGCAAACCTGATTAAATTTGTGAAGCTTTTTCTTTTTGGTTGCTTTCAGGGACAAAAACCCAGCTGAGTCAGCACGGGGGCATTGAGCATTGGGGCTTTGCCTGAAAGACAGTTCACACAGTGAGTATATTTGGGTGGGTTAAGCCCCAGCTCCAACGCGCCCTCTGTGTTCAAAAACAACACTTCAAGTGAGACGAGTTCTAGAAAATGAAAACTAATTGCTGGGGTTAGAAGAATTCAGCCAGTCTCAAGCCATTAGGATCACGGCCGAGCAGGGAATGTTATGGAGCCAATTGGAGCAAAGCTGTCAGGGCTTTACTATGCTTAAGACCTAACCTTAGGTTGGTCTGCGATCACACGACCACAGCTCTAACATTTGCAGGCGAATATTCTGCCCCAGCAGCGCTTCCCTCCATGGATGCAGCAATGAGTGCAAGGAATGCCGATTCCACAATACTCCTCATCGCCAGCAGGATAGGGACAGACAGCCTGGCGGTTTAATTTGCCTTTTTTTTTTTTTTCCTAGAGGAATAAAAACAACAAAAAGACAACCTAGTCTGTCGTGAGATTTCTGACTGATTGTGGAGTAATTCGGACAGAATGGAATAGAGCCTGCTCAGTGGTTCATGAACAGCACTTATCCGTACTCCATTATTTTCCCTTTAGTTTGCTTTACAAATTAGAAAAGGGCACCAGTGTCAAATTCTTGATGCAAGCCTCTGTGTGAAATGATAAGCTAAATCCTAAATTGAGGTCAAAGCTGTTCATGTGGTTCCTGCTGCTAATAAAAACGCTTTTCTTTGTTCCTGCCTGCTAAGAATGCCTGTCCCATTTATAAACAAGATCTTATCCTAAAAGAGACACCTCTATGTCAATGTTAGGGAAAAGTACTCTGCTTAAGCAATAATCTTTCCTTAAAAACGTATTATGTTTTTTCAAGAAAAAGGGTAGTAAGGTTTCATTGAGAGTAATGCATTTATTCTAGCTAAAACTCTGGTTTTGTCTGCATGTAGCATCTCTGGGTATTTTTCTGAGTGGTTCACAATGTGAACAAATAATTGGCAGCATCATGGAATTATGTTCCAGTGACTTGTAATTTGTGAAACTTCCCTTAATTTCAGTTCAGAGAGGGAGCTGAGGAGTTTTTTCCCACAATTTCCTTTTTTGACATTCCTTTCTGAATCCAAAATGAAAAAAAAACATAAAAAGGAAGCAACCCTGTAGTGATTTAGAACCAGCTCTTGCTACCTGGAGAGCTCTGGATGATGTGATATAAAAATGACATCATCACGCCCTGCTGAGGGATGTCCTATCTGGGCATGAGTTTTCATGGCCCCAAAGCTGGGTAGAAATCACTCAGTAGAGATTTGTTGTCCCTCCCTGAGGAACAACAGCATCTGCCAGGGGTCAACTGGTTGGGGCAGTTACAATTTTATTCTGAAAACCATTATCATAAAGTCACTTGATTTTAACATCTCCATACATCTTTCAAAGCCTTGATGTCTAAACCTGGCTTTTTCAGTGAGCCAGCAACTTTGCTATGTGCAGCTGTGTAGTATTCAGTGTCAGGAGACAGCTGATCCTCACCATCATCAAACTTGGACATCAGCAGCCACTGTGGCTCTGCCTTTCTGGGTTCAGTTCCCTCTGCTGTCACTGTAAATAGTTTGGAAATCGGTTACTGCAATCAAATAAATTCTCAAATTCTGCAGAAGATGAATCTTCAGATTTGCTTTTTCTTTCCTTTCCTGGGAGAAAGGAAATCAATTTACCTGGAAATACAACAGATGCCATGGCTGGGTTAGATAGCTCAAAGTGGTCACAGGAACCTGATAATTTGGAGACTGTAGTATCCATTCTTTTTCTTCCTTTTTTCCTTATCTCTGTGCTAAGCCCTTCGTAACTCCAGTGAGATGAATTAAAAGTGTCAGTTTGAAATGGTTGGAAACGGGTATAAATTGGAACTGTCTTTGCCGAGCAGCAGTATGAGATGGGATCGAGGCTAGCGGCAAGGGAGGTTTTGGAAGGGCATCGGGATGTACAGCATGTCTGCCCTGTATTTGCATGTGCATGCCTTACTACCAGGAAAGCAGAAGCACAAACAGAGATGTGAAATCAAATCAGAGAAGATCATTTCCTTTTGTTCTGTTTCTATAAAACTATTTTCTAATTAGAGTTATGGGAATAATAATGAGACAATGCAAAATTTATATGTATTTATAATGAATTATGCAATTGTGACTGTACAAGGCAGTACTCTCTTGCACTGCTCAGTGAAGATAATCCTCATCAACTTTACTTTGAAATAGCCTGAACTCTCCCCCAAATGCACATAAAGGGAGAAGCAGAATAAGGATAAAGTGGAAAGGCGTTTGCATGTGTGCCCCAGGAGCAACTGAAGGGCTTGAAAGCTGAGAAAACAAGTGGGGTAAGGTGTACCTGGGGGGGAAGTGGGGGAACTAAAAAAAAAGAACCAAAACAGAAACATCAGAGAAACAGGGACTGTAGTCCTTGGCTCTTCTCAGGGGCACACAATATGCTCCGAAGGCAAGGTACTCCCAAGCAAGTCACTGATTTTACCCCAGCTAAGCTTTTGAAACATTTCCCTGGTAAAACAATCTAGCAGCACAAACAGCTCAACATTTCTGCACAATCTGTCCAAAGACAGCTAACGCTTGTCCCCAGCTCTGACATACCAGGAGCTCACAGGACCAGCTAGGGGTGACAGGCATCTCAAAAAGGTCTGTTTTACCCAACTTTTCTTCAAGGAAGTCCTAGATTAATTCCCCGGAGAGAATTTTTCACAGCTTTTGCAAATGTTGCTGTCAAATCCAGCCATGAAGTGGTATTGTTGAGTAAACAGCCCATTTCCTCTCCTGTTCTACACTGTCCCTCTGCAGAGCTTCCCGTCTGAGCAAGCACCGGGAGGTGAGGAGAACAGCGGTGGAAGAAAAGCCTGGCAGAGCCCGCACAGCCAGTCCGCCCCAAACAGCTTGAGTTTCTTCACAAGTAAAACTCCTCTCGCCTCCAGAGACTGCAGATGCCCTGCAGCAGTGCTGCCTACTGTGCTGAAATCCCCGCGGGGACACAGGGCTTGCAGAGGAGGAGAGCCAGCCATGCTTTTAGCCACGTCTTCTGGGAACAGCCCTTCCGACGGGGGGGTTGGAACTGAATGATCTTTAAGGTCTCCTTCACAAACCATACTGTGATTCTATGATGTCCTGCCCTCCCCGCCCTGCTGAGGCTTGGGCTAGAGGTAATTGGCTAAAAAGACCAGGTTTAATGGTTTTTAATACTAGTTAAATGGGTGGGTTGAGATGCTAGTGTCGAAATGTCTTGAGGAGGGAAAGAATTCTGGATTTCCTGTTATTTGTCTTGCTTCACAGAATCCCATTTTTTAGTGAACAGATGGAATATTTTTGGTTTGTTGAACATTTTGTCATCACTATTCAGCACCAGTTAACCTGCCAAATGCTCTTGAAAAATACACAGTTATTGCAGTCTCTGATCCTCTGTTTTACAAGAGCAACTTTGCTCCTTAGTTTCCATGAATAAAAAGAACTATTTTTTTTTCCTCTCTGCCTTAAGATCCAAAGACTATTCTCTATTGATCTAAGTGCAAAAGCTCATTCAAAATAAGATAGATGTTATTCTACCAGAGCAGGAAAACTCTTGGATGAAACCAGCAAAGACTGGAATTTCTGTACAGGGAAAAGTACCCTGTTTGCCAACAGTGACAAACAGCCAAGGATAACTGTGATTTATTTTTTTTCCAGTTGGAAGTGGTGGTTTCTATTAGCTTTTAAATGCAGAATACAAGGAGGTTTAGGCCAGGGAGTCTGCTCAGTCTATCATACCTCTCAAACACACTCGTTTGCTTTCTGTCCTGCTGAACTGATTAGCTTGGACTTGGCTGAGGCATCATTTCTATGGACAGGACTCACCTCCTGTAGAAAAGAAGGCTGTTTTCAGTCAGGACATAAAAGATTGACCTCACACAGCTGTCTTTGGTAGGAAATTCCCCTGCAGAATTATGATGATGGTTAAAACCTGTTTTCTTTGCAATTTGAATTTTTCTGGCTTAATCTTCAGTTGCTAGACTTTTTTTTTTTTTTGAATAAGCTATTCATGTTCTTTTTCCCTTCCTCTGTTTTCTACTGCCTTCCATTTTTCAGAAATCTTTGCACTGTAAAATCCAACTCTGAACACAGACTCCTTTTATGTTGTTTTCAGCACCATACATACAGATACAAAACACAAACAAATTTTTATTCACTACTTCTTGGTGAAAAAGGATAATACCTAACTCACGCATTTGGATAGGATTTATATTGTAGTATTACCATCATTATTTTTGAGAAAATCTGACTATGGTTTGCTTCCAGCCTCTAGTTCATCTTTCAGACTGAAATAACAGCAACAGAAAATACAATATTATATTTTTTATGTGACCCATACAGTAATTGTCCATGTGTTTGTTACCTCTACCTCCGTACTGAATCTGCCTGAATTTGAGACTGTGAAACCAGCAGAGAGTTGCAGAGCAGCTGTCAGTTTGTTTTGCATCTGTCATCTCTGATATCAATGAAAAAGAAAAGAACATAAACAAAGCAAAGACAAACAATATTTTCATGAATTATGTGTCTGTTTCCACTAGAGAAGTTTTGGTCTAGTTAACAGCAGAGGAAATTTTATTTCTACCACTCTCTCTGTATGGGGTCAGGAATACTTTGCAATTCTACAGCACTTTACAAGCAGAATTTCCTAATAATATGCCTCACTCGTTTTTCCTGATTTTCAGTTTGAAAACACTCTTATGGTTCTTAAATGAAAGAAAAGCCTCAAGAGGTACACTGGAGTGGGTGTGACTGGGATTCTACACTGTTTTGTTAGGACTACAAGGCGAATGTAGCTGAGGAAGGAATATATATACTCTTCCCTGCCACCATGGTAGTGCATCATATCTCACTTTGGATATTACGAATCCTAGAGAAGACTTCTCCATGCCTCAGGAAGCACAAAGGAAAGAATGTGCTTTAAGGGATTTTGATACAATGATTTTTTTTTTTACAGAAAAAAAATCATAGCACACCAGAATAAATGGGGCTTCAAGGATCATCTGGTACAACATCAGAACCTTTAAACTTTTTCTGGTAAATTACTTTAATTGTTTTTCACTTTTCTCAATGATTATGATCCAAGACAAACACTCTGACAAACACTTCTATGTGCTGTCCCCCAAGGAAAAAAATTACACTACAATTTAAGTAATTCATGTCTTATTTGTGAATTCTGATTTGGTGCATTTCTGCATCAGCTTTATTACTTGTACTTATGGCATTCCTGTATAACTGAGATCCAGCATATGTTGGCAGACCTGTGCTGTGTGTGTCTGTGACCAGGAACAGCAGAAGATTCTTAAACACTCACACAGAGAGGAGCATTTAGGGATTGTGGTGTTCCTCACTAGCAAAAGGCAAGTTTGTCAGTAGGGACTGGAATTTCAAGATTAGAAACACCAAGTAAAAGAAAAAAGTCACTGAATGCCAAGAGGATGGACATACAGGTAAAAAGAATTTCAAGAAAGAAAATGGGAAAAGAGGATTTGCTTTTGTGGAAGAGACTGTTTGTGACTGTTGGAGACAAGGTGAATCTAAAACTACTTAGGTCTGTTTATTATATTCATGAGGGCAGGTTAACATATCCCCCAAAACTGACATAACCTTGAAAAATCTACAGATGGTGAGAAAACTGAGGAAGAGAAATGCTCTCTCCTCTGTTGCTGAACATTATGTATTTCTTCTGCTTTCTGTCCAGATTCAAGGACTGCAACATTTAAAAGCTCTGTAGATTCAGTGGTGTACCTTAATCAGCACATGAAAGAGAAGTACAAGCCTTGAAACGAAAAAAAAAAAAAAAAAGAAAAAGAGAAGCTTTGGGAAAGCTTTCCCATGTCCAAGGAAAAACAGTAAAGTGACTCTGCAGGAGTATAGTGAAAATTTACTCAGAGAGTTTATGATGTGTGGACTTTGGTGTGTGTAAGCCCAAGACATCAGTGCACCCACCGTGTGCCTGGAAGCCAAGCTACCCTTGGGTGTTTTATCCTTACAGTTAAGCCAATGAAAATCTGCAGTATTAGATTTTTTCCAAAGCATTTATCTTCTTTCATTAACTTTCTGAAGTTTCTTAGAAATCCTGATTGCCCAGTGCTTCCTCTGAGAATAAATAAAAACCTTCTGGGCACTTTGAGGTATTTATTCAATTATTTGATTTGGAGCTGGAGTCTTCTATCTATTGCAAGTCAGCATAGAAAATACCAAATGATTTTATATGAAGTGATCTGGTCAATAAATTTTAAAGACAGAAGAGCCATTACTGTAAGCCTATCTACTCTAGAGCACAGACACAAAGAATTCATCCAGTAATTCAGAATTCAAGTACATCTGAACTCATCTTAATAAGTCTCCTGTCCCACAAAGCAAGAACTTTATTTTTTATCAAGTCTTAATCTGATTAATTCCCAGTGGAAAACTGACATTTAATCAGCTGATATTTAATCAGTCAAAAACATGAATTCACCAAATTTTTTTTTATGCTGGAGAATTTCCAGGGTTCTATGCATAGAATAAAAAAAAGTTTGGTTTTTTTCATACAAATTAATTTTGATTTTCAAATCTTAGTTAATATTAGCTTTTTATTTTAAAATAGTAAAGATAAATAATGATATTACTCTAAATTACTGGAAAAAATATTTTGTTCAACCTAGACCAGTTTGGGAAGATTTCTGTTAAAAAAATAAAATTTATATATTCTGATTTAGGTCAAAACCATTTTTCAGAGATTTTAAAATCCTCATGAGAAGCAATCCTACCAATTATTTTTGAACTAGATCCTGTTAGATGAGATTTTTGACCAAAAATTCATATTTATGCCTTTTCATATTTATGAAATTCTCTTTTAAATAAGCACTTGTGCAGTATTTATAGTATAAAAGCATCGCGTGGTTTGTATGTTTCATATTATCGCCTTTGCTATAACATTGATTGCAGCTGCATTAATGGAATATTTTCTGAGCCCAAATTTAATCTTACTTTTATCACTGTAAATACACCAACAAGAGATAAGAATTAATGAATCACTATGCTCATAGACAACATTGATTATGAGAGACACTATTCTTGGCTTCAAACAAAAAGAATTAATATGCGTTTTGTTATGAAGATCATATTCCACAGGCAGATGAATCCCTCGCTGAAAGTTCAGTCTGGCAATGTGAGACAATAGTCCCAAGGACCAAAGGGATTTTGCTGCTTCTTTTGTAGTGCTACGGAGCAGAGGCTTCCTGAAAACAAGAAGCAAATCAGCAGAGAATGTCGATACATTATGATGCTGCTGTTACCAATAATTGCTTTGGAAAAAACTTTCAGAAACACCACATATCCCAGCTGCAACCCAGAGGAGAGAAAAACCACAAGCCTGGTTGAACTCCCACTTTGACTCACAGTCACAGAAGTTCAGAAAACTAAGGTGAATTATGGCTGTTTCTAAATTATTTTAACATAGTCATTTATTTTTGAAATAATTCATGTAAATTACTATGCAGAATATGCAAGAGGAAATTAACTCTATTTTATCTTTTACTGGATTAATTATAAATGTCTTTCACCTGCATTTCTTTACATGTGTGAACTTGTGTATCCGAGCTGTAGCTATGGTGTAACTATAAATTATCTCAATGTACAACAAGGTACTTACAAACTCATTACAACAACTGCATTTAACTGGCACTTCTAAGTTTTTGTTTTCTTGAAGCAGGAGGAAAGATAAAATGGTATAAATTTCACTGTGACAAATAAGGCAGTGTGAGAGGGGGCTTTTTCAAGAAGTACAAATCAAAAGGAAGCACAAAAATAACTTAAAATTTATGTGACATTTATTTTAATCTTATCTTCTTTGGTCCAGTTTGACAGACTGCTCCTGTCCTATTAAATCAACGTTAACTCCCATTTATGAGCAGGAAGAAGAAAACTCTGTCTGAGACCTTATGTTGTTACTGAAACCAGATTTCTGTTTCCTATAAGACAAATAAATGCAAGCATCAAGATGGAAGAAGGTGAATAAAATTTCAGTTCCTGCCTCTAATGCATCTTTTCCTCATCAGCTACTGCTGGAGAAATGAGTCCCACCCAATAATCCGACCAGACAGTCCAAACCTGCCACATGTGTGCTAGTTTTAGCTCGTGTTCCTGGTCTGCACTAGGAGTGCCACTGAAAGACACGAGCCACTGACAGTTGACTCAACAAGCATATTGGAAGGTAACAAGACCAAAAAAGCCTACCTCAAAACATATAACACCAGGGAGTAAAAAACAATAAATTAAAAATAAAGACCGGAGAAAAGCAAAGACCATGGCTGTTACCAGGATGCAGCCAAAGTCCGAGAGGAAGTGAAATCTCTTCTTTCGACTTCCCTCTCTGTGGCATGACTGACTTCAGAGTATGGGGGCACCAGAGTAAATTGGCAGGCAGAAAGCAGGTGTGATGGAAGGATCTGCTTCTAGTTCTCAGCCATTGTTTCACTTAGTTATATCCTTAAGTTAAATCCTTAAGTTATATCCTTAAGTGATTAAATGAATCATTGAATGGTTTGGGCTGGAAGGGACCTGAAAGAATGTTTCATTCCAACCCCTCCTCCATGACAAGGGACATCTTCCACTAGACCAGGTTTCTCAGAGCCATCCCACCTGGCCTGAAATCAGGCCTCGAAGTTGTGTCTGAAAGCAAATGGTGTTTAGAAGTATGGGAAATTATCCATGCAGTTTTCTCTGCTTTACTTCTTTATAAAGCTTTTGAAAATCTAAAACCATCTAAATGATGGAGGAGCACCATTCTCTCTGACTTTCAGAAGTTAAGCAACTACCTCTGCTGGTCTTCATGACAATCACAAAAATAGCTTTTAAGCAGTGGACATGGACTGTATCGCCCTGCAGTCATTTTCCCAGAGAAAGATGTTTTAAACCAACTCTTCTGCTCATCTCCTGCTAAGTCTGTCTGTAACACTGCATGGTCTTCAACTCATAGCTGCCAAGAGGACAACAACCTTTGAAAGGAAGCAAATTGCCAACCAAACATGGCTAAATAAGCACGGTGTGATTAGTAGGAATAATAGAGTCTTTTTTATTTCTGTGAGACAATACCTGGTGAAGGACTGGCAGGCAGAGAAGATCTACAGACCAGCTAATTCCTGTTCTGCTTTTCACCGCCCTATTTCAGGGAAGAAAGACTTTATCCTGCCATAGGTTGTCTAAGGGCAGCATGCCATGCCCAGGCAGCTGCCTCCAGCACTGTCCCCAGACGTCCCTAACTCTCCAGGGCCAACTGGAAACACCAGCTTATGAACACTCAGAAGCACAAGGGGTTTTGTTTCATTCTCCACGGGACCCCAGTGCCAGGCCAAAGAGCCAAGGTCCTGTACATGGCTACTGTAATGGTAACAAAGCTTCCTAGTGCCAACACCAAGAGCCTTTTGGTCTGCTGGGGAGACCTTTCTTGGGGTGAAATGGAGGGAGTTCTGCTCCCATGCCCATTACTGAATTCTCCACAGAAACTGCAGGCAAGGATGCCAATTAACACTAATTGGAATTTTTTTTTATATGTGGACACGTGTCCATTAGGAACTTGATTGATAGACTGAGACAAGTGACTCATTTTGCTGTTGCCATAAAGTAACCATTGTACCATTTGGGGTTATTTAAAAGGAAAATAAAGCAAGCCTCACCTGCTCCCATTAATGCCAAAGAGCTTTGCCACCAACAGAGGAGAGAATTTTACCTTTGGGTTTTGAACACTTGACCTAGGGGTAAGTGTTGCATTGCCTTGCAGTGTCTTTATCCAGGAAGAACACCTTGCTGGATAAATAACAGTCATAGATATTGCTACTGATCTTAGCAACACCTTGTGCTTTCTTCATAAATGCTCTTTGAGCTTTTTTTTTCTTGATGCATAATTTAGGAAGACCCAATTTGAGCTTTCTGTCAGTAGTGAAGCTGGCTTTCAATATCTTTTGATTTCTTTTAGTTTTTTCCTAAACACTTCCCAAGCAGCTGTCATTGATTCATAGTGAGCTGAAGACTAAAGGAGTATATAAGCTCCTCTGGTGGGAGACCACTTAGTTTTGTCACAGGAGGAAGCTGACAGCTCCATTATGGGCTTGTCAGAAGTCAGCTGCATTTAAAAGAGGACATCAGCCCCTGGGTCTCCTGCCCAGCACGAGGCAGTGAAGGCACAAATGCAGAACAAAGGTGAGGGACCCCAAACACAATTTTCAGCTGCTCACCCAGAGAAGTAGGTAGCCTGCCTAAGGCATCATTCTTACACAACTTTCTCGGCAGGGAAACTGGTTTAGAAAAATGCTGCTCATTTGGCTTTTCTTTCCCTAACCCATGGTCCTAATGTGTGGATCATATGCAAAGGCAAGATCAGAGATGACAGATCAGTTTTGCTCTCAGATATAGTCAGGTAGATGAATAAATTCAGCTCAGTGAGTTTTGGCATTTAGGAGCAACAGCTGGAAAATTCCTTTTAGCACTTCCTTGACATAAATCAGTTGATAAACAGGAGGGTTTTCTTTAAGGGCAATCAGCTGCACTAGTGTCCCTGATCAAGCCCCAGCTCTTCCCAGCGTAGAGCATAGAGCCCGGCCTGCTTGAGAGCACTGTGGACACAAATCTGGCCCTTTTCTTATGCATTTTGGTCAGCAGAAGTGAGGCAAGGTTTTAGGAAAAAAGCTAAATCTTTTGCTTTTATAATTCTCTTTTTTCATTCACTTGATTTTGACTGAAATACAATATTACGCACAGAAATCTAAGAAGTATTTGATTCTTGCTTAATACCATGCCATGAAGAAAGGCTGAAATCTCATAAGAAAAGCAATGGGGTTTGGTGGACAAAAAACAAAGCCAAGAGAGCTGACAACTTCATCTGCTGGGATTGGGAAAGGTCCAAGAATACAGGTTTTTTTTTTTTCTTCTTGCCTTGGTATCTCCCTTCAACAGAAAGGTTGCTAGTGGAAAACAAACCATTTACTGAATTCCCATAGGCATTCAGGCATGAGAAGGTATAGTGGCATTTCTTCACCCTTTCATTGGCCTAACCCCTGGCTGAGTTCATATTTACTAAGGCTTAATGCCAGTGGCTTTCTACAAGGGAAGATATAAATATTATCTCAATGACCCCCTTCGAAGGCTGCTGATCATGAAATCATTCAAATGTTTGAAGACCGTGAGCCCGGTGACTTAAAATTACAAATGTCTGCCAAAAAATACCCGCATAAATTATTAAGTTTGCATCCTTGTACAGTAGTGCCCTTCCAAAAGAGCATTGCTTTGTTGCTTGTGCTGAAGTGGAGGAAGAAATGCACCAAGTGCTCAGCAGATTGCCCACAATCTTCTTTCTCTCATGCTTTAAAAAATCCCACCCAATTTTTTCTTACATGTTTTATCAGGTTGGTGATTTTATACCATATTATACTGTACTCTTGATGAACTTAATAAATAATGCTGAATGTAAGATTCTTGGAAAATCATGTATTAGAATAGATATTTTCTTACCATTTACACTGGCACTAGCTCTTTGATCTGTTGTTGCCAACACTCCATTGTTGTTCTCAATTACACAATAGGTAATCTTGCCAAAACAGTCTTTTCTTTCCTGTGAATGATTCATGCACACATTTATTGCACATGTAAGGATGTAGCACTTTAAAGGTTGCTTGCTTCCTGAAATAGATGGTTTCTCATCCTGGCTGGGTCATGGCACCTCCCAAAATAGTGTTTCCTTTAGGCCTGAGCAGAGCTTACAGTTGTGTGCAGGCTGATGGGGCAGTAATTCCAGCCTCAAACACTCACCAACAGCCCCGTGGAGAAAACAGTGCCAGCAGGCAGTGGAAGTAGGGGCTTGTTGCTAGTTGATACCTGGGGAAACATCTGAAATAGGTGAGATAATCCTCAGCTTTACTTAAATTTCAGAGAAATGCTGAGTTTGTCCAGGAAAAATGGACCATTGCCAATGCCTCACACTCACAAATAAAACTCTGCTATGTTGGGTGGGTGTTCAGTAATGGACTGGAAGTATCTGTATTTATACCAGAAGAAATCAGAATTTTCCTCTGGTTTTTTTGTTCCTTTTTTTTTTTCAGCTAGGAAGTAAGTGAAAAGTACTCTGTATTTCTGTCTCACAGACAGGACAGGCAGCTACAGGGAAAGCAGCACTCTGCTGGGTGCCCATGAGGAGACCAGCCCTTTGCCTCCAGTGATGAAGAAACACCACCTTCATGGTACTTTTCAGTATCTGGAGGGATTTGAGATAAATTAAGCCAAAGATGTGACTGTCACTGAACAGAGCAAGACCCTCTGGCACTCAGGTTGCAAACAGCTCACAGCCTTTGGGAAATGCCTTACATGGCTCTCAATATGCTTAAGGTAGAACCCGCCAGCCCCAGGACCACATCAAGGAGCATCCCTTGGCAGAGGCAGAAGACCCCAAACAACAGTAACTTTCTCTCACCCATGTGTGTGCTTCTCCCAGGTGGTCAGCAGCTGTGGCATGTGCTGTTTCTGCACCTAAAGCCACCACCTTCTTGGAGGCACAGTCACACACCTACTAGAGTTCCAGCCTGGGGCATAGGAGCCCCTCACTTGAAGCCACTGGCTTCACAAGAAGCCAGACTCGAGCCCAGCAGTGGCAGGCAGTCTCTGAAAGCCACAAACCCTGATTTCTACTTTGGTATAAGAATTACTCAGTTTCCTCTCTTCCTGAAATCTGCTTACACTACCTGTAAAGTATTTCTGTCGACATGTCAAGGAAAACCTTCAGATGTCTCTCTGCAAACCACAGGGTGACCAGGTCAGTCATTAAGCAAAGGAGTATCTTTAGGTGATGGACATGTTTGAGGCAAAGGTTCAGGTGAGACACTGTGGCTGCTGCAGACTGCTGGACTATGGTGTTATGGATTGGGGACTTCCGTGAAGTTTCTGTAATAATGCTTCTAAAAGCAATATGCAGTTTCATTTTAATGACCTTATTGATAAGCTCAAGTGGCTCCCATTGTGTTACACACCAGAGCAGAGCTACATGATTGCTGAAATACCAAGGCATCCATCCAGGCAGCAGATTGGAGGGCTACAGAAGTTTCAGATTCTGCTGAGAATTCTGGAATTATTTAAATTGTAAATTGTTAAAGGAATAAGCTGTCTTTTTATTCTGTGAGATGTTTAAGCCTTTTGAAAAATACCAAATTAAAAAACTATGAGTATCTTTCAATGAAAGCTATTGCATTAGCTCTGCTTGCTTCATCCCACTGAACAATCCAGGTATCCCAAATTGGTTTCCTAACTGGAAGATCTTCCATAATATGACAGCTCTTGGGCATGTCCCCCTGAGATGCAGTGTTTTATAGAAGGCACAGCTTTCCTTTGAACTGGGTCTCTTTGTCACTACAAAACCCATGATCATCTCCATTTAGCAGTTCATTATACACTTAGGTAGGCAAACAAACTTAAAATAGCACTTTGAATAAGGACCACATTTTTGCTCTTTACTTTTATTTAATAATTTATTCTAACAATAGTTTTATTTAATAATTTATTATTATAAAGTGCTCAAGATAGGTTTTAACTACTTGCCAAAAGGGCAATGCAACAGGGTATAAAAGACCCTGGCTGTTTCCAAGATCCATTAGTAATAACTTGTTGGTGAAGGAGCAGATGGGAGGGGACACCCTTCTGAATCACCCTCGCAAATGAGGATGGACTATTCAGGTATGAGAGTTGAAGGCAGCCTTGACTGCAGTGACCATGAAATTGTGAAGTTAAGGGTTCTGATGAGAAGGAAAAGAGCAAATGGCAGGATCACAACACAACTTTGGCCCTTTCAGGTACTTACTTGGCAGAATCCCATGGGATATTTCCCTGGAGAGGTAAAAGAGAAAAAAAAAAAAAAAGAGTCCAAAAAGAGCTGACTGATTTTTTGATCTCCCTCAATGTGAGGAAAATTAAACAAAAGCCACAGGGGCCATGTATGGATGAATGAGGCACTCTCGAAGATATAAAAATATGTAAAAGAAGCAAGGACAGATGATATAGGAGGAATTAAAAAATTTCTGAGCATGCAGGAGTGGGATCCTAAAACTGAATTTGCTGGCAAGTCAAAGCAGGTGACCCTTTCCCTCTTCTCAACAATGGCAGGACACATCTGGAACACTGGGTTTAGCTCTGGGCTCCCCAGGATGAGAGACATGGCCTTACTGGTATGAATCTGATGAAGGGCAAAAAAGATGATTAAGGGACTGAAGTATCTGTCATATGTTCCCTGGAGGTGTTTAAGAGGCATCTGGATCTTGCATTGGGCGATATGATTTAGGGGTTACAGTGGTAGTGCTGAGTTGATGACTGGAATTGATGATCTTAGTCTATCTCTTCCAACCCTCAGGATTCTGTGAGGAAAGGCTGAGAGAGCTGAGACTGTTCAGCCTGGAGGAGGCTCCAGGGAATATTATCAATGTGTGTAAGTGACACTCTTGTGAGGAAAAGGAATAAAGAAAATGGAGCTGCACTCAGTGATGTCCAGGGAAAGGACACAATGGGCACAAACTGAAATACAGAAAACTCCATCTAACTATTCAGCAACTTATTCTATTTTGAACAGGAAGGCTGCATCAGACAGCTTCTAGAGACATTCATAATAATACAGAAGTAGTCAATATGATAGGAAGTCTCACTGGCAAGCATTAGAAATCACTGTAGGAAAAAAAAAAAGGCAACAAAACACACAAATTGAAAATGGAAAAAATCTCTACAACACACACTTCACACTCAGGAGATCTTGGCTCCAGTCTTGCCTTATTTTTGCCTTTAGTTAGCTTCTTAGAACAGAAAAGTGTTAAGAAAAAATCCTCACCCTAGATAACCCCATATTTAGCAAGGAATGCAAGAGCCCTCACTCCAGCCTTGTACTTCAATTCCATCAGGACAACTGTTTTTCCAGACCTTAAGAGCATAGTTTAATTGTTGAGCAACTCAGTAAAATATATCAGCTGTGTCAGACAAGACACACTATGAAAAGTTGCTTCTAGAGACAACCTATATGATACGAATTGTCAAGCCCAGCCTTCTCCTGAAATCCAAAATCTTGTAAATAGAATGTAGAGGCATCTGTGTGCCCGTTTTTTTGCTCTTCCCAAAAGTCTGTGTTAGTTCATTTATTTCTTGTTTTTCCCCAAGGTGCTGGCTGGGGAACTTGAGACTCTATACTTCTTCTGAAGACACCTAACCCCAAACCAACTTGGGAGCATTGCAACGGGCAAACCCCACTGAATATGTAGGCATCAAGTACAGATACTTCCTAAGGATCAAAAAAGACATTTTTCTCCATACCTGTTCTGTCCTTACATGAATTTAACAGAAATATTTTGAACGTAGCCATTGGCATAATCCTATTATTATGATTCAGAAATGGGCTTAAAATATTCATACCATCTATTTATTTCAAAAGTCAAAGACAGCCACTTATTTCCTTAGTTCTACATCCAGCTGCCATTAAAAAAAAATTAGGAGTTTTAGGGAAAGTTTCAGCCTGTGTTTGATTAGTGGCTTTACCTGGTAGTAAAAAAGGAAAAAGTACACTCATCACTATACTTTGTTTCATTTCCACCCAACATCTGCTTTGCAATTTCCCAGTTCAAGATAAAGTCAAGCTTTAAGGTCCAACTTCTCCCTTTGTCCGCACAGTTTCTAGTACTCAGAAGGTGCTGTAAGTTATCAGCTATTTAGCCATAATTTCAACCACACACTCATGCCAAAAGGTGTATTCCAGGAGCCAGTTTCTGTAATAGCCAGTTTTAACCGAGATTAATTCTATTAGTTTACCTTCTCATATTTCTCTAGACTATTAAATCCGACAATTAACCCACCACCTAGAGAGGTGCTTCTCCCCTCCTGGTTGAATTAGGCCATTGCGTGAGAAGGCTCCAGCACAGAAACCCACGTCCTCTACAAAACGGGCAGCCCGGAGGTTTAAAAGATTATACTGAATGAGTCATTACAAAAGATTTACTTCTGGCCGACTGTTTCAATAAATGATAATGCTTCCTCCAGACAAAACTACCCAGAAAGTAGCACCTAGCCTCCATTCCTTATCCTCCTCCCAATGACAGCCCCTAGCAAGCAATGCCATCAGGCATTGCTGCCAACGGCTGGTAAATACCAGGATTTATAAACAGCAGTGAGAGGGAGCTGTAATGAGATCAATGTCGAGGATTGCAGCAAATGGCCTATAAAGCAATTTTTAAATGGGATTTCCTGCAACAAAAGCCAGCTCCCAATAACCTTTTCCAATAATAAGAGGTGAAAAGGATTGGATTTGATTTATAATACCCGATATTAAAGCGAGGACAGACAGCTTTGTACTCTCCATACAGGCGACTGCTCAGGCGATTTGTTAATCTCCCATCAGGAAACAAAAATCTTATAATAAATCTATACAGGTACATCCAGCCCCAAATTACTGTGCTAGAAGAATCCAGCATTGTGGAATTAAGAGAGGATGGCGGGTCCCGTCATTATTTGCTGTTATTACATGGAATATTAGATAGAATCGAGAAAATGGGAGCAAGCAGTGAGTACAGCCATGTTTGTTTCCCTTTCCCGATTCCATTACAGATGTAGTTCTTAAGTAGGGTAAAAAAAAAAAAGAAACCCAACACCAAAAACAAATCACAAAACTAATAAACTTCGTGAAACTTAGGTGAAATAGATATTTTTCGTTCAAAAATTTCAAGCCACTTAAAGGTCCCTAGTTAGCGTTAGGGAAAAGTTTCCTTACCTGGGAAAAGCCCTTGCATTTCTCAGGGCCGGTCTCTTCCCTCCTCCCGCAAACCCACTCTTACAGTCAAATCTTTGGCACTTTACCGAAAGAGCAGGAGCTGGGGCGCAGAGGCACCGGCACTGCCTGCGCACAGCCCGGCACAGAGAGAAGGTGCTCTCACCGCAGCCCGCCCGGCTCCAGGCAAACCTGGGCATCTTCCTAGTGTATAGAAAAGACACAGACAGAACTAGAGCCCGAGATGCCTCCTCTCCACCCGGCTACAGCCCTGCGCCAGAGGAGCCCAGCTCCTTTGCGCTCTATTTTCATAGCTGCTCCCTCCCAGCTGCGCGTCTCTGCACAGAGCGCAGCTGCCGTTTTGCCCTGTCCTTTTATAATTACAACCGCGCTAAAATCAAAATTTCTATTTCAAAGATTTTTTCTTTCCTTTAGGAGAATGCGTTTTAGCAGAGGAAGCGCCTTTTTAGGTACATCTGGACGTGATTTTCCAGCGCCGCGTTCCCATGAGCCTATAGTTAAAAATAAATCAAAGACAGGGAACTCGGAAGAGGGAGTTTTCGTATTTCGCCGCTGCCCAGGAGGTTTTCTGGTCATTAAACTGAATTTATAACACTTGGGGATTTCTTTCCACGTGGGGGCTATTAGCGTGGTATTTAAGAGCTATTAGCGCCGGGTTCGTGATTGTTAATGGTGATGCCTATGTAAAGGTCAGTATGACTTCACAAACTGAAATTATTAGCCCACTTCTCCTAACAGGGAAAAAAAGATATCTTTAGGAAAAATCGTACTCCTTGCTGTAGAGCTTCCTGGTGCCGAGGTGCTGCCCGATGGTTTTACGGAAGAGTAAATCCTGGTAGAGCGTCAATTCCCTGCACTTAGAGATGGGTTTTTTTCTGTTAATGCCTGTATGAATTGTACCGTCCAGTGGGAAAATTTTAGGAACCTTACGAAGTAGGACTTACCACCGCTGTTGACAGTACACCTGAATGCTATTTGCAAAGTGAACTAATCATAAAGGCAAACAGAAGTGGGTTGTCCATCCGACCCAGGTTCCTCTCTGCCTTTAGCTCTTATCCACCGCCTTCACCGGGATGGCGGGGCGGAGGGTGTGTTGTTTGATTTTACTTTTTTTACCATATTTGAACATTCGAGTGGCATTTCCACAAGAGCTGTGGGGAACCAGACGTCGACGGCGGGACTGGAGCGACCCGGAGAAAAAGTGCTGTTTTATCCACCTACAAACAGCAGCCCGGGAGGCTTAGGGCTTCCTAGGGGTGACTGGCTCCCCGCCGGGCCTGTCTGGACTGTCACTGGCCGTGATGGGGTGTTCCTTCGCCCTATCCCCGGGAAGGGGACACAGGTCGGCCTGAACCTCTGCTAGTCACCTTCCCTGAGTGCTCTCGGTGAGCCCACAGCACTGACAGAGGGGTGGCCGCTTTTCGGTGACCGAGAGAAGGAAGGGAAAGACATGATTCATCCCTGGAAAACAGCCGAGGACGCTGGGTTAGCCAGGTTTGCAAAGGGAGAGCGCTGGGGTGCTGCGGGGAGCAGGGCTGAGCAGCAGCTCCCCTGCCTCCCGCGACAGCGAGAAAAGCCGCCCCTCTGCCCCATCCCTCCCTCCGAGACGCCCGCTTGAGGCTGAACGGAGTAGATGGGGCAGAAAGGGGGGTTGGAAGGGAACACATTTGCTCATTAAAAAAGCTTCAAAGGTGACAGAAGTCTGTCAACCCGTTGAGTCAAGCCCTCTATTCCTCTGAGGGGAAGGGGGGGGTCCCCCACGGCCGAGTTCATCCAGGGATTCCCGCAGGTGACCCTGGCTGGAGCGGGGGTGGCCTCGGCAGGGCTTCAGGATCGGCCCAGGGCAAAGGCAGGGAGAGGCGCCCTGGCCTCCGGCTGCTGCCAGCCAGTGGAAGTCTCCCGCTCCCGTGGCTTTGCCCCCCTCAGCTGCTATGTGTCGCTGCCAGGAAGGGCACTGCGGCACTTGCACGGCGGCGGGAGGCGAGAGGGCTGACAGAGACAGGGAGATAAACAGGCAAACAAACAAGAAGGCACATGCAGAGCTCGGGTGGGACTGCTGACTGGACCCAGCTCACGGCAGGCTGACACGGCCTCCGGGGCTGCGGCTCCCCAGCTCGCCTGCAGCGGGAACGATGGGGGAGCGAGGGCTGTCGCGGAGCCGCCGGGAAACCTCGGATCTTCTCGTGACTGGGGAAAGGCGCACACCCAGGCACGGCCCTGCCTGACAACTAATCGATCCGCGCCCATTAACCAAGGCTTCCAGGAAATGGTGTGAAATACTCCTGCTTGTCCTTTCTCAGCCAAATATCAGAGAGAATACGAATAAAAGATTGCAAACCAGCAATTGGTACCAAACAAAAGAAGCAAACAAACCTTTTCTATGCTCGTTTCAAGAGATCATGCCGAGAATTGCAAAACTGCAACCCCTTCCTGCTCCCGAAAAAAAAACCCCTAAATCTACCACGCAAAAAAATTCCCCCCAAACCGAAAGAAAACAACCTCCCAAACAGACCTAGATTTCAAAAGTGCCCAGGGACGAGTAGGCTCTCACTGAGGCATGTTTGTGTTGCATGTCAGTGCTACAAATGGTTTCACACGCACACAGATGTGAAGAGAAGCTGGCGAAGTCCCACTCGGCCCCACAGATGAGCTTCAGTCACACCTGCGGAGCTGAGCGTACCCGCGGATCGCGCTTGTGTGCTCAGGGAACAGTAACAGCATCTCTGCTGGTGTGTCAAATGCCACCAGAAGCCCTGTGACCACTTGCCTATTCTTTTTTCATAAGATAAAGGAACTATTTATTTTCGTACTTCTATTTATATTCTTTATCTCCCTTCGTTTTTCATTTTATTTTCCTTCCTTCCTCCCTCCCTTCCTCCCTCCTTCCTTCCCTCCTTCCTTCCCTCCTTCCTTCCCTCCTTCCTTCTTTCCTTCCTTCCCTCTTTCCAGTCGTTGGCTCTGGCTTGAAGGAGATCTGATGTGATTAAACTCACAGGGCGTTGGAGGGCAGAGGTAAATTAAGCCAAAGCGACAGAAAAGATGAAAGAGGCTTGCTCGACTCGAGTGCCCGAGGATAGCTGACCTGCGCTTTGCTCCCCTGGGTCACGCAAACTCCCCGCCGCCTTCCTCTTCTCCCCATCCTGCCCCGGAGCTGTTTCTTCCGACGAAACCAAAGGATTCTTTTTTTTTTTTTTTTTTTTTTTTCCACCTATAGCCCCTCGGGGCGTGTGGAAAAACGCACCGGGAGCAGAGCGCTGCCCGGCTCTGCCCGCACCGGCGCTGCCCGCCTCCAAGCGGGGGAACCTCGTGAAGGTGACGAGAAGCAAGAGAAGGAGGGAAAGGTGCGACCTGCGAGGGCTTCACGGCGGGACAAGCCTCGCAGAGGAGGTGTCTGCCCACACAAAGGTCTGGCGGTGGCCGGGGGTCGGCCCCGTCCCAGTGCTGCCGGTGCCCCAAAGCACCGGGACCAGTCACTGCGTTCTGCGCTCCCAGGTGGGAAAAGGCGGCCCGCGGCTCTGCCGGGGGCCACCGCCTCAAAAACGAAGGAAGAAGGAAGGAAGAGAGGGTCCGGATCCCTACTCTTCAGCTACAATACAGACAGCGCTTAACCTTACATTTTTCTTAGCGTAGAAAGTAACGATAATAAAATCCTCATAATCAAACAAAAAGAGCAGAGATCTACTCCCATTTAAAATTCCTTCTTGCAGAGCAAAGAGAGAATGTCCTTGCTTTTCTGTCCAACAGGACCTTTTAAATGCTAAAGATGTTCGGGACCACATTAAAGATATCTCGAAATGCAGCGATGGAAGGAGACTACTAAATCCGACAGTAAATATTGTTAGGTCCCTCTTCATCTTCCGGGGAATCAAAGAAAAACACAAAATTCGGGGACAAGTAGAAGAGCTGTAATCCCGAGCTAAGAAAATCCCAGGCATAAATAACTGGCGTGGCGACAAAAGTCATCTAAACGGACGCGCAGCTGAATTTTAGTGAGTCAGTACACAGCCACCTGCTTAAAAGATGGGCAGTTTTAAAAATAGCCCGTGCTCTGCTAATTTCTCTAAAATAGTATATAAAGCGCATAATGAGTTTTATTTATAACGAAATTAAGCTATCGAAATGAGAGAACAGCGTTAGCCAAAGACGCTGGGATGCAGGAGATACAACATCAGCCGGAGGCGAAACACATCAAAATTGCCGTGCAGCGAAATATTGCTGAGAGATTTATAGGATTAAAAATACAAAATAAAACGAAGTACGCAGTTACTTCCTGTCTTAACAATTATGTGTTTTAAATGAGAAGACGAGATATTGCATTTGAAGTGATCAATTCTGTGTCAAAAATCCTCTTTCAGAAAGTTGTGGAGGGTTGAGAAATTTGTATCGTATCTTAAATGTTTTAAAGCGAGATATGATTTGTTGGAACATAAATATGCAATATTTATTTCATTACAGTCGGAGAGAATTAAACAAGCAAATACAATGCAGACTTCATTCTTTAAATGGGAAAACAAGTCAGTCGGGTGTAGGTTTTTTTTTTTATTGATTTACTTCTCTGACGGATCTCTTCTTCAGAGAGTTATCAACAGAAAAAAAAAATCAGATGGATTTTTCCCGGTGAGAGAAGGTCTTGGGAGAAAAACACCGAGTTCTACCCCTGGGCCCTCACCCCTCCTCAAATACAGGGCTTTTTCTGGCTAGAGAACCATGCGTGATTTGCAGCGCACCCCCAACTCGCTCCCGGTGACTATTCCCTCCCTGCTCGAGTCCGCTTAATTTGTAAATAAGTTTCAGGGCCCCTTTTCACAGAAGCCAGTTGAGCAGGTAATTTGTTGTTAGTGTTTGTTTAAATGTTGTGAACCATGCACTCAAAAATAGGAAAACTATACACAAAAGAGGCAAACATGGGAACACAACTGGAAATTACTGAGTTATAAAAACGTCAAAGAAGAGCAATTTGCAAAGAGGCATCGGTAATTGTCTCGTACATTAACGGAAATGATTTGCCAAGCCCAACCCTTTTGTTCTCCCCAGTATGGACGGGCGCTTCGCCATCGACCTCAATGGACTGGATCAGGACTTTTTTACAAGGCTCTCAGCCCACGGGGGGTGCTCAGGATCCTGGGCCGGATCCTGCCTTGCAGACCTGGAGTCCTGCAATGGGCTGGGGTGAATTCAGGGGTGAATCGAGTGGATTTACGGTAGTCTGCCTGTATGGGAAGGAGACATATACATCTGAGTCCCGGATTTGAGGGCATCTCCCAAAGATTCAAGGAAAGCAGTCGCAGCAGTCAATAGGAGTGCCGAATGAAAAGCACGGATTGATGGATGGTCTCCGGCAGGCCTGGGAGTGACACGCTGTGGCCCCACTCATGCCAGTGCTGTGGCCAGGCTGAGATGCCCGGAAGAGCCATACTTCCCCCTAACGCAGGGAGGCTTAAGCAAGTCCATCCCCCACTGTTTATGTCTATCATCTCCCCCAAAATCACATTTAATAAGTGAATGCCCATTATAAACCCAGTCTGGCTTCTCATTCTGTGAAGAGCCCATTTCCCTGCTAGGACATGGGGGAAAAATTATTTGCCTCACGTTCAGTCAGGCAGAAATGAAGCTTGCACAGACAGACTGTGGCTCTGTGGGGTTATGTTTTGTTGCTTACCCTATTCTGCCTTATTTAGAACACCCCAGACTCTGGAATTGATGTGCAAAGAAACAATCTCAAAGTCAGAGCTTCAGATTCCTCCTGCCTGAACCTGCTCCTCTATCTTCAGTGGGCTTTTTTTTCCCCAAGAAACTTTTCTTGAACCCACACAGCCTCAAAAATAACAAAAAAACCCCTGGCCAAAGCTGGAGGCTGACATGATCGATCGATCGTATGACTGCAGGTGCTACAGCTGTAACCTGTCCTATTCATGTGGTAAGCCAGCTTACATTCAGAGCTGGTTTTTAACTGTTCACATTTACATCTGCAGGGCTCTGCCAAGGCCCTTGTTTGTATTTTGTGGTGGAATTTTTTTCAAAGACTGACTCAGTAAAGTGTATCTGGTTAGGGCTGCCAGAAAGTTTTTATCTCAGATTTGCTTGCTCTCCAGGGAAGCATAAAACCAACATGCACTATACAACATTGCACTGTGGAAAAAAACATTTTATGAGTTTCAAAGCATTACGCTTACTTAAAAACAGAGCTACTTGTGTAACACGTTGCTGGTGAGAGCCACAGTAAAACCTTCAGACTGCACTAAAGCCAGGATTTTACTGAAAGCTCTGCCTGTGATTTCATTGCTGAAGATATACCAATGACTCATAACTAACCAACAGCAGGATATGAGACAGCTCCAACCATATTATTTTCAAAAAAGAATGGGCGTGTATCATCCTAATTAAAAAAAAAAAAAAACAAACACCTTCCAAATTTCAGACCTGAATTTATCTTTAATGACTGGATTAGGGTCTGGTATGCTAACCAATTAAAAAATCATAACATTCTATAGATTTCAGGTGGAAATTCCTTTCTTCCTTCTATCCTCCTCTTCCCAGTGGATAATTTTTTAACTTAAAAGCAAAAGGAATATTTTCCACTTATCCTACAGAGGATTTTTTTTGTTAAGCTGATTTCTTTATCCCATGAACAGTATTAGGCAACAAGATAATATGGATTTTCCCCACTGAGACCTATAAGACAGGATTAAAGAACAGCTCAGGGCCTGATCCTGTCCTTCTGCATTTTTCAGGCTGTTATGCCTGGTACTGAGGAGCTGAGGGGCCAGTGAGCTCCATGGAGAGAATTCCAGCTCAGAGTCTCTGAGAAACAGCAGCTCTGCAGCCCTCCCCATGGTGAGCATCATTCAGCTGCCTTGGCCAAGCAGGTGCCAGAACCCAAACTTCACCTGGAAACACCAATATTATTCAGAGATCTGCCTAGAAGAAAAGTGACATTAATTTCCTCCGATATGTGCTGTTCTTTTGCTCAGGGAATTGATAGAAATCTGGATTTTGACATCCTTCACATATGCTGCCCTTTGCCTCCAAGCCTTTCATCAGTGCCAACGGGATGGTCAGAAGAAAACCCCCACACACAAACAGGCTCACTATTCATATCATATGGAGAAAATCCAGAATTGGGCAGGCAATTTTCAAGTTTGGGTTTTGATACTTGGTAAAGTCAACCTTACAGAGGATCAGAAGTGTGTTAGGCCAGGAGTAGGTGTTACTGGGACTAGATGAGGCAGAAGGAAAGCTGACCTCGGCCGCTGTGCAGATGCTTTAAGAAGAAGAAACCCCAGGCGGAATGGATATGGAGACTAAGTTTGCCTGACATTTCCCATTTTTAGACACTGCTGTGACCTGATGCTTAGAACTTTGGTCTAAATCTAACTTGACACAAGGGGAAAGGAATATTTTTGGCAGGGAAAACAGAATGTTGGATATTGTTATAAAGTGCGAGGATTACTGCAAATGATTGCTGCAATGAAGAAACTACATCTGCTTGGCAGATCCTGCAGTTGTGATGCAGCTTCTAGAAATATTTCAGAAATAACAGAACCAATAATTGTTACTCTAAGAATAATTTACAGTGGCAAAACTATCACTATCACCACTACTAGGAGCCCTGTGTTTGCACTTGATTGGCAGCAGTCAGGCAGCTATCACACTCTGAAAAACATTCAACAGGTAAGAAAAGCAAATGTGCGAAAAAAAAAATCCTGAAAACTGTTCTGAAGAACAAAATAATTCTTTATGCAGCACAATGTAGTTGTAGGTCAAAGCTTTATAAGGAAGCAAATGATGTTCAGAGATTTAGATCCCATTTGTATGTCTTAATTCCCTTAGATAACTTTGAAAATTGTGCTGTAAAACTTGAAGCAATACCTTGGTTGGCTGAATACATCAATAAGGAAAGGGCCCTAATTTTAGGAGAGATTTCCAGTCCTATATCAATTTGCTGTTGATTTATGAAGGCACTATTTAATCCTTCCCAGTGTGCTTCTATTTTTCATTTCAGATAGGTTACTGAGTGTGTGATATATTTAATGCATGGACAGTGTTAGGCATTTTCAACACTTCTCTTTCTATGAAAATACAACCAAATACAGTTTTAAAAAAGTCTACGTGAATTTAAATCTTCTTTTAAAAGAAGACTTCATTACCTTTCACTGGGTTTTTGTAAGTGGAGAAAAAATATAAGTGTGTGTGTGAGTAGGAAAAGACCAGCTATGCTCTGCAGATTGCTCAACAGGAGTTTATTTACACAGAGTTAGTTGTTTAGATTTGGAATTGTAATTTGCACTCACCAATTCACATAACTGATAAATCCACTTATTTTGCCTCTTCTCTTTTTTTTTTCCTCATATTCTTTCAGCAAGCTAGTAGGTTTTTTACACCAGATTTGTTAAGGTTCATTTTTTGATCTACCAGTTTGCCCCATAGTCACAGCAACTGAATCCAACTGACAAAAGGAATTTCAATAATACTGAGAGACTTTTAGGAGTTTTGCTACTATTGCCATAATCCTCTCACAACCAGAAGCATCTACTGGCAAGTCAGAACATGTCATGCCTCCTACCTTGTCTCCTGATCAGGAGTAAATATGTACATACTGCCGCCCTTCAGTTTGAGCCTGGTCATCTGCAGTGCAGTGATAGAGCTGTATCTGCAAGGTTTCTGTATAGGCTGCCCTAGGTTCCTATGACAATCTATGTCTTCCTTTTACATGAAGCTGTTTACATTTTGATTTGCAGAAGTTTGATATGAGATGATTATTAGGTACCAGAAACAAACTGAGATGTGCCGTATGGTCAATCTCACAATAACATGAAACTTCTATTTGTTTTTGAATTAATGATATATATATATGAAACATGGCTCCTGAATATGTTTTCAGAGATACTTCTGCTTTCTAATTAAGCAGATCCTTAATTTTATTGTCTAAAGATTTTCCTTCCCACTGTTAATTTGCATCTCTAGAAACTCCAGCTGAGAGTATAACTAGTTCTGTGTGATTTAGCACCATCCTTGCTAGCAAAGTCTCACATTTAAATAATGCAATCCAGACCTCTAAGATAGGTGACTCAAATTTCCTATACAACACTCCCAGCTACGTCTTCATCTCACCCAGTCCAAGGGTGTCTCTGAGCAAATATAATCTGCTTGTGAACTACTTCCATCTGAAATACACTCATATTAAGCTCAGCAAGTATACCTGAGCATGCGAAATGCAGAGACCAGAAAGTTGTACTTGTTCTCTAATCTGTCCTCATATGGGAGTCATTCTGGATATGCAAAGGTCTGTCTTGAACTTTCACTTCCTTGTTTAATAAATCTTTTCTGAGATAAGGTGGTGTTCAAGAAGTGTGCTTGCACCATGGGTTTATTAAAGTGTCATCATTCTGCACATTGGTCACTGTTCCTTCCTAACACCCTATTTTTCTTATTGACTACAGCGGAACACTGAAAAGATTCTTTCAAAGATTTATGCAAAGTGAATCATTGTTCCTTTGCAGGTGGTGATAACCGGGTGAGAGTCCAGCACTGTGTACATGCACATGTAGATACATCTTTATTTATGCATGTATATATACATGTGCATGGCTTTTTATTCTTCAGTATTGAATTTGCCATCTTTCATCCATTTTTGATCTAAAGATACTTCTGAAAGTTTTCATAGAAGGTTTTAATTCTGACTACTCCAAACAATTTTGTATCATTAAAAAAACCTGCTACCTCACTACTCACCTTCTTTCCAGACCATTCACAAATATGTTGAACATCTGGGTGCCTGTGAGATTTCATTAGCAATTACCTTCTATCATTTATCACTACTTTTTGTTACAAATCTTTTAAGCAGTTATTAATCAACAAGAGGATCTTCCCTCTTATCCCATTAAATCCTATCTACTTTAAATGATTCTGATAACTGACCTCATCAAAAGCTTTTTAGAAATCTAAGAACATTACATCACATACGTGACCTTTATCCACAGGCATATTTTCTGCTTTGAAAGACTTTACTATACCAGGAGACATAACTTCTCTCTGTAAAAGCCATTTCAACTCTGTTTCTACCAATGCCTGGGACAGAAGTCAGACATGTTAATCTCTAGTTCTCCAGTTATGGAACGGATCCTTTAAAAACTAGGTGTCACAGGAACCTCTCTCTCTTCCTCTGATCATAAGGCTGATTTTAATAACTGATTTGGAAGTTTCAAACCTACATTTGTTAAGGACTTCTTGGGGAACACTGACTGTCCTAGAGATTCATCACAACTTATTGTATTGACCCATTCTCTAATTTCCACTGGTGCTGGGAAAAGCCTACAGTTTATGGTTAGGAATCCATATGCAAGGGAAGAAATGTGGTTTGAATTTCCTGAAGCAGTTCAAGGAATGGGATGTGGTTCTCTTTCTTCCAGCATGGAAGCCTTAATCCCTATTAACTACCTGTGTGTATGCTACATTTTGTGTTCTGCTGAGTTTTACTAGATCAAAACCTTTTTGAGGTGGGTAGGTTGAGGAATGAAATCCAATTTTACAGTTTTTGCATGAGCTAAAAAAACTGGCCTTGTGAAGGCTGAGACAAGTCTCACTGAGCACGGATACAAAAGCTCAGCTGTTTAGAGACTTGGATGTTAAAAGTGAGGTGTCAGTAGAATTTAGGATCTGTGCACTCAAGTTCTACTTGTATTAGTCATATATCTGCCATTTTATTTCCATACCTACAGTCAGCAAAGAAGAATGAACTTATTAAATGCAAAGATAATTTTTTTTAAATAGAAAAACCAGTCTTGTAAGGATTTGCTTTGGTAAAGCCCATGAAAATGGAGTAACAAAATTTTCATAATTAATATACGAGTCAAATAGATCTCATACCTGGAACTTTACTGTGATAGAGAAACATATCAGTCTCTCATTTCTGCAAGGGTTCACGCCAGACTCTTGTTGAAATCTGGCCTTTTGATTTACATTGCTTCACCACAATGTGTAAATAAAAGCAGTAGAACATCCTGGTTTGGGGTGATGGAGAAGCATCCAGACATTGTGGATTATGTAAAGGAAACATATAGTCATTGTCAGACTGTCATGGGCAAACAGCAACATTTAAAGTGCTTTCTGTAAACCAAAAGTGAAGAAATGGAACAGGAACCCCCAGTTCTGGAGTTGCAAAGCAGTATCACTGTCTACCATACAGCACCGTACATTGCTAAAATCAAATCCTATGCATCTGTTAAATGGACTTTTGTAATAATTACTATCTATGTGTAACCAGGTATTCAGGCAAAGATTTTTTTCCTTAAACGTTTTATTTGATTTCTTAAGAAGCATTATTCAATGTTATATTCAGAAACTCTCCGCTTAGGATACAAATTGTTTAAGCATAAAGAAGTCACAGCATTGTCTGCAATTTTATTTAAGAGGCACTATGGACCAGTGTGTACAAACCAGCCAGATGGTAGATCCCACTGGGACCTCCATGGAGTGACATGCCTGCCTGCTGCACAATTCCCAGTTTCTCTCTATTTTTGTCAGCCCAATGCAGATGGACAACTTCTACATTTTGCAAGTGTGCAAATGGTTGCAGACAACTGAAGGTGACATTGTCAAATGTATTATTTCACTCTTGATCTTAAAGTACACGCAAGAGTGTCTCTTTACATGTATGCTTTAAAGAGCTTATCTAAGAGGAAGCTCATAACAACAGCTTTCATGGTCTCTTGTTACTACTGTTTGGTAATTTTATTAACCATGATCTGCATAATGATCTAATAAGACAGTATTATATTTTCTAATACAGAATCAGAACACGTTTGCAGTAATGGATATTAACATCAAAAGATTGTGACCCAGGTTTTTAAAAGCAGCCAGCATAATTTGCATCACCTAAATTCTACTTGGTTTCTTCAAGAATTAAAATATCATTTCTCTCATAACAACCTTTGCGGATTTTTGCCTCTGCCCTCCAAGCCTGAATGACTGACCTTTTCCCATGGAGCACTGAAGCAGGGAAAATTACTTTGTGTCATCCAACTCATGAAGTCCACAATAGGCCCATGTAGGCGTGTAGGCCCATGTAGTTTTTCAGAGCGTTATGACTTAACATAGGGAAAGGTGACATCAGGGTGGCATCAGGGTGTCAGTAGGTGAAGATACTGACAGAGGGAAGAGGAGTTCTATGACTAATAGCAGGATTTTTATTGTCGTTGCAATAAACCCTCCCCAGAAGAAATTCAAATTCCATAACTGCAGATGTCCATGTTTCTGTCCTGTCTTAATCCCAAAACCTAAAGTGAGGGAATCTAGCTGGTACTTTACACATGTGGTGAAGTCTTAACAGTTGCTAAAAAACATGGAGTGTCTCAAAGTGTCAACACTTCACGGCTTCCTTTCCAAACAGACTGAATCACCTGCTGGGTGGAAATACCTTGCACTGAATTATCGATGATGCACAGAGTTAGGATAGATCCAAAGCAAGAACAAAATAAAGTGAGGGCCTGAAAAGACAAAGAGAAGAATAGGAGCAGCAATGGGATATTTTTGCCAAGGAAAATAAAATAATAGTGCTTGAAAAGATTGACTCAGACTAAGATTGCAGTGTAATACAGTGCAGTGTGGGGTTATTGTACTGTAGAGACAGGAAAATGCCCATGTGACTACAGAATTCCCTGAAGTGGTGCTGCATTTCCCCCCTGTGGTGTAAGATGTGTGCAGACAGGTAACTGTGCAGAAAACTATGTAGATATTTGGGAAAATGATGTACTGATGGTTCTCAGATCAATAGGGCTTTCACCCACATAACACAAAACACAAAACCTTTGTGTAAAGACAGATCTTTGTTCACCTCCTGTCCTAAACCATAGGCAGAGTTTGTATAATGTTTTGTCATGAATAATCTGTGGAACAAAAGTATTTAGATGCTACTCATAAAAAGCCTCTTCTGCTTTACATATGTGGCTTAATTTCAATTTGACATACTGTAAAATACAAATCACGATAGAGTATTTATGCACTGTGGAAATGCCACCTCAAATTTTACAGTAATTAATGGAAATCTGATTTCTAACTGTGGAAACCCCTGAAACTAATGCTCACACACTGTTGTTAGCATCAGTCAGTCTGTGTGCTGTGGAGGAAGGTGGAAGATATTTTTCTGTATGATTCTAGAAAGGCAGAGCCAGCTCAACACTCAGCTCCACAGGCAATGGGAAAGCGAGCTGAAAAAAAGAGAAAAAATAGAAAGACAGAAATACACAAAGACATGAACAAATATTAATACTGCTAAGTAAACAGCCTGATTTTAAAGTGGTGGGCCACCAATAAAGTTAGGAATGACACTGCAGGATCTGCAGTTTTTCAGACTAGGGTAGAAAACATTGGTTTAGGCTAAAGAATGCTAAAAGTACAAGGTATGAAGTTCCTGAAAAGACAACTTGTTTGTTCCTCTGCAAGTCTTGCCCTAAAAATCTTAAATTTGGGTATCTTTAAAAAAAAAAAAAAAATAATCTTTACCTAACTGCATTCCAGGGGTTCTTAGTGATGGATTAAGGGCATATTTAGCTGTGACCAATTGGTTATAGCTGAGCTTCTGAGTCATCTCCAGTCTCCTGACTAGTGTGAATTGATGCTTGCCAATGCAAATGTCTCTCTCTGTAATTGTATTTATTCCACGCTAGTTTTTTTTTTCTGACTTATACTTCAAGACAGAGGATTTTTTTTCCTGAGAACTTGTTCATACTTTTTGAACAGTTTCTGAATTTGTCTTGTCTGAAATTATAGGAAGAAAAACAGTGGTGTTTGGGGGTTTTTTAGCTGGTTTTGCAACAGTGATTTTATTTTCAGCTTATTTAATCTGATTTGAATGTTAAAACACAAATTCAGTCTACTTTGCTTCCACGTTGTCTTAAGACGTACACTACAATTTTGATGAACTAGGAAACTCATATAAATTCACAGAAGATTTATGGATTTATGGTCATATAATTAACCATTTGGAGAGAGAAATGGAGTGCTGAGGTAGTTTCCTAATCCAAAGATGTTCTTCTCCATAGGTGTGTGCATACAACCGCAGCACGGATCCACGTACTTTGTGAACTTGTAAAGAAACCAGTACTGTCTCCCTCCATGTCCCTGCTTTGAGGTAGGTGCATTATTTCCAAGGAAATAGAAACTGGATTTCTGGGCAGTCAGTGTGTGTTTCAGAGGAAACAAAGACCATTCAGTATCCTTGATTTCCATTTATAAACACTGAAGACCATTCAGAAGATGTAATTTTCCTTGTAAAAACAGGCATCCACAAATCTTAGCACAGTGCTGATGACCACCCTTACTTTCAGCAAAGCTTAGGAAAGCAGCAGCCCTGGGATCAGGCTCAGTATTTCTTGTGGAATGGAATGAAACACGTTGTACTCTGTGCCTTAATACAGGGGAAATAAAAAAGAGGCTAACATTTATTAAAACTCAAGTGCAATTGATTGTCCAGTCCTTACAGGGATGAAAATATATATTTTCACATTGTGCTATAAATAACTGTTGTCATTGCAACTCCAAATAGCTGCTACTGCTCTAAAAGGATGAATCAAAACTCCCTTTCTGTCAATATATGATTTACCCTCACTTTAAAGAATTTGGGAACTAACAGGTAATGGGCTGCTTGTGTATATCTGTATTTATTTGCCTGTATTAGATCACGGTTATTACATAAACAAAAACCTCAGTGGAATCAATCTGAAAANGAGGAGGGGGAATTGTATATATCTCTTTCCACTAGATACCTGTAGTAGTCCTTCCCAGACTAAGAAAAGCTTTCCCAGCACTTTCTTACCCCAACCTGGCCACAATGGCTCTTCCAAAACTGCAGCTCTCGTGAAATTTCACACCATGTGCTGTATTTTTAGGCTGATAATGTCAAAGAAATGTCATAACCTGTGAAGCTGAAACAATATGCAGAGAGTTCAGGACAGTGCAGTTCCCTCATTCACAACCAAGTGCTACAAAGTCATGATGATCAAAATTC
>WEIV01016256.1:10936-29589 GCA_013390005.1 Calyptomena viridis | reverse complement strand
GGCCACAATGGCTCTTCCAAAACTGCAGCTCTCGTGAAATTTCACACCATGTGCTGTATTTTTAGGCTGATAATGTCAAAGAAATGTCATAACCTGTGAAGCTGAAACAATATGCAGAGAGTTCAGGACAGTGCAGTTCCCTCATTCACAACCAAGTGCTACAAAGTCATGATGATCAAAATTCATCTTACTGCAGAATTTGGTCCCTACAAAAACAAGAGAAGAGTGAATTGAGGACTATCAGCTCCCAGCCAAACCCAAACATTTCTCACTGAGAAGCTTTACCAATTCTCTACAAAAGCTATGGGAGCTCCAAGGAGAGGGAGGCAGGGAAAGGAGAAAGGGGAGGGAGGATGGACCAGATAAGTGTAGGAAAGATGTCTGCTTCACTTAGAATTATCCTACTGATACTTCCAAGCACCTCTTCTGCCTCTGACAGTCCTGGGCAGTGACTCAAGTGTGATGGTGTGATAAGCAGAGATAGACAGGCCATATCAGGTCCAGTGACTTGCACTAAAGCCCTTTGCTCTTTTACTGTGAACGAAAGTTAGAAGCAGAGCCCATATAATTTATCTTTGCTGTTTCATCTGAACATCTTTCTACCTGCTTTTTAAATGACACCACGGAAACAATTCCTCACCCCCCCTTTGTGGATGTCATTGCTATTAAAGCAGCAGCAGTGCCTGGGAGGTGCAGCCACAGGGTACATGTGAGGTACCCTGCCAGCACTGAAAGTCTGACCTACACCACGGGCTCTGAGAGGTTGATCTCTGGAGCTCATCTTCCCAGTGGCTCCTCTTGCTTATTGCACTGCCATTATCCAAGATCCATCAACTGTTCTGAGCTTGGACATAGTGTCCTTTATTTGGCATCCCCCTTAATAGAGCGTTTCTCTTGCTCTATCTTTGCCACAGTCACAGTGCATAAGACAAGAGTAATACAGTATGAGAGGGAGGAAAATAAACAAGTAGGACAACCCCTTCAAGGCACCAACTATACTGGCTCAAAGTTTGCTGGTAGATTAAGTTCTCTAAGGAAATTTTGCTTTGGCTGAAATTAGTGAATGAAAGTGAATAATTTCCATTCAATTTTGATCCCAAAATAATAAAAAGACCCCTGTATAGCATATAATTTTTAAATGTTGCAGTACTAAAGAGGAAACCATGATGAAGATATTCCCAAGTTTTTAAAATTACAATCTGTTAGGTAATGTGGACTTTGAATTTCCAGTTGGGATGAAAGAAGCATTTCAGAATATCATATGTTTCCACAAAGTAGGAAACCTCAGTTTCATCTAGACTTCACTGAAACTAATAGGGATTATAACAGCTATTTTGGATTATTTTGGTTTGGTTTTATAGATAGCAGCTCCAATTAAATAGCTAGAATATATTCCTCAAGAGAAAGCTGATAACACCAGATGAGATTCAAAATCATTTTCTTCTAGAACATGTTCTAGAACATACATATCCAGAAAAGAAAAAGAAAGCATGATCTTAATAGATAGATTTAACAGAACTTTTTGAAGAGATTAAAGAACTGCTGTTTGATTTTGAACCCTGGAAGACTAATAGGATCTTTTTATGTGCCCAGCCCAGCAATGGTCAATAACCTAACTGATGATTGAGGGAGAACAAATCTAGAGCTTTACTGGTTCGTGTACTACACCTAATAAATTGTGGGAAAGTAAAACAATGGAATATTAAGATTATCGATCATTATTAGGTCATGGCTCATGTACAACTTGCAAACTGCTGAAATGGAATTCTTCTGAGCCTTCCCAGATGATTTAAATGCTGAGAACCAGTTCCTTGTATTATGCGACCCTAGACAAGGAGTAAACATAGAACTTCAGACTGGAAAGTACTGCTTCTTCCAAACAATCAGCATCAGCATCTCTCTAGAGCAGCTAAATATGCAGCAGTACAGCTGTCTCTTGGGTTCTCTGGCCACAAGCAAATTGTGCTCCAGGTCTTCTGCAAGGCTGCCTCTTAGTTAAATTTATACCCTTTGTATTTCTCCTGCCCCTGGTTCTCAGCTCTTCAAAATGTATTTACTGGCAGCAGCTTCACCCAATTCTCTAATCAAAGTATGAGGACAATATTTTTAAATTTCTTGACAGGTTTATGAGTATTAAATGGTGCTGTTTTTAGACAACAGATAAAAAAGAAGAAAAAGTGTTCAGACAAAATTAACCCTGGGCAAAATAAGAATTAGAGTTGAAGTAGTCTAGCTCAGTTCTTCATGGACTGTACCTCATTCCTGTATTTAAACCGGGGTCTTTACAGAGCTAAGACAGGCTAGACAGAGGCCAACACTCTGGTTGAGCGGTACTGCAATCTCTGTTATTAAAAGTGAAACACATTACACTTGGAAGCAACTTCTGGATGATGACTACTAATTCAGTGAGAAAGAGAATTTGGGGTTACAGGATGATTTCCGTTTTGCACAAGGTCACCTTAAATAAGATTGATCTTAAATTTTTATTGTGATTTTGTCCCATTATTTTTTCTGTCAGCCAGATATGGTGAATGGGTTATTCCCTTTGTTTTCCTCAATAGGCTTTTCTATATTTGTCTCTGTGTATGTCTCAATAATTTTCTCTCACCTTTTTTTTTCCTTTAGGATTTCTAGCCTCAGCTCCTCTCCTGGTTTTGGCTGGGACTTCTCCAGCTTTTCTGAGTCTGTTGTCATGCTTCTGAGTGAATTCTTACTGTTCTCACCAAGTCCTTTTTCAAATAGGTCACATTCATCACAGAAACCCAGAAAGAGTATTTCAGCATGGAGCAGAGAAGAATACTCCCTGTATTTCAGGCTAGATTGTTAATACACCTTGACATGTTTATGGAGCAGGATGTTGTTAACTCAACTTTGCCCTGTGTGGCACTATCATCCCACGTATTCTTTTCCAGCCAGTGTTACCCACCCATTCCCACTTCTCTCTGCTTTGCTGAGATACACTGACTTCTAATCCTGGCCTTCAGCTTTCTGAAAAATTGCAAATTTTGTGATATCTATTGCAATAGATAGGTTTGTTGAACCAAGCAGGAAGCAGGATGTACCACTAAACTGCTGAGAGTTACTCAAATATTTTTCCTGACAAATTTCATCTCCACCCATGGAAATTCTATCAAGAAAAAAATTTTCTTCACTTTTATTAGCAAAACATCATGCATTCCTCGCATTGAAGTTCACTACAGTCAGGAAATATCACATCTACCGCCTATTTTTTTTATAGGTCTTGCTGTTCTACCATTAAATCAAAGCAAATTGAATTATTAAGCACTTTTTTAACAGTTTGCTTATACAGAATATATTAAGATTCAAATGGTGGGAGATAACGAACATTTAGGAAGGCATATCCAAAGCTTTAGTGCAGTAATCACATAAAAATAACAGCAGATATATCAAGTAGATTGCACAGTGATAATTCACACATCACATCTCCTCACACTTGTTGACCTGGGTGACAAGGAGATGGACATTTATTTCTTCCTGCATCCCTAGCCCAAGCTCCAACTCCAGAGTTCAGCTAGTGCACTTTCTGGTTGCTTGTACTATACTTACACTTTACTGACAATTTATCCTTAATGAGAGTTCATTTTCAAGAAGGGCTTCAGAGCACAAACTGACTCATCTTAATTCATTTATTGATGGAGACTATAAGGACCTTAATCCATCAGGCAGACAGTCACTCTTTAGAACTGCAAAAAGTGCTGGGAGTCTTCTACAGCAACATGATGGGGCAAGTTCAGGTAAGTTTGTACAAATGAAACAGCAGAAAATGGTTTATATTAACAGAACTTTGTAAAAATTTTGAATGTATGTAACGCTGTGATCCACATACATATATATGTGTATATATGTGTGTATATATATATAAATTCTTGTTACTATTACAATGCTCTTTCAGCAAGAGTAATAAGAATATATTTTCTTGGACACATTTTCTTGTCTTTCTTCCCTGACTTTTTTGTATAACACGTGGAAAGCCATTCCAAGCAAAATTAAAGACTGGCTAAACAGACAAATGTTAGATGCTGCACCTTCCCTTGAAGTTAACGTTTTCGTACATGAACGTGCTTTTGTGGCATGTTCATGAATGAAAAGGAGCAAAACTGTGTTCCTTATGGATGCCTTTTCGGATTGCCTGATGTCTTTCACTTCTATACAGTCCAGCCCTTCCTTGGGTTAATTGCCATAGTTCTTTTGATTTGCCTCAATTTTGACTCAATCAGTGATTTGAAATTTGTATTTAGAACAATATAGGAATATTCGTTCAATGCACCAGCTTTCAAAGATTTTCCCTATATTATGCACTACTTTTCTCTCTATTAATTCCAGTATATGAACAGTTGTTATATGTATACATATAAACACTTTTCTGTTGTTTTCTAAGGTTAACTGCTTGCTTTAACTGTATAGTTTTGTGCTACATTTTGAGAATTTCTGTCATTGAGAATACTCCTCTTCTGTTCATTCACTGCCTGAATTCAAAGCAATGACTTTAAACCACACACAGTTAAAAAGGGTCTTGGCTGAGGAGGGAGCACCTGCTGAGGAGAACAGTGTCTACTCACCACTAGCTGAAACATGTGTGTGTTTCCTAATTTCAACAGCAGGTCTCTAAGACCAAAGCCCACAGGAAGACCATGTTACTAAAACTGTGCAAACATCCAGGAGTCAAGGAAAGGTATGGAGCAGGTTGAGTAGAAGGTCTCAGAAACAGTCTGGGACCTTCTTACAGTTTTCTGCTTTTGTTTTGCACATGAGAAGGATCACAAAGCAGAAGCAGCTGACAAAAAAAAATATATATCCTTCTCATGGTTTTTACTTATGCTTAAAATCTTTTGACTAAGTGAAGTGTCGAGGACTGGTTTTATGTGGAAATGATGAACTGAGACTTTGATCAAAGGCAATCATAACATAGAATTGTTTAGGTTGGAAAAGACCTTTAAAATCATTTAGTCTCATCATTAAACCATACAACCTTACAACATAACTGAAATTTTAATCATCCAGTGTGCAGCTAACAACAGAAGAATTAGCAAGAGGTGATTAAGAAAGCGTCCCAGTTTCAGGTGGGATAGAGTCAATTTTCTTCCTCATAGCAGGTGCGGTGCTGTATTTTGGATTCAATATGAGAATCAAACTGATGTTTCAGTTGTTAATCAGTAGTGCTTACCCTAAGGCAAGGACTTTTCAGCTTCCTGTACGCTGCCAGTGAGCAGTTGCACAAGAAGCTGGGAGGGACCCAGGTACATGAATTTGACATCAGATAAACTACAGTTTTCAGCATTTCTTCTTACTGAAAGGAAGTATGGCCTTAATAAACAGATAGAGCATTTGGTTTAAAACTGAGTTTAGGTTTCTGAATTTTCTATAATTTGGTTTTCCTCTTGTGTTTGGAAATCAGTTTGCAATATGTTAAACCCCAATAATTTCTGGTCTTTTTCTCTCTGCAGAATTACAGGCTTGTGAGTGGGAAAGATTTCACTGACACCTGTTTAAAGACTTTAGTGAAGAAAGCAGTTAAGTTGGTGACATGATTCTTTTTTATAAAAAGGAATGAAACTAATTCCTTTTGAGCAATTAAAAAAGTAACTTTGATCTGCCCAGACAGGAGCATTTCTATTTAATTACAGATCAATTCTATTGATTTTAAAAATTCTAGAGTCCAAGAGATTATTTAAGGATTATACATAACATACAGAGAGGAAATTGAACAGTAGGCCAGAGAACTCAGTATTTTTAAGTTTACATAAATTGCTCTATAGATGATTTTGTGTTTCTTCCTTACTGAGAAAGCACAATATACAACCCTGTTGATAGCAGCAGTACAAACTTTGCTGCTACCTATTTTCTACTAAAGCATGGTCTGACAAACCATTCTAGAAAGTATCTGAGAAGGGGTCATCGAATGTCAAAAACTACAATAATATTAACATGGATTTCCGACTTCTCCATTAGAACCCTATTTCCAAGAAGATAAGGTGCAGATAAGCACTTAAAGACTGAATGTCTAATCTCACGCTCTTGCTATCAAACTAGCAATCACTATCACCCCTGAAATCCTGCTTTAAAGAAGGAACAAAGATAAGCACACAGTAATTTCTTAAAAAGTATTTTTTCACCTTGTCATTGAAACTAGTGTCAGCTTTCATCACTCAGACCTGCCCAGATTCCACTCAAGAACCAACTTGTACCATACAGAAACTTGGGAATCCTCATGAGAGTGCAGGACCTGCTGCTGGACCTCTGTATATCCCCTTTGCCAAAGCTGCAACACAAAAAAAAGACACAGTCCCACCAAGATCAAAGGTTTCAGCATGTTAACTGTGGAAGGGCAGCAAAACCTGCGGTTTAAGGTATAAAAAACTATGGGTGGATATTCAAGAGACTTCAGGAGTTGTAGAAAAAAAAAGACAGTTCTTTAATCTTACTGTTTTTCAGTAAACTCACACATACTGCAGTCCTAGTAATGCCTCTGTGCTTCCCAGCAGGAGCTACATAAATACCAAATCCACCTGTTAAATGCAGACCATGCTAATTGTTCACTTCTTCGTGATGCAAGGATGTGGACAAAGGCTTTAACTAGAAGAATTTTTTGCCAAACAATACTTTGTGATCTAATATTGTAAACAACTGGTCCTATTTATCTTTTCAGACAAATTGGTGATGCTCACAGAAAGGGAGAGGAAAGAGAGTCTCCCTTGACAGCTATGAAATCACTGTAGGCTTCTTGTGTGTGTTTTCTGAGACTTCAGCAGGAGGTTTTTCAGGCTCCTAGAGGCAGTATGAGTATTACATACTTAATTTATTCCTACAAAGCTTTTTTTTTGCATGATTTTGCTTCCCATTTATGAAAAGCAAACCTCAGTGGTGAGGGCATTCACTCAGGCTTTTTAATATGACAAAGCTATGCAGTATGTACTCCAAAAAATACAATTTACCATCCATATTGCAGAAACCCCTGAATGAACAGCGATCTGTTATGTGAAACATTACAGACATAAAGACTAACATTACACATCATTCCCAAATCCGTTCACCCATCTTATCATTTCTAGAAAGAGAGGATAACAAAGAATAGAGCACACACAGCACCAGGTTTTTCGCAGCAACAGTAGTTACTTTAGCCAGTACTACTGAAATACAAAACATACATAATTTTATGAGCTGCATTTTAAAGGTTCAGATCTTAAGAAATAAGTATCCAAACACTTATACGTGCCCTTAGTAAAGTTCTTGAAGACTGAAACCAAGTTTTTTCTTGTGTCACGTTGAATACAACTGATCAACAGAGGGCAGCAAATTCCTTGTAAAACCCTGGAGTGCCAAAGATTTAAGAGATTAACTTAAATAAAGTATAGGAACGATTATATTAGATTAAAAAAACAAATAGAGAAATACACGATTTACAAAGTATCCACTATTAACTCAGCAAGTTCTTCAGTGTTCTATCAGCTGATGAAGCATAAAGGCTCCAGTTCAACAGAGCACTTTCCAACATTCTAAATTTCTGCTTAATGAAATTTCGGCTTGATAAAGTGTCTTCTCTGCTTTAAGCATAGATTCATGAAACTGGAACAGACTCAAGGTATGGGAGGAGTTTTGGAAATCTAGTTTTGAGAAACATTAATCTTTTTGCAAGGTTTTTGGACACTAATTAGAAACCTTCCCTGCCTAGTGCCCAAACACAAGTCTCCATCTCCAGCTCAACCTCAGCCAGTTGCTTAAATAGCAATTTCTCTCTGCCCCTGAGCAGATCTGAGGCTGCCTGTCTTATGCTGGGCAGGGAGGGAACATTCTAGACAAGAGTTCTATAAAAAAAAAAAAGTAAAAATTGTTTTCAAATGGAGTTCCTGGGATTAGATTCTCAGGATCCAATGTATATAAATGAAAGATTTTCCCATAGTAGAAAAACCCCAAATACAGTTTATCCAATGTGTACTAAGGGAAGAGTTCCTGCTGCATTCTTTCACTCAGTAGAAATTATAACAATTGAGTTTGCTTTTTTTCCTTCTTTTCTTCTACCCAACTATCTGACTACTCTAAATGAAAACTGGAGAAAAATTAAAATTTTTGAATCCTTTAGCACTCAGTAAAAGTCTGCTGAAATTAGACAGCATGTTTAAACACCTAAAACATATCAAACCCATTTTCTAGGGCTTGGGAGATAGAGCTGACACATAGGGGAGAGTATAAACTTAATTTTCTTCTTCAAAAAAAAGGCTAAGACTTTTACAGAATAAGAATCTTTTCTTCACTGTGAAATACTTTTATGTTTAAGAGGTATTAAACATCTGTAGATTAAGGTTTCAGGAACACAATCAACATCCTTGGAAAACTGATTTCTGTTTTTGTCCAACACAAGATGGTAGAAATGGTTTGAGAAAAATAAACTAACAAAATCCTTCAAATTAGGTAAGTTTACCTCTTTACTGAACTGTATTTATTTGGGACATCATTGCATTAATAATTAAATATTTACCTACTGTCCCTTTTCTCTCTGCTGCTTGATAAAAGTGAAATTTGATTTAACCACACCTCAGGAAAAGTGTTACCTTTTAGTGTAGGAAGTTTGATTTTGTCCATCAGAACTGAAGAAAATCCATAATATATAAAGACTTAAAAGTCTCGTTTAATACTCAAATGGATAGAAGTAAAAAAAAGATAAGAAGCACAAAAATAACAGTTGAGACTATACTGTATGCTTTAAAATAAATTTAATATATACAAAGAAAATTGTCTGCTCAATTATTTATAATCAACCTTTTCTCTCACCAAACCATTTGGTATCTGTAAGAGAGGCAGTGAAAGAGCAGATTTTGGGTTTATTTAGACACCTGAATGTGATAAAAACTGTCCTTGTAGGTGTGTGCTTACTCATTCCTATAGTTTAAACTTATATCTTTCCATTAGATTTCTTTTATGACAATGACACAGAATTAAAGATCAGAACATTGAAATTAGCAGATCCTTATGTATTTAAACAGCAGCCTAGGGGGGAGTAAAGAAGCAACAAATCTAAGTTCTTCTATCTGCTGCAGGTGGGATTTTTTTCTTCCTTCATTAAGGCATTTTAGTAACTTGTATTTATCTATTCAGTTATAGCCCCCTGGCAGGCATCTTAGGAAGGCCCCCATCACTTACTTAGAAGGATTTATTATTTTCCTCTCATTGTCCTGCACAAAACTCAAATCAGGTGCATTGCTTGATTTTGTCCCTGCTATCCCCACTAACATACCACAAAGTGTTACTTCAATTTATCAGTTGTTTTACAGCAGCTTTAACAATCCATTGCAAAAGCTAGTGATGTTGAAAATGCTGAAGATACTCTGACAGGATATCCCCAAGGAAATACATCACACAGCTTGGTTTATCATTCTCTATTCAATTCATGACAGACATAGAAGATGTTCTCATTCTTACTTTATTCTAAAATTAAGTTTATAAAACAGATTCCAAACTCCTCCTCACTAAGCATTTAGCTATATTGCTTGAATCAAGAGAAAAGAAAACAAGGCAAAAACTTGTTAACAGGCTCCATTGGCTCTTCCTCTTTTTGTGCCTTTAAAGGAGAGGGCTACATCCTTCAGCAGGCCCAGAGAACCTTCTTGACTTTTCTTTGGCCTAATTAACATGCAAGAAAACATTGTAAACTTTAGACAAAACAGGCAGCAACCCATAAAGATAATTCTGGCAAAACAACATAGGAACAATAAAAAACATGCCTGGAAATCAAGCCTTTAAAGAGTCACTAGGCATAGAAAACAGATTAAATGCAACTTTAACAGCCAAAGCCCCAAGAGCTAAATAATGCATGGAGAAAGAAGGAAGTCCACATTTGAGAGCTACAGTAAAATAATGTGTTTGGGTGAGGCTGCACAGCAACAGACTCTCAGCTCTGCCCCAAGCTCTCTGAAGAACAGTTTTGTAGAAATTACATAACACCCAAACCTAGCAAAGGTAACAGCTGCTAGTGATGGTTCATTATCTATAGTGAAGCCAAGATCAGAGACTTGTTGAAAGGCAATGCATTTAATTAATGCTGTGTACTACAACTGTACAAAGAAATTCCTGTAGCTGCAGTTCTGTTGAAGGAGAAGTATTTAAAAACTAAACATGAGAGCTTTCCTGGTAAAAGGTCCCACTGAAGAGTGGGAGGGTCAAGTCCCTGCAGGTGATGCAAAGTCCTAGTTGAAAGAGCAGCTGAAACAATCAAGTGCAGAAGCACCTAGTAAAAGTCAGTCTCTTAAAATAAAGGCAAATAAGTGTGTGTTCTCTCTTGAGTGGAAAAACACAAGTGAATAGTTGTCTGAACATGCTTGTGTTTTACATTAGCTTTATTAAGGTAAGGACAATGTATAAAGCAGTTATTTTTTTGGGGAATTTGATCTGAGTTTTCTGATTTATGTGGATTACAGGCATATAAAGAAGCTGGAAGTCTTTCTAATGAGGTTTCAGTACCTTAACTTACATCAGATATAGCTTTTATCAGGGTATCTGTAAAAACTTTAATTTAATTTTCCTCTTTCATTATTTTAGGAATGAACTTGTATCCTCATATTGTGGGTCTCTGAGACAGAGAAAACAGTCTCAGGAGTGTTGTATCCATTTGAAGTGTTTTGCATTTAAAATGGATAGTGTGATATGGGGATTGTTGAATGTGTTGGTTTATGATGAGGGAGACAAACTGGTAAACTATTGAGGTACCTGTACTTGTTACTTGTTTTTTTCCATTTAACTCTTTTTAATGCCTAATTGTGGAGCTGATGAGAGACAGCAGCACTGAAAGAACTAAGCTAAAATACTGAACCAAAGGCATTATAAGAGGATCTTTGAATATGCTATAAGAAATAGCTTTTTTTCCCTTGAATATTAATTTTTGAGTTTTAGCATATGTCAACTATTTCATGTTTTTAATCGTATCTCTGAACTACTTAAATATCATTCTCTAGGGAACTGAAGTTTTAGAAGAGAAACTTAAAAATTATATCAAATGTATTCAGCATAAAATCTGCTAACCTGATTAGCTCTTTTGACTGTGATGACTCACATCTTGCTTGATAGAGGGCTTAGTGCTTTGGGTTCTGGCTGCTGAGGGAGTTCCCACACGATTCCTGATGCCTCTGCCCCATGTAAGGAATTGTGTGTTAAATGTGCATCAGTGTGTGTTAGTGATCAAGGGAGAGCGAATGTTTTTATTTTCTCCTCTATTCTGTGTGAGTAAAGGCCTAATTGGATTATGACAGTGCTAGAGAGAAAGGACACGTGCACAGTCTGTTTAACTGGAAACCATGATGAAATAGACACTGTATCACTGAAAGAGTGAAGAATTACATTTAAAATAGTTGTAGGAGGAGACAGGACTTCTGGTTTGAATCCATCAGTTCTTATGATAATGTGGAGAATAGAATCATTAATGTTAGGAAAGACCTTTGAAATCGTAAGAGTCCAACCATTAACCTAACACTGCCAGGTCCACCACTAAGCCATGTCCCTAAGTGCCACATCTACATGGTTTTTGAATGCTCCCAGGGGCAATGGTTCCACCACTTCCGTGGAAAAGCCTGTTCCAATACCTGACCATGATTTCAGTGAAAAAACTTTCTTGATATCCCATCTAAACCTCCTCTGGCACAACTTGAGGCTGTTTCCTCTTATCCTCTCATCATTGCTTGTTAACTGGGAGAAGAGATCAAGCCCACCTGGCTACAACCTCCTTTCAGGTAGTTGTAGAGAGCAATTAGGTTTCTCCTGAGTGCCCTTTTCTCACCACTAAACACTCCCAGCTCCCTCAGCTGCTCGTCATGAGACTTGTGTTCCAGACCTCTGTTGCCCTTCTCTGGGCATGGTCCAACAACTGAATGTCTTTTTTGCAGTGAGGGGCCCAGAACTGAACACAGCACTCAAGGTGTGGCCTCACCAGTGCTGAGTACAGGGCGACTGTCTCTGTCTGGGTCCTGCTGGACACAAAATTTCTGATAAAAAAAAGGATGCATATTTTGAAGTACCTTTCTTACTTCCCTTTAGATCTGTGCATGGACTGTCTGTAATTTATTCCATTGTAGGTGCAGGTTCTTGCTCTTCATTATTTCAAGGATAAAGAACAAAAGATTAAATTCACAGTAACAAAATGTGCCTCAACTCTCCAATTCTCCTTTCTCTCTGGCAGTAAACGTAAAATAAAATGATTAGTTACACTCTACTGTAGTTTACTTGAGACCTTATGTTCAGTGCCAAAGTACTTTGTCTTAATTTTGACCTTAAGCATATAAGCACTTGAGCACGTATCTAGAATTACTCACATGAGTAAAACTATTGACTTCAAAGTTATTGACTACCATATGAATCAAGTTCAGCTTCATAAGGTTAAAGGTCTGGAGCTATTATTTCTTGACTATACAAAAAAAGGAGGCTAAGCAAGCTGTGGCCTTTGAAATGTTGGCAGGTTTTTCTTACAGATAAAGATCTATAATGAAAATAGTTTCCAGTGTTGTTATTCTGGAGTTGTCAGGAACAGAGAAGTGGAGATACTGCCACATTCCAGAGATCTGGCCCAGGGTATTCAAGTTTTTGTACATAGTATGACTGAATTTCTTTTAGTCTATTTCTAAAGGTTCTTCTCTGCACGCCTAGTGTAGTGGAGATTGATCCAAACTCAAGTCAAAATGAATAGAAAGGACTTTTCTTCCCCGCTACTTTTTTTTAATGATTGTCTTCTGGGAACCTACCATGATTCTCAGAACCTCTACAGAAGCAAGAGATATCTGGATTTCTGCTGAGTAGTAGACTAAGGGACATGGAGTAGTGTGGCCTACTATTAATTTGGTGCTGCTGAAAGCTACTTCAATATGGGAACTATGTGTCACAAGCTGTAGGTAAAAACCCCTTCTATCTATAAAAAGTCTCCCTTTTAAGAGTAAGCTTTCAGCACATATTGCTGGGATTATCTGAACTATTCAGCTCTGTGTGACTAATAGATTCCATTGCTACCAAGATCCACTGCCAAGATGACAGAAATTTCTGTTGAGATCTTCTTTGTGAGAAAACATCAAACTTGAAAAAAACCCCAAAACCAAACAAGAAAACTAACAAACAAAGAAAGCCCACATCCAAGTCTCTAAAGACATGCATACCCCCCACAACCAACCAAAATAAAACAATCCTATACAAAGAACACCTACAATTCCTACCCCTTTTTTGATGAAACACCCTTTATTTTTTGATGAAACACCCTACTTTTTTTTTTCCCCATCATGGAAAAAGGTCAAGACATTGTTTTGAGACTCAGGGGGAGGGGGGAAGTGTCTAATGGTGCCCCATGGGAAGAATATCACTCTAGTTCTACAGTTTTGGCCAAGGACTCGGGAGTTCAAGAGGGTGACACTTTTGTGTGCTTAGCTGAATGGTCCCTTCTAACACAGAAAGGAGGCTGTTTGGGGAGATTATGTCCCTGCTTTGCAGATGCCTTAGTGTCCTTTGTGAGGCACTCTGCCCCGAAGAAGTGCTATTGCAGATGGGGCCATTGCAGAACCTCTGATTCTGGGATAATGCTGTTCCTTTCCTATCCACTCTCTGCTGAAACCCAATGTCTGCTACATCTGGTCTAGAGTTGCGTGTGGGATCATGGAGAAGGGGAGAAGTTGTGGTTTGCACTGCAAATTTGCAATACAGGAGGAGTGTAAAAAAGCAAATAAAGAGCTCATAGGTACTGTGTGAGACCACACTGGTTTCAACCTGTCCAGTGGTGACAGATGTTGCTCTGCACCGTTTCTGATGAGTGTAAATGTATGTAGCTGCCAAACAACAAGCTTGCTGCAGATTCAAAAAGCTTGATGGCCTACTTGAATCTTGGTGGAAGCTTTTGTGTTTCCTCCTCCTCTATTTCAGTCTTAATCTAACCCTTTTGACTCCTCACAGGAATTATTCTCATATCCTTCTCTCCAAGTCTTGCTCAAGAAGGTGCACTGCATGAAAGCTATATACCTTGTACAGGTGGAAGGACTGTCAATAGTTCTTCTAGGACCTGCAAGAAGCTCTGTGGATGTCTTGGTCCTGAATTGTGTTTTGTTCTTCTAGCTTTCTGGCTAATATAAAATAAATACCATTAAACTCTGTTGTTATTTCATTGTAAACAGAGAGCTTGGAAGAGACCATTAGAGATGTAAATTAGCAGCAGCTGGTATAAGCTGATATTTTGGGCTGAAATGCTGTCCAAAATAAAAATATACTTGACCAATTCAAGGAACATGCTCTGTGTTTTTCCCAGGTTTATTTGCTACTTACTTTCTGTAAAAACTGTTTTTCACCCTACTGTATCTTTTGTAGAACAACATCGTAACCTTGATTCTCTTGTGAATTGTGCTGATATTGTTGGTATTGTCACTGATTATTGCTGCTAATGCCACTGGGGCTCAATACTTCTGCTGTACAGCATGGCTAAAACTGGAAAAAAAGGAGGCTTTTTGCCTCACCCAGCCAGCTTTGAATAATAATAAAAAGGAATATGGGGCTTCACCATTCAAGCTAGGACCTCTGTAAAGCTGTTTTCAGTGCCTAACTTGGCTTGTAAGACACCACAGTTTTCAGAAACAATCTCACTTCTATCCTTCATTAAAACCCCATGGCCACAATTTTTTAGATGGATCAAACAGTGCTAAGGAAGCCTGAGATGTGTATATCCAGAGGACAGGTATTGTATTCTTCAGCTCTCAGTTCTTCCCAGTTTCACTGAATCAAGGAAGATGCTGAGAACCAGAGAGACATAAGACTTTCTGATATCATTTGTGTGGAGCAATCCAGGTGTGCACTTGTATGAACATAAGGCAACTGGGGGATCTGACAAAGGTTGTTTTGTCATGGTTTGAGGACTGAATCAAACTGCAGCTACAGCTGGGATCTCTGTACAGCATTCTGTATAAGCAAATCTCTTGTACACTCATGGAGCATGGCTCCTGTATGCGGTTTTTTTCTTCTCAGTTTAAAGTATTGTTCAGTGACCAGGTTAAGAAATCATTAGTGCAAAACCCCATGACTGAATTTACATTTGTGATGAGATGTGGTCTCACAGGAGTAAATGTAGTCATATACCCAGGGAGTTTTCTCAAAGGGAAGAATACAAAAGGCAGATGATTAACTGGATAAATTACAAATAAAGGTGTAAACAATTCTTGGTGAAAAGAGTTTGGTCTTTTGGTAGCATAGGTTTGTACTTGGAACACACAAGCTATTTGCTAAGAATCTAGCTAATAAATTTAATAGAGAAACACAGCATATTATATCTGTGAATGTTAAAACCAACACTGAGAAAGTATAATTGGACTCCTGTTGTAGTAAGCTAAGGGTGGAACTATTCTAGTTGGGCAGCTTCTCTTGGATATTGCAGAAGTGTGGACAATATCAGAGGTCACTCGTTACCTGACCAGCACATCTGGCTCTGACCATTTGCCACCAATTCATGCAGAGGAAGAGGGAGCAAAGACTTGCTGACTGACTGGAAGGATAAGAGTGTATGTGTGTGAAATTACTCTGAATAAGATTCTTAAATGCTTCCTAATAACGTAGGAGGAGTTCATGATCTAATTCTCTGGCCTTCTTGTGGTTTAGTGGTGCAGTATAATTACTGTCCTTCAGTCAAGGAATCAAAATATATATGGATTTGCCCAAGAACAAGCAGGCAATCTTGAGGGTAAAAAGAAACTCAGGTCTCTCCTGTCTAGTCTGAAACTAATGTTTGTGTTGCAAACTGTGGATGTTCACTTCTGTTTATCTGACTGATTGCAGGACCTCATTCCCACAGGATACAGTGAAGGCTAGGAGTTTACACAGGGCATGAAAGGAAATTGGTCCAGTTAATGGCAAAGTACTCCACAAAGGTATGATAAATGCACTGAAATATCTGAGTAGGGAAGCTGTGAAGATGAAAGTAGTAAGAAACTGGGAGTGCTGGGGAAATGCACTACTCTTGTTTTTCCCTAGGCATTCAACAGCGGCTTTAGGTGAAGGGATCATATTTAGAACAGATGGACCCTTGATCTGACTGTGTATTAAAGTACTTAATATTTAAATAACTGGTAAAATAGTCCAAGTATAGTCTCTACTATCTGAACACTGTTACTGTCTCTTGATGTTTCTCTTTTAAACTGCTGAATAACCAGCTAGGATGTCATATGCTTTGGGACTTAGGGGCTTTGGTGAAAGTAGCTGTGTCTGTTTCTCTTAAAATAATTCAGAACAATGAGTCCTGTCTCCTATTTCTCCTCAAAACCAGGTTCTTCCCTTAAAATTGCTCATCCTTTTCCATGAAGGACTGCACTCTGAAGCCTGAGGGAGAGGTAGCAGCCAGTGGATTGCTTTTACAAAGAGATGCTGCCAGGATGTTCAGCGTGACTCAGAACCCTGCAGGGTAATTACTCAAAGGACTATTACTCAAGGTTCTCTTAAAGATGAAGGCTGGAAGCTGGTCACTGCACATACCAAGAGGAAAGTTTCTCCTCAGAACTTGCAGGTAGGACTGACACCTCCTAGAGCAGGTATGAAGCTCTGGAACTAGAAGGCCAGACAACTCATGAGGTACGTGAAGGTCCTTCTGGGGTAATGGGGCCTCCTAAAACACCACCACCTGTACCCCACGTCAAGACCTCCTATGTGATGAGGAAAAGAAGGGGTGTTGTAATAGGAGACTCCCTTCTTAGATGAATGAGCGGCCTGATATGCAAACTAGACCCAAATCACAAGGAATAAATAAGGTCCCCTGGGAAAATGCTTTTGCAGGTGCTGGGGTCCATCAGTGCTGCTCACTTTTTAAACATCACTGCCTAAGAGCATAGGAGCAGGCAGTTCCCAAATGTTGGAAGTCAAGCAGGTGAGGCAGAAGACTGGCTTGGCTGAGCAGGGATCTTCTTTTGGAAATAAGGCAAAAAAGGAAGGTGTATGCCCAGTGCAAACAAGGTCAAGTGACATGGGGAGAATACATTCTGCTTGCTGCTGTAGGGAGAAAATTCATGCACCCAAAGCTTCAATTGGAGTTGAAACTGGACAGAAATATGGAGGACAATTAAAAGAGCTTTTTCAAATATATTAATAACAATAGGCAGTATAGAAATATCATTGGCTTATTACAGGATGAAGATGGCCACCTCACAAACAGGGAGCGAGACATGGCGGAACTGTTTAATGCTTTCTGTTTTTCTATCTTCAACATGGGTGATGAACCAAGGGGATCTCAGTGCCCTGAGCTGGAGGACCATGACTACGAGAATGAGCAATTCCCAGCTGACCCTAAAACTGTGGGGGATCTGCTGCTCCAGCTGGATCCCTGCGAATCTCTGGGGCCTGATTGGGTTCATCCAAGAATCCTCAAACAGCTAGCTGATGTCATAGCTCAAAAATCATCAAGAGAGATTTGGCAGTCTTGGGAACCCAGAGAGGTCCCAGCTGACTGGAAGCTAACAAATGTTGTCCCAATTTTCAAGAAGGGTAAGACGGAGGAAGCTACAGGCCTGTCAGTCTTAATTCAGTGCCTGGTAGTTATGGAGAAGATTATTCTGGGACGTATTGAAAAACACTTGAAAGACAATGCAGTCATTGCTCCTAGCCAGCATGGCTTCATGAGAGTAAAGTCCTGCTTGATAAACCTGTCTTTTATGACAAGGTAACCCAGTCAGTTGATTAAGGGAAGACAGCTGATGTAATCTTTTTGGATTTCAGTAAAGCTTTCAATACTGTCTCTCACAGGATCCTTCTGGACAAACTGTCCAGCACACAGCTGGATAAACATGTGGAACAGCTGGATCATGTGGTGGGTGAGCAATTAGCTCACAGGTCAAGCACAGAGGATAATAGTGCATGGAGTGACATCAGACTGGTGACCTGCCACTAATGAGGTTCCATAGCCCCCTCTTCTCTTCACCATCTTCATAAATGACTCGCATGCAGGACTGGAAGGGATACCAAGCAAGTTTGCAGATGACACAGAACTGAGAGAAGCTGTTGACTCCCTCGAAGGCAAGGAGGCCCTGCAGAGAGACCTCAACAAATTAGAGGACTGGGCAATCACTAACCAATAGGAAGTTCAACAAGGGAAAGTGCTGGATTCTACACCTGGGATGGGGCAACCCTGGATGTATGGACAGACTAAGGATTGAGATGCTGGAAACCAGTGCCATGGAAAGGGACCTAGGGGTCCTGATTGATGGCAGGTTGAATATGAGTCAGCAGTGTTGTGGCAGCCAGGAGGGACAACTGTGTCCTGGGGAGCATCAGGCAAAGCATTGCCAACTGAGGGAGAAGGCAATAGGCAGTCATGAAGAGTGTAAGTCTCTGAGTACCCAGCCCGTGGGAAAGGGGACAGGGACCTCCCTGGCCCAGAGAGGGTATAAAATGTCACCATTTTAAAGCTTGGTGCGTGTCTCCCTTGTAGCGGCGTACCTGACTCGGCTGACTCGTTTTCTTTCTAATAAATCTTTTGCTTTGATAACTTTGTTCCCTCTTAATTCCATCTGGAAGTGAGAATTTTTCTTTACGAGGACCTTGAGGGGAAGCTGTGTAAGGAATGGCTGAGGTCACTTGGTGTGTTCAGCTGGAGAAGAGGAGACTGAGGGGAGACCTCATTGCAGTTACAACTTCCTCATGAGGGGAAGAGG
>WEIV01016256.1:0-10521 GCA_013390005.1 Calyptomena viridis | reverse complement strand
TAAAAACACACAATCACAATGCCAAAGTAGCTGCAAGATTTATTCATATTTAGATTAATTATCTAGGCTTTAGTTGCTAAATTACATTTTGGCTTTAGCTAACAGCAGAATAATATGAGGCCAAGTGAGAAAACTGCAGCTAAGGGGAAGATTGCTTTTATTAAACTCTTGATACATTGAGATAGGTTGCTTTAAATGCACCATTCGGGGATATTGATCAATGTTAACTTTCACCTTTTAAGTGCCTAATCACTGTATCCTTTAGTGAATTGAATATATTACAAGGTTGAACACTACTTGAGTGGTCCAATAATTGTTTGTGGTGGTGGTACTGTTTTTGTTTGCTCATATTTGGCATTGTGTTGTTTGGGGTTTTTTGTTTGTTTTTTAATTAAATAGCAAAACTTCATAGCATAGGTAATAAACTGCTGTAGGGAAGCAGTAAAATAACCTTTACTGCAAAATATAGATTTGTATGCCTAAAGAGGAAAATATAACATTTTCAAGGGCTCTTAAAAGCAAAAGAAAATGTGTTTAATTTGATAGGCTGATCTGACTCTCGCCGTCAATGGCTAGTTCCTAAATGTTTTTGGGAACCCCAGGGGGTCAAGTAGAATATTTGCTCTTGAACTTTTTACCCCAAAACTTTTCTGAATAAAGTTGAGCTGATGTATAAGCCCTCAAGGAGCCAATGGAATCACTGAATAAAAATGGAAATGGGACTTCTGGGCACAGTAGAAGTAAGCATAGTAAAGACTTCTGTATCTCTCTTGCGTTCCTGCCTTTCTTGGAGTAAAACAGTGTGATGTCTGGCACAGGGTGCAGCATGTACACTTATGGAGCAATGGAAAAGAGAAGAAATTGTGAAAGCAAACTGGACAGTATGAAGAATACAACTGTACAAAAGTTTCTATAAATTTTCTTGATATCTGAATAAAAACTGAGGAGAAGAATATGCTTCTCGTGTAAGGGGAGAGTCCGCTACAAAACTGGTTAAACTGCTTCCTGTTGGTAACCTATTACAAAGGGACTTTGAAAGAAAAATCTGAATTTGCAGAGGAATTTATAGCTTTTCACAAAATAGGTGAAAGTAGTATTGTATTCCTTTGTTTCTTTGCACTGCAGTTTAAGAATGTCACTTAAACCACAAGTGATGAAGTCTGATCCCTTTCCTTTTGAAGTTCATCTGGGGACAAACCGAAACAGTAAGTCTCAGATTGGAGGGCTAATGCACATGCCAGAATGGTGTACTTGGTATCTTTATAAAAATGAAATAGTTTGTTGTTTTAGCTTTGTAACTAGAATATCATCATCATGGCTAAGCTTCGTGAATGAAGATATGGGAAGGGCTCTACCCACGCTTACTACAAGTGTGCTGATGGCTAAAAAGGCCAATGCGGGATAGACAAGTCCAGGAACAAAAGGTACAGGTAAAAGTCTCCTTGGGTGGTATTGACGAGGCGTGGTTCTTTCTGTGATGTCTTTTCTATGTTTGTTTGGCTCAAAGACTGATGGGGGTACAGGAAAAAGAAATGTAGTCCTCTAGGGACTATTTTCCATAATGATTTATACACGTCCAAAGACTGTTTGTAATATTTAGAAACTGGGTTTATTCCTCCCAACATTTCTTTTTTGGTAATTATGTATTCAATATTGATTGCTAATAGTTTAGATTTATCTATTTTGGGTGAAAAACAATTGCCAACCTGTTTCTTTGCTACTTTTAGTCCGTTCCACTTTACAGCATACTTTAGAAAATATACTGATCCTTTTCTGTGTAGGGAAGCTGACTGCTGGGAGGGGTGAGCAAATGAAATTTGCAGCTCTGATTTCTGTTCTTCAGAACTCATGAGCTCTTGTAAGTTATTTTACAGAACCATAGAATGGTTTGGGTTGGAAAGGACCTTAAAGATCATCTTATTAAAAACCCCCTGCCATGGGCAGAGACAACTTTCACTAGACCATGTTGCTCAAAGGCCCATCCAGCCTGGCCTTGAATACTTCCAGGGATGGGGCATCCACAGCTTCTCTTGAAAACCCATACTAGTCTCACCACCCTCTCAGCAAAATTTTATTTCTAATGTCCAATCTAAATCTTTCCTCTTTCAGTTTAAAGCTGATACCACTTGTCCTATTACTACACATCCTTGTATAAAGTCTCTTGCCAGCTCTCTTGTAGGCCCCCTTTAGGTACTGGAAGTCTGCCACAAGTTCTCCCTAGTGCCTCCTATTCTCTTCTCCAGGTGAGAGTGTTTCCTCATGGGACAAGTGCTCCATTGATCTAATTATCTTTGTGGCTCTCCTCTGAACTCATTCCAATATCTCCCCATCCTTTTTTTGTTGGGGGCCACAGAGCTGGACACAGCACTACAGGTGGGGCCTCATGAGAGAGGAGTAGATGGGAGAATCACCTCCCTTGATATGCTGGCCACACTGCTGGTGATGCAGCCCAGGATACAACTGGCTTTCAGGTCTGTGACTGCACATTGCTGGGTCATGTGTTTCTTCTCATCAACCAACACCCCCTAGTCCTCCTCCTCAGGACTGCTTTCAATCCATTCTCTGCCCAGCCTTTTTTTGTGCTTGGGATTGCCCTGGCTCAGGTGCAGGACCTTGCACTTGGTCTTCATGAGGTTTGCATGGGCCCACTTCCCAAATCTGTCAAGGTCCCTCCAGAGGGCATCCCTTCCCACCAGCATGTCAGCTGCACCACACAGCCTGATGTTGTTGTCAAACTTGCTGAGGGAGTGCTCAATCCCACTGTCCGTGTTGCCAACAAAGATGTTAAACAACACTGGTCACAATATCAACCCCTGAGGAAAGTCACTCATCACTACTCTCCACTTGGACTGTAACTCTCTGAGTGCAACCCTCCTACCAGTTCCTTATCCACCAAATGATCCATCCATCAAATACATGCCCCCCCAGAGACAGGGATGTCATGTGATACAACTTACATCACTTAAGATAGATGATGGCAGTTGCTCTTCTCTTGTCCACCAACACTAATCCTGTTACAGAAGGTCATCAAATTTGTCAGGAATGATTTGCATTTAGTGAAGCTATATTGGCTGTAACCAATCACGTCCTTATTTTCCATATGCCTTAAGGTAATTTCCAGGAGGATTTGCTCCATGATCTTGCCAGGCATAGAGGTGTGACCGACTGGCCTGCAGATTCCCAGGTCTTCCTTTCTTCCCTTTTTGAAAATGTCGGCTATGTTTTCCCTTTTCCAGTCAGTGGGAAGTTTACCAGATTGTCATGACTTCTGAAATTTGATGGATAATGGCTTGGCCACTTCCTCTTCCAGTTCCCTTAGGGGCCCATGGATGGATCTTATCAGGTACCATGGACTTGTGCACCCTCAGGTTTCCTAGATGGCTTTGAGCCTGGTATCCTACAGTGTATTCTCCCAGTGTATTCTGTATTCTCCCAGTCCCTGATTTTGCTTTTTGTGACTTGGGTGGTGTGGCTGCAGTACTTGCTGGTGAAGACTAAAGTAAAAAAAGTCACTGAGTACTTTGGCCTCCATATCTCAGGTAACCAGGTCTTCCATTTTCTTCTGTACGGGTCCCACACTTTTTGCAGTCTTTCTTTTGTCATCAACATACCTATAGAAACTTTTCTTATTGCCTCTGATGTCCCTGGCCAGATTTAATTCTGTCAGGGCTTTAGCTTTCCTGACTTGATCTCTGGCTGCTCAGACAATTTCTCTGTATTCTTTCCAGACTACCTGTCCGTGCTTCCACCCTCTTTAGGCTTCCTTTTGGTGTTTGAGTTTGTCCAGGATCTCCTTGCTCATTCATGTGGGCCTCCTGGCACTTTTGCCTAACTTTCTCTTTGTTGGGATGCATCTCTCCTGAATGTGGAGGAGGTGACCCTTTAATATCAGCCAGCTTCCTTGGGTTGTCTTTCCCCCAGGACTTTACCCATGGTACTCTACTCTAAAGATCCCTGAAGAGGTCAAAGTCAGCTTTTCTGCAGTCTGGGGTAGTGATCTTGCTTTCAGGCCAAAGTAAATTTTTTTTTTTTTAAGAGTTGAGCAGGTTATTTTCTTTTCACAAAACAAACCAAAACACAGTCCTGTTTTTCATGGAGATAAATCTGAGACCTTACCAAGTGGAAGAGGAGTTCATTTTGGTGTGAGAATGGCACTAGTTGAGTTAGGCACCTTAAATATAAAGGAATATAAAAGGAATGGAGACAGCTTTCCATTGTTGTGGCGTTGTGATTTCTTGAATAGTTTGAACTAGTTAATCAGAAGTGGAGATGTAAGTAATAAATGAGATCAGCAAAACTACAAAATTGATAGTAACTGTGCTTTTCATATATTTATTTCTATGCTGTGCTGTTTTGTCTCAAGACTGAATTCCATCAGATCAAAAGGCAGATTTCTTTGCTTTTCAGGATATGTTTTTTGTTAGTTTTGGTATGTCTTAGTATTTATGAAGATGACAATGCCAGTAGGAACATTAAATTACAAAGGTAATTGTGAAAAGGTCAGTAGGTCTGACATGCAATTTGTCTTGATCAATTAGGCTTTATATTGATGTCCTGTCTGCCTAACCAATATGGTAATCACTTCAAATATAAATTATGTGTGGGCAATTATTCTATGTTTTTGTTTTAAAAACAATCAGAACCCTGAACAGCTCCAATGACAGAGGTAATAAACGTTTAAGCTGCGGTATGTGATTCTGTGTTGGCTTTGATCATTAGCTCTTGTAGTCTAGTTGATGTAAGAACTTAATAGACAAAGGAAATGTCCAGTTGCGGCATTTGTAAATAAGATAAGAAATACTATCTGGTTTTCATTACTTATCTGAATGAACACATATCCAGAATTAACCAGAAATGCATGAGGTATACTCACTACATCTTCCTTCATCTAATGCCTGTTGCTATGATTCAGCATTATATTGCAAAAGTAAAAATATATTAACCTGCATAATCCTCTAAAATGCTTGCTCTGCATATTTATTATATGTCTGATGATGTTCACTGGAATATAAAGAATGGCTCTCTACACTGATTTCCTAGAAGAAATGAAGAAAGGATAAGTGTCTTAAGTTTAAATAAAATAGGTGTAAGCAGCAAATAATTCAGGAGAATTAGAATTTTAAATCCAATCCATTTCAATTATCTATTATGGCTTACCAGTGTCCAAGGATTTTCTTCATTTGCTTCAACTTTGTGTTCCAGCAACTCTGAAATTAAATTGGAAATTATGAGAAAGGGCGGGATGTGATCTTTCTTGTGTAGTTACAGCAACCTGCCTGATTATTTCATGGAATGGTCTTTCTTCATCCTAATAGAATAGGAATACTCATTTATAATCCTCCGGCGCAAAAGAACATTGAAGGAATTTGAGTCAATTGGAATAAAACTTATGAAGTTAAACTTCTTGCTAGTCCTAATGCTACTATGAAACATAACAGGTTAGTATTTGGAACAAGAAATCATCCTTCTTAAATCTTTCAAATCACACCTGAAATTAGTTAATATTTGAACCTTCTTTTATGGATTATTACTTCCACAGTGCCATTGAGAGTTTGTCTTAATCCTCTCTTAACACTCATTTTGGAGTCTTTTCTATGTTTGGTGACTGAAATATTGGTATTACTTATCAGGTGACAGAAAGGTACATGTTTGCTCTAATTTATTTTTTATTTCTGTAATAGTGATTAGTGATTTAATAATAAAGTATTATTATTAAAATTGCTTTAAGTATTGCCCTGTTCTACTAAAGCAGTTTTAAACACAACTTATTTACCTCACTCTAATTTTACCCTTGAGCAAGCAAGAAGCCTGGCTGGCTAAGTGTCTTCTTTGACCCTGGTTGTGCATCTAGTTTTTGAGAGTGTTAGGCAAGAGAAGAAAAAGAATGTCTTTTTTTTCAGACAGGAGACACTTCAGTCTTATCTGTTGTTGTCTATGATGGGATTGTGTCACAGACAACACAGTGGGTCTTTCCTTGCTTTTCTTGGAAATATTCAACACTAAACAGTAATTCTGTAAGAGATGAGGCTAAAAAGGTGCTGTTTCCCTCAATGAAAACTGGCTGTAGGAATTCAAATTTCTTGTATGTTATATAAGGAACTGAAAAAGAGACTATTTGCTTGTACCTTGTGTGGTCCTGAGTATAAGGATATGTCCTGTATCCCTCTCTAACTGCAAAGGATGCAATGCTCTTCAGGATATGGTAGTTCTGTTCCTGCTGCCCATAAGTTTTGCAATATTAGGTAAAACTTCTTAAATGGACAGGAGACCTCAGTACTAATTACTATTTTCAGCGTAAAATTGCTGAAAAAGTGTCCCTCTGGAGACAAAATAGCAGATCAAAAGGTAAAGAATGTTCTTTAAAACTCCATCTGTTTCTCTATGATGACCTTGACTTTTGAAATCAAAGTAAACAGGTAAAGGTGAGTGTTCAAATACTTCTAAGATCCATTTGGGAAGTAGAAAGTAGCAGTATTTCATGAACTCTGGGAGTCTTACTGTTTGGCAAGTGTGTCAGAACTGAGAGAAAGGAACTAAGAAAATGTTCCAGTGGCTGGAAAAATTGGCCTTGTGGGAAATACTGGGGAGATGTCTATGGTTATAACTAGTCTTGGGAGACAGTCCAGGTATAACTGGCTTTAGGGAGGGAATACATCTGGAGCTAAAGGGCTCTTACTCTAGTAAAGCAAAACTTTAACTAGAACTTGTGCTTGGGAAGCTGATCCAAGGCAATACTGCTATGTCTAAAAAAAAAAGAAGAGTTTTGTACCCTGTCCCTCTCTCAAAATGACTAAGATTATTCCAAAGGCTAAAATAATAAACATTAAAAGCCCTTTTGGAAGAGATAAATGAGAGACTTATTTTAACTCTAGTGTTTGGCTTTTACTAACTCTGGCATCTGTTAAAAAGAGCACATAATGGAAACACAAATGGAATATCTGATCTCTTGAAAGACTTGGGAGACTGACCAGTTTTGAATGTCACTAGGTGACAGCAGGTCCTGAAAGACCTGTTTGTAAAGAAAACTCCTGTTTCACCTACAAAGTAGGGCTTGTTTTGTCTGTAAGTTAACTGCCAAATGTGTCAGCACAACAGCCGACGTTTGTACAAACTTTTAAAAAAATTAACTGTCTCTGTATTCGTTCCCTCCCCACCAGACCATATGTTGTTGGCCGCTCTCAGGAGTGCTACATGTACATGTACTGGAAGTACAAATGCATGAAGGATGGCAGCTTGGTGTTCAGGTGGATTTTCTTGGCATGTTTTGTGGTGTGTGGTGGGAGAAACTCGGCACTATTCTGCACCATAGCAAAGGTAAAGCTTCCAGATTCTCTGCAGGACGATCTGATCTGGGTTTTCTCTGGGAGTCACACATTTTATACTTGAGATAATCTTGATGGGGGATAAATAACAGTGTATTTTGAAGAAGACTGTTGTGATGGAGTGACATGTTCCCGGTCGCTGCCGAGGTTCCCCACAGCCCAGCTAACCTTCTGTGGCAGCGGCTGTTGGCGTCAGGGGAAACACCGCCTCGATGCTTGAAAGGGAAGGTGGTATTTAAGAACAGACCTCCTGGTCTGTCTTTGGCAGGATTAGTCCTGGAAAAATGAGTCACTCACACATCTTCAGCAGACAAAGGAAGCGGGGAGACTTCACTGGGTGCTGTAATCAGACTTTATTAGAACTTGGAGGCAATTGCCCCCTCTAAGCTCCTCCAGTCAGGGGAGCATGCCCAGAAAAAGCGAAGAACAATAGAGAGCATGAACTTTTAACTGGGGGTGGTTACCTGGGAATGGACCAATGGAGACTGGGATGGGAAGGTCTAGAGAAGGATGGACAAGCATGGGTAACCAATAGGAGTAAGGGGAGGGATAGGGAAGGTCAGTGCACCTATGACCTGCTGAGAATTAGGGACTTTCCCAGGAGGGGTTTACTAACTGACAGGGAAGATGCTGGAACAGGAGGTGTGTTTTAGGTGATTGATAGGGAAGAGACTGGAAAAAGGGATGGAACTGGGGGGGAGTTTTGGGAATTTACATAATAAGGGATGTATACATTTAACAAGCTGAACCATTACAGAACAGGGTGGAATAAACCATTATGAAGAGGTAGACAAACTTAAAAACACACCACCACAATGGAGAGGAGGATACAGGACACCCTTGATCTTGGCTTTTTCTCTTGTGGTTGCTCGTGTCTCAGGGAGACCAGACCATGGCTCCACCAGCCTCTCTCCTCCTCAGAGTCTCTGATACTTCTGAACCTTTCTACCACCAGGCTGAGGAGATCATCCATCTGGTCGTGCCTCAAGAACTGTTGTCTCTTCTGCTATTCAATACCAGCACTGGCTCTCCCTGCAGCCTGAGATCTGTGCGGCTGCAGGTCTACATGGGAGCTCCTTCTGTGTTATTGCAGCCTTTCTGATACATGCAGGGGATGTGGCTCTCAGTCAAGTGGATACCATGGCTAGGTTACCTCCGAAAGGCTGATGGACACCAACTCAGTGCACCTTTGAGTTGCTAGGTGACCACACCCTGCTTAGGAGTCAGAGCTGCCTCTGAGTCAGATCTGCAGGTCTTCCTGCTTGGAGGAGCAGGACACTAATTTTGACATCTCTCCAGTTTGGGAAAGCTCCCAACAGTCCCTGAGTTTGATCTTCAGCCCCAGAGCATGTCTTGGGGTTCACCTCAGCACCCTCACTGGAATAAATGGTGGTTACAGCAGTTTTGAGCCATCACCATCAGTCCTGGCCCTGCTGGGGCAAGTCAGAACTGCCTCTGAAGTTGAGCCACTGTGCTTCACACTGGGGAATGGAGGGACAATGACACAACACCTCTTTTAACACTGGTTTCAGGGTTTTGCAGGATTAGAAAAGCTTGCCAGGGTCCCTCAGTATGACCCTCAACTCCAGAGAGTGTCTGCTACAGCAGTTTGTGTCAGTCTTTTCAGCAATCCTGATATAATGGGAAGTTCCTTCTGTTTGGAGGTTGGCAAATGTGATGCCCATCTTCTGGAAGGGATGGAAAGAGGAACCAGGGTACTACAGGCTTGTCAGTCTCACGTCAGTGCCTTGGAAGGTCATGGAGCAGATCACCTTCAGTGCTATCATACAGCACATACAGGATAAGCAGGGGATCAGGCCCAGGCAGCATGGGTTTGTGAAAGGCAGGTCCTGCTTCACCAACCTGATCTCCTCCTATGACAAGGCGGATGTATCCACTTGGTGGATGAGGAAAAGGCAGTGGATGTGGTCTGCCTAGGCTTTGGTAAAGGTTTTGACACATCTCCCACAGCGTTCTCGCGGAGAAACTAGCTCCTCATGGCTTCACTGTTCACTGGGTGAAAAACTGCCTGGATGTCCAGGCCCAAAGAGTGGTGGGTAATGCAGTTACATTCAGCTGTCATCTGGTCACAGGCAGTGTTCCCCAGTTTTGGAGCAAGTTCTGTTTTCATATCTAGATGAATGATCTGAGAGTTGGTCTTTTCTTCCAAGAAACCAGCAATAGAACAAGTGAAAATGGCCTTGAGTTGCACCAGGGTAGGTTTATATTGGCTACAAGGAAATCTTTCTTCACTGAAAGGATGGTGAGGCATTGGAACAGGCTGCCCAGGGCGGTGGTGGAGATATCATCCCTGGAGGGACTTAAAAGATATGTGGATGTGGCACTTGGGGACATGGTTTAGTGGTGGCCTTGGTCTGACTCGATTAATGGTCTGTGTTGATCTCAAGAGTCTTTTCTAACCTAAATGATTCCAAGATGCTGTGTTCCCTCCACTTGGGACCTCATTTCCCCCCTATCTTGACAAGACAGAATTAACAGAGAAAGGGACTACAGAGAATGCATCCACCTGCTGACATTCCCCTCCCTCTTTGCCTCAAGAAGGCTTAGGACAGGGAATGCATTGGATGTATGATTCTGCACATGGTGAATGACAGAAACATGGCAGCTGTGCCAGTCCTAGAACACATGCAGCAAGACTAAGGATGGCTTTTGGGATGTCTGACTCTCAAGGCATGCCCTCATATAGTACAGGCCATGTTTCTGGGAAGTGTGATCTGTAGAAGAGCGCTCTAGTGCATTTTATGGGGGCTCTTCCAAACAGGGAAAACATCGTGGGAGTGTTGAGAAACAACCTCTTCAGCCCTGCCACTTGCATTACAGAGGACAAGTTGTTTGCCAGAGGCAGGAGCTGCAGAATCTTTTCAACTTACACCAGGGACATGATTGGCATTTGGCTTGGTGGTCAGGATCTACAGGGCTAAGTCCTGCTCCAGCAAAAGGAACTCCAAGAGGAGAGATGAAGGATGAGGAATTTTGTCTCTTCCCATGACTGTATGAAACATGCAGCTGCCCAGGTCTCAGGTGCCAGGAAGTGCCAGAGTTTGTCCCTGGTATCAAGGGCAAAAAAGATAACACCTGTGTTGAGGGTGACAAGCTGAATGATATGCTCAGTCTCGTGGCAGAGAGGAAAAGGGAAGGAGAAATGATAAGGGTTGTCAGGGAGCGTGAGAGAAAGATG
>WEIV01016255.1:8036-40607 GCA_013390005.1 Calyptomena viridis | reverse complement strand
ATAGAATACCGTGCTATGTTACTCAAAAATAACACTGAATTAATGAAGTCCTGTCTTGCCTGTTTACTGTCAAGCAATTAACTGCTGGTATCTTTGTGTTCTGCTGATATTCATAATGGAAAGTGGACAGAGAGGATTAAAAAACACTGTTACACATATTGGTGCTCACACACATAAGGGGTTTTCTAAAATGCTACATAACTGTCCTGGATATCAACATGGAGCCTCCACTGATCACAGTACAGTGGGTTGTATATTTTCTTCCCTACAGTGTTCTTTGGAATGTCCATTCTCATCAGAGTGTCTGTGTGCTGGCATGAGTACAAGCCGAGAGAGAGAGAAACATGTGTATGTATATGTAACATCAGGATTATGCATGAAAATCTTCCTACAGAATTCCAGTATGTACCAGTTCATTAGAAAGGGGCATTATGTTTCACAGCACATTAAGTTCCTTAGATTTAGCTATGTATGGAATAAGTTATTAACTGAGTATTGTGGTAGTAAGAACCATTCAGGTGAGGCCCAGACGTTATTAGTGTCTTTTAATTGGCTCGTTTTTCTGAGAAGAGAGACTAAGTTCTTTGCTTGGGTAAAGGAATAACAAATGGCACAGGGACAATTTCTCATCTAAATGATCCCAAAGATTGGTGTGTATTACAAAGAAATTACACATTCTCCTGGCCTGGTCTTCTGCCTGCAAATACAGCCCAAAGTTGTAAGACTTGAAGAAAATCAGCTAACGCTGCCAGTTTCATATAAGGTAAAAGAAAACTCTGACCCAATAAAATTAGATAATTTCCCTTTCTGCTCACACATTTTAGGAACATTGCAAACATATTGACTGGGTATTTAAAGTTAGGGTTTATGCTAATATCATCTTGAGGACAACTGAAAACCGCATGATTCCCTTTAACAAGTGGGCCACCAGTTCAGTACGCCCAGGGATATTTACAGGCATGTTCTTATTTAGCTACCACTGCAGATTAGAGGATACTAATATAGGAGTCAGTGATGGAGAAATGTTTATGAAGAATTTGTGTTAACTAGTAACTCTATCTGGTAGGTATTAGCAAGATTATGGGAGGCATGCAATAGTGTATAATTACAAACATATGCTAACCTAGAAAGTTTTTAAAACCCCTGAGCTCTACAGCCTTCTTTGGGAAATTTCCCCAAGCCTTCACTATATGTATGTTTTCAACATATAACACATAATGTAATCCCTAACATCTAAATCTTTCAGAAACCTAGAAATCATTATTTCTGATCATGTTCACCATAAAGTGAGGAAAACATTATCTTCTGTGCTTCTTCTTGGGTTAAAGAACTGCAGTTTATTCAAGACCTTCTCATAGGGTCTTTTTTTCAGCATCTATAATGAATCTTTCCACTTTTCATGAAACATTTTGCAATTGGCTCAATTTTTCTTCAGATGTACTTGCTTAAATTTGAACACAACACTATAATTATTCTTTACTAGAACTGAGTAAAGGACAAGAATAATTTCATGGCCTTACACAGCAGAAGTCAAGACCGAAAGAAGCCTCATATCTTATGTTACAGATTGGGAGCAGAGGCCTACAGAGATTGGCTATGTGGCCTGGGAAAGGCACAAAGAAAATTTTGTGAAAATCAGGAAATTAATGCAAACTCTTGAGTCTCAATTAAATGCTTAAATCACAGACTAATCATTTTCTAAAAGATTAAGCAGTAAATGAAAGTTAAAAAATATTGTAAAAGTAAATTTTTAAAAAGGAAATTCTTGATATTAAAATTGAGTTGATTAGAAGATGAGTCCCATTTTGTGGTAACCTTTGCCAATCCGCAGATGGTATTTATTTTTCAGCGGTTAAAAAAAATTACTTTCTGAGCTTCTTTGTGAAAATGAAATTCTGCAAGGGAGCAGTGTAAGTATGTCACACTTTATAGTTTCATGGTTAGGGTACTGACCTGGGATGTCAGGCTTCACTCTCTGCCTCAAGTTTTTTACTCTGAAAAATTTCAAATTAAGCAGAGCAAGGGTTTGACCTCAGGTCTGCCATGTCACAGGCCAGTAATAAAAAAGTGTCCTGAAAAAGCTTTTAACATTAAATTCTGTATTTCAGTACAAGGAAACAGCATATTTCACCAAAATTTATGTCACAGTCAGCTAAAATTTTGAACAGAAACTGTAAGAGTATGTTAAAGGAAAAGGGTGAGAACTAGATGGATAGAATCCATGGAGTTATGTGAATCAATCTGAGAATAAGTAAGGGATAAAAAGCCCAACTATACACCTTCATGTGGAGGTAAGCACTCCTTTATTGTTCATTTGCATTTCTTTTACTGGTTTCTGCACCACTTTACAGAGAAATCGTGGCAATAACACAACATTGGGTTTCAGGGTACAACACGTGTAATTTTATGGTCCTCTTATTTCTTTTCTTTTAGATATGGAAAGGAACAAAACATAGACTAGTGGTGGTAAAAAGTCATCTCTCTCAAAAAATTACTTTTAAGGGAGACTACATTACCTACCTGGGCAACCTGTGGCAGTACTTGGCCACCCTCACAGTGAAAAAGCATTTGCTGGTGTTCAGATGGAGCCTCCTCTGTTTGCGCAGTTCATGCCCATTGTGTCTTATCCTGTCACTGGGCACCACTGAAAAGAACATGGAGCCATCTCCTTGCCCTTCAGGTATTCGCACACATTGATGAGGTCTCCTGCGAGCTTTCTCCTTTCCAGACTGAACAATCCCAGCTCTCTCAGCTTGTCCTTATGGCAGAGATGCTTCAACTCCTTAACCACTTTTGGAGACCTTCATTGGATTCTTGTGTATTTCCACATCTCTCTTTTTAATTGGGAAGCCCAGAGCTAGACACAGTACCAGAGTGGTCCTGATGAAGGAAATTCAAACACTTTTCTGTATAACAGAAGGTTACACTCAGCAAAATGTATGAAGTGAAACAAAATTCAAAAATTCTATACCACTAACATTCTCAGCCAAACTAGTTTTCTCTTACATGTGGGGCATAAACAGTATTATGTAGACTGTTTGTCTTTGTCCACTTGAATTAACTGATTTGATTCAATTAGGTGAGTAAATTGAGAATCTGATTAGGTGTAGAGAAGGAAAAAGCTTCCATAAATGCTTCTATGACAATACTGCATTTAACTTAATGGAGATATATTTGGATATCTATCACAGAGTAGGAGTAATTGAACAGAAAAAAAACAATATAGTGATAACTAAAGCTACAGACAGATACCTTCCTCCCTTTTTCCACAAAATAAATTAAAAAAAAAAAAAGGGAACTATTGCTAGAACTTAAATATTTAAAATTAATTTTTTTATCTATGTGCTTAAAATTAATGTGCTTTTGAATGAAATGAAGTGATATATAGTTAAGGAAAATACACTTGTTGAAAGCAATACCAATAGAGAAGATAGATTTTGTCTTAGATGCAGTACCCATTCCTATTACCTAGGAAATTGGATAAGCATATCTCATCTCTTTAACCAAGATGGAAAAAGGACAGAGAGATTCAGCATTCACCTCATTGATAGCCTAAAAAAAAAAAATTGTCTTTTGTTTGCCAAGTGTTTTTAAAGACTTTTCTTTGGATCATCCAGCTCATTTTCTGATGTCCTGTAACCTATAAGAGGAGACTGAGGAACTTAAAAAAGAACAAGGGAGGCAAAGAACAGTCTTTCTCCTTATATATCCTTCTCTCTTGTGACAGTCACTGACTTAAGAACCTGCGAGTAGGCAACCAGATTATGGTGTTTAGTGGAGCTTTTCTCTCTAAATTTGTCGAATCTATTTTTGAACCCATTTACTCTACTGACCTCCATAACCCTCTACATAACTAAGTTCCATAATTTATGCATTAAGTGATCAAGTATTTTCACAGAGTGTTTTAAACTTCATGATGGGTGACCCTCAGCCCTTGTATTATGAGTAATAGTGAATGATCAATTTTTATTCACCTTCTTCAAACTATTTAAGATTTTATAGACTCGTGTCATATATCTTGTTGCCTCTTATCTAGGTTGAAATCTCCTAGCCCAATATCTCTCCTCATATAAATTTTCTTCTATACTGATCTGGTTTTGTCTTTTGGCCTTTTTTTTCAATAATTTGTAGTTTTACCATAACTTTCTGATTCTGAAGTGAGAGCTACCGAAGTGACACTAAGTATTCAGCACTGTATATTTATTGTAACACAGATTAATAGAATCATGGAATGGTTTGATTGGAAGGGAGCTTAAAAATCATCTGCTTCCAACCCCCCCCCTGCCACAGGCAGGGACACCTTCCACTACCTCAGGTTGCTCAAAGCCCCACCTAGCCTGGCCCTGCACACTTCCAGGGATGGGGCATCCACAGCTTCTCTGGGCAACCTTTTCCTGTGTCTCATCACGCTCACATAGAGAATTTCTTCCTAATATCTTATCTAAACCTACCTTCTTTCAGTTTTAAGCCATTGCCCCTTGTCCTGTCACTAAATGCCCTTGTAAATAGTCTCTCTCCATTTTTCTTGTGGACTCCCTTCAGGTACAGGAAGGCCACAATTGGGTTGCCCTGAAGCCTTTTCTTCTCCAGGCTGAACAAGCCCAATTCACTCAGCCTGTCTTCATAGCAGAGGTTCTCCATCCTCTGATCATCTTGTTGTCCCTCCTCTGGACTCTCTCCAACAGGTCAATGCCCTTCCTGTGGTGAGTGGGGACCCCAGAGCTGGATGCAGCACTGCAGGTGGGGTCCCACCAGACCAGAGCAGAGGAGCAGAATCCCCTCCCTCACCTGCTGCCCACGGTGCTGTTGATGCAGCCCAGGACACACTTGGCTTTCTGGGCTCCAAGCTCACATGGCCGGGTCATGGTAAGTCTCACACACCAGCACCCCCAAGTCCTTCTCTGCAGGGCTGCTCTCAATCTATCAATCCTCCAGCCTGGATTGATATCAGAGATTGCCCTAACACAAGTTCAGCACCTTGCATTTGGTCTCATTAAACCTCATGAGATTCCCATGGGCCACATCACGAGCTTGTCCATAGTAACTTTCTTCTCTGTTCCTTTCTTAATGTTTGAGTCTTGACTGCTGCTTGGCAATGAGTAAAACATTTCCAGAGAAACATCCCCAGAAACAGAAAATTCCCTTCCAGAATGACAATATCTAATTCAGGAGGAGCAAGAGCAGGCTGCAAATGCTAAAGTAAGACATAATTGAACACTGGTGAATGACAGTCTTTCATGACTAGTAGTGGCCTGGAATGACAAGGAATCTAATTACTTGGTTTGAGGCATAATCAAGAATTATTTCACATGCATTTCAGCACCCAGCAGATTGTATTTGAGGAGGCACAGTACCACCAAAGGTTGAAAGGAGCACTGTGCAGCCTGTGCACCGTCCCTGGCCCCTGAGATACATGCAGAGGCTGATTTGGAAATATAGGTTTGGTTTTTAATTTTTAATATAGGTTTTAAGATAAGCTAGAGCTTTATGTAGTTTTTTTCTCTTTTCTTCTCTCCTCTTGCCTAGGTAATGATAAGGTTGGAATGAAAGCGTAGTTACAAAACAAGGGGACAGTGAGACAGGGGGAGGGAGATAGCAGGAGGACACTCTAGACTTCTTGGCATCTCATAAAATTAGACAAGTTTGTGGTTAGCTGTGTTTATAATAGAGTGTTCTCTAGGCCAAGGGTGATGATAAGGGCCCAAAAAGACCCCCAGCAGACCCCAAGAGGGGCAGGGATCTGAGCGGAGATGTGTATTATCTATGCTAATTAGTTGATGATGTAATGGTGTTAAGGATGATGCAATGTGTATGTTTATTCATAGAGTAGTTATGCATATGTATAATCTATGTCCGTTTAAGCATGCTTCGCTATTCGTGGGGGGGTGACAGGGAACGGGAGGGGTGAAAGTCCTTTCTGTTTCCCTGTGGGGAATAAATTTTTTTAGAATTTTACAGCTTGCAAGCTCTGAAGTTTTTTTAGGTCTGCTCGTCAATTCAGTTGGCACCCCAGCAATTCAAGGCAACCACAGAGTCCTTCTACAGAGCACAGGAGGATCTGTCCTCTAAATCTGGGTTTATGGGTACAATGCTGGGAGCAGGAACAAAAGCTGAAAATGGCATCTTACTCTTCCTGCAGCTTATCAGACTATAAACCAGCCACTCGTCTCAAAGTTACAGACATGACTTCATCTGCTTCCTGAAGACAAGTTACAAACACTTCTATGTATTTAAGTCAGACCTGGAATAAGCACTTGCTTCTCTCACCAAAATGTGTCTGCATGCAGTAGACTGGACCCATCCCTATGGAAAATAGAGGTCCAAGAAGAGGAGAAAGATGGATAAAGTAGTGGATCATATTGTAGAATCATATTACAGAAAGGCATTTCTCTAGATAAACAATACTGATTTCTTGTTCTGTTCCTAGAGGCTTCCAACATTTTTTATGTTTCTAAAAATTTTATTCACAACTCACATACTCTAGAAATATCTGATCACAACATTTTTTTCTATGGAAAATCTAAATGATATACTGGAATATTTTGAGCCTGCAAAAGTTGAGGATTTTTTAATAGAAAATAAAAGTAAAAACATTACTATGTTTGTCATGGTTTGACTCTGGCTAAAAGCCGAGAGCCCACACATAGATCTAAAATTTCTCAGAGAAGGGAAAAAACCCCCTCGACTTTTGTGATAAGGATTACAAGCAACTGTTTATTAACTACTTCACACAAGCAAAACAGGCTCTAACTTAGAATGTTAAGAATTTACTACTACTACAATTACTACTAAAATCAGAGCTTAAGAGTTTAAGGGTGANCAGCCTCTCTCCTCCAGCACTTTGGCTCCGCACAGAAATCTTTCAATCTTTCCATGGGTGTGCTGCGAATCTTTGCTCCTATGATCCCCCACGGTTTTCCTGGGGCCCTATTCTAGTGTTTAAGGCATCTTCTCTTTCTCCTCTCTCTGACCTTGGTGTTAATCAAACTCCTCACCCTTCTCTCTCTTAAGCCACCATGATGTTCTGTGCAGCCTTTTTTTTTTCTCTACTCCTTCTTAAATATGTTATCACAGAGGCGTTGTTGCCTGACCTTGGCTAGCTTAGAGCAGAGAAAAACTCTAGCAGCTTCTTAAAGAAGCCTCTCTCCTAGCCCCCCCAGCTAATAAAAAACTCTGGCTACTTAAAACCACAACAATGTTTTATTTCAAATATAATTAGAATGCATATTTAAAAAAAAAAGGTTTTTTGTAGTTTGATAAAGCAATACACAACATTTTCCCTGCCACATTTTCTCATAGAAGGGTTAGCTCAGACTATATTTCTTTTCTTATTCTTGTAAATCATGGCTTTATCTCCTGTCACACAGGAAAGGCTGTATTTAATTCCCCTGATTTGTGGTATTGCTTAGCCAATTGGGAGACAGGGCTTAGCCAGGGAGATTGGCCTGTAAGAGAAGATAGGACTATCAAGGTCCCAAAATTACATAGTGCCTTTGTCTAGATCTCTAAACTATGACATAGGAATGATTTGCAATCCCAGCTTTACCTGCTTGCAGTGTGACATCTCAGAAAAAGCATGTTACTCTGCTGTGCCTAAGAGGCAACGCAAATATGGCAGTAATTTTAAAAAATCAAGTCAGAGGAGTCACTGAGTGCTGCTTTTAAAATTGTGACTTTTAATGTATTAGAAAAAGTTGATATATTACTATCAGCACAAATGTTGGACTGGTGGACAGACAATCTTGAGCTGTTACACACTATGAGAGAACTAGATTTTCCAGCCTGCCTACACATTTGCCTACACAGAGAAACAGTGAGTATTGCATTTACTGAACTCCACACTTACTGGTGCAGATTAGGGCCTGTTTTGCTTCCTGTGTCTGTTAGGTGTATATTTAGAAGGACCATTTTGCCTCCAAGATTTATCCTGAATATTTGTTTTTCTACAGGTCCTTAAATATTAGTAAATTCCATTCTTATTAAAATGCAGGTAAATTCTGACACACAAAAAGTCAGTGGCATATACTAGAACTAAAAAAAAAGGGCAAAGCCTGCTGGTTTTGCTGCCAATAGACTAATATTGTTTGGAATTCAGAACAAATCTCTATTCAGAGCAACAGCACCAGACTTTCCTGAACATCTTGTTTCAGTTCTGAAAGATGATAGAGATTTTTCTCTCCCTGTACAATACATGCCAAGTATAACAAGTGTACTATTTTTCTTTGAGAATACAGTGAGAATATTTCTAAGCGTAAGTGAGTTTCAAGACCCAGTAAGTGTTGTGCAATGTTTTTAGATACACAAGAAGGAACTGGGTTTGCTTATCATTACCTCTGCTTTCTTTTCAACCTGCAGGAAGTTCTCTGTATAGGAGAGAAATGTTTCAAGCACATCAGCTGGACACAGGAGGAATCCCCATGCACATCCCCAGCAGAGTCTAACATGGTCCTGTACCATGCCATGGGAGAATTCAGTCCTGCATATCCTAAATTACTCATTTGGTCAAGGGACTGTAATGGAGAAGAAGCTTTCTGACAGTCTCTGGGTTGTTGTGTTAAGATGTTGATTTCTGTAATATTTGCCAGCTATCTACCCTTAGCAGAAATTTGGATAAGGTTGGGGACCTAAGAATTCAATGCTATAGTGCAAGTGATGAGAACATTGTCATTAGAGTATTTGAGCCAAGCTGGTATAGAGAAGAGAGAGACTTTCTAGTTTTATCTACCCTTAACTATATTGGTGCAGATTTTATTCTCTGGGTGTTTTTCACATGGCAAAATGCCTGCTGGAAGCTGGATATAGCTTCTATAGGGATCTTGGATTCTTCACATGCCTTTAACTTCACCTTTATTGAAAGCCTTTTTTTTTTTTTTTCTGGTCTGGTTCATAGTCCATTCACTATAAGACTTCTTGATACATTCTGTAGTTTTGATACTTCTCTCCCTGGATTATTCTCTGTTCCATCCTAGTTCTGAACTCATTAGTGGTATTGAAATAACTAGCTAGAGAAGCTTGTAGGCAGTTAAAAGAAGATATAACAAGCATCCCAGTGATTCCTGAAAGATATAGAGACCATTTTTTTTGTGTGAGATAAGCTTTTCTTAAGGCTTATAGAAGTAATTTTCAAACCTTAGCATGACAGCCTTTTTCATATTCCGAAATGTACAAGTCTTAAAAACATTCAGGCATATAAGTGTAATGAATGCATTCAGTTCATTGAAAGATCTTGACTAAAGCTATTCCCAAGGATGATGAAATGCTTTGGATTCACTTTGTTTTTTGTGTGACTGGCTCTCAAGGCTATCTTTGAAGAATATTGTGACGGCTGCGGAAAGTAAATGGACCTGTAAATGTACCACCCATTTGATGGCTGTAGATTTCTGACAACCCAAACAGATCCCCGTTAGGCTACCTAAGGGGCACACATCTTTCTATAAAGAGAAAAATACTCACTAGTGTAATTTCTTTCTCCATAGGCTAGTATAAGGAATCCTATGTCTGGCACTAATGAAATTCCAAATAAATATTGCAAGCCAACAGTGAAATATATTCATGTTGTCTTCATATATAGTGATACAATGGTAATTTTTTTTTGTTTGTTTGGTTTTGGTTTTTGTTGGTGTTGTTTTTTTCTTTTCCTGGAAATACTTGTTCTGTTCAAATGGGCAAAGCACTGAGTTTGGTCAAAAAAGGTGAAGCAATTTAGTGAGTTCATGGAAGGTGAAAGAGCTCAAATTACAGGCACTTGACTTAGTGCACTGTCTGCGTTCCCTGAAGTTCCCAAACCTGCACTCAGCATGGGGGTTTGTAATATTTTAATGGCTCCTTTCCTCTCAGCATGTGGAAATGTGCTTGGAAATCAGGCAGCTCAGAAAAGGGGATTCAGGTTTTCAGTAGTCAGCAAAATTAATCCCTGACTGAAAGACAGTATTTCTAGAGCTGGAAATGAATAGGCTCCTCAAAGGACTTAAGTCAATTAGTCAAGTGAAGTAGATGTTTAAGTCTGTTAACACAGGGTTCTAGCTTTCTCCTGATTAATGAAAACAGAGAATCCTTTTTCAAAGAAATCTCCAGGCTTCAATCCTGTCTGGCTGGTTTCCCTCTTCAGTCTGCCTTCCAGTTTTGGGGGTTTGTTTTGGGGGTTTTGTTTTTGTTTGTTTTTTTTGTTCTTTTAAAGTAAGATGTTGAGAGAAATAGCATTATGGTGACTTTAAGATCTCATCACCACCCATGGCAAGGAAATGGGAAGCACGAGAGACATCTACAAAGGAAGTAAAAACAAAAGTCATATCCTTCTCCCCCATTTCAGTCAGTAATGTCCTTGGATACAATTTCCCCCCTTTAAACTACTGTTGATGCACACTGTATGAAATAGTCCTCACTCACACCCAACTTTTCTTTGCACAAAGCATTGCTAAGAGTTAAGTTACTTGCAAGAAGGGTCTCAGAGGGATGGACCACAAAGATCCAAGGCAGTAGAAAGATCATTGTGCCTATTATCACATAGCAATTGTGTTTTTCTGAGTATCACACTTGGTTTTTCATAACAGACACACCTAAAATGCAAATATGTGACTGACATTTCATTTACCCAGAAATTTTTTTTATTGGCAGAAGATATCTGGCAGAAAGTTTCAAAACACAAAGGCAGTGAGCACTTTCTATTGTTCAGCTGCAGCACACAGGTGCAATTTGTATGATGAAGTATTGGGCTTGATATAATTTACTGCCTTTTTTTTTTTCCACCAGCTATTCTCCAAAGGCAAGACAGAGGTAGCAATGCAAGTTGAGTCCCAGAGGGGATGCACAGTGTGATGATTGCTTGTATAGGAGACATGGAGGGACCTCTACAACTAATGTTCAGCTTTGAGGAAAGAAATGAAATCAACAATATTTTTATGGCAGTATCCTGTCTGTTTCCTTACTGAAACAACCATCCTCTGCAGACATAAAACATGACTTTTATATATGCATACCACAAAATTTCAATATTTCAAGAAATAGGCCTGGAGTTCTCTCCCTTGTAATGTTGTTCTTGTACCAACACACATTCTGCTGACCTATGAGGGTCTGCTCTGACACTGCCATGAGGTCCATAGACCATATGCCCTGTGGATTCATTTCGATCTTTGGCACAGTTGACTGGGACTGTGGAAATTAATGACCTCAGTCGTCCCTTCTATTCCTGTGCTCTTAAGAGGCTGCTTCTGCAGATGTGCAGTTTCTCTTGTATTGTAGGCAAGCAGTCTCTAGTTTTCTGGGATACATTAGTTGCCTTTGATCTGGATTACACCTTCCCTAAGATGTGTGTCTTCTTGCATGTTCAAGTCTCAAGTAAGGATAACTTACATGCCTGGGAGCTGTTGATATAATGCTAGAAACAACTTTAAAGTTTGACCTGTGCCAAAGTTCACTGAGCTATAGTGCTGGGCCAGGCAGCTGCCTGCATTGCTTGCATCGTCTCCCTCAAACTCTGAGATCATGCCAAAATAACTGCTACAGACAGCGGTTTAGCAAAAAGCTTCAAAACTTCTGGATAGCTATAGAGTATAAAAAAAAAAGAGAAAGAAAAGAGCGAGACAGAAAAGCGATAAGTATTCCTATTTAAAAATAAAAGGAAAAGAGCAGAACTCTAAGCGCAGAGACTTTCATCTGCCATATCTGTCATCCAGACTAAATTGTGGGCCTAATGTATGAGAGAAAAATAGAAAATTGCCACATGCACACAGTCACATAATAAGCAAATGTTAATTGATGTGCTTTGTTTGTGATAGCTCCTGAGAGATTTGCAATGAGCAAGTCTTTTCTATATGGGCAATTCCACAGCATATGCTAGCACATCTAGGAAGAGTCATCATGTCTAAGTACTTTCTACCATCTGCTAGGAATATGGAAATATTGAGACATTTGTCTCTCTTTACCCCAGTGCATTTATGTATGTAACTGTGATCTTAGTCCTATCTCTTTTGACCTATGAAGCTAAATGCTATATTCTTAATGCTTTTGTGTTCTCTACTCTGAGTCTTTTATAGAGAAAAATGCGTGCATTGATACACAATAATATACATGTACATATACAGATACTTAGAAAATATGATGTGTATTTTTCTGTCAGTAAAAGGTGGAAGTATTTCTGATTAAGTCACCTTACAATTCTTTGGTTTCTGTGTTCACATTCACACTGTGCAGTTCAAGGACAGTAATTATTTTTTTTTACTGGCATGGATTCATCAATCACCTTGGCTTTTAGCCTGCCTATATCCCCCTCTAAACCTCTGAAAACAGACACTTCAGTTCTCACCTGTGCCTGTCCTGTTGTCTATGTGGTCCAAAATGGATTCTTGGTTCCAGATATTGATTCAAGGGTCTCAGAACTGTGTCTTGCTACCTCTAGTGACAATGGCTCATCCATTAAATGAGGACAGAGGAAATCAATGCTGTTCTGGTCATTCCCTCTTCTTCCAGAGGTTTATAGCAGAACATGGGATGACTGCTGGTGGATAAACAAAACTACATACTATCTTAATGTAAGAGTTTCAAGGCTCAAATCTGAGATAATAATAAAAAAAAGGAGTAGGACTGCTGCCAGATTTCCTTCTGAATAAATTTACATCTATTTTGACCATCATAATAAGCTGCACTAAAATGCTTTAAGAAGACTTGGTTAGGGTTCCCATCTCTTAAAAAGCGCTTAATGGAAATTTTCACGGTGAGCCACAATCTCGGGCAAGGAGAAGCTCAATATGTTAACTCTAAACCAAACATAAGGGAATTTTTCAGCATGTACAACATTGGAAGATGAACTATTTTCATGTCATTTCATGTAGAAGTCATCTTTGTGGAAATGCTGGACCTAGGCTCAAAGAAGCCATCATGACACTTAGCCCTTATGTTTAGTTTCAGTGTAGGATTTAGATGTTGCAATGCTGAAGCCTGAAGCTTTTGATTTCAGATATCCAGCCCCAATAATGGAATCTCAAATTCACAGTTGGGCTTCCAGGACCCTACACAATGGGTCTGTAGACAGCACATCCATAGAGTTGGGAAAAAAGAAATCTGTACACTAGAAAGGAAGCCTTCATAATTTTTTTTTGATTTGGTCTAAAGGGAATAGTACATGTGCAAACTCATCTCTCTCCAAAGCTTAGTAAATTGACCCTGGGCTATACCTACCTGAGCTGGAGTTTTTCAGGGCTGTAAGCCACTGTCTTAATGTGTCTCCCATGGAAGCTGATGGTTCCGTCCACCTTTGATGCCTGCAGTAGCCAGGTAAAATAGCAGATCAACAAGTTCTTCACCTTTTTCAACCAGAATACAGCAAACCCCATGTCTTCTATCAGTAATTATGATATTCTTAATTCCTGCTTTAGGTGTGTAAGTCCTTTCTCAAATTTATCTCAGGTCCTCTTCAAATGTGAAGGCAAAGAAAATACAGGGAGTTATGGTACATAAAAGCTATGGTAATAACAGGTTTCCAATTAATTTCAGTAAGTAAGAGCTTTTGTGTTTGGTTTGTATCCAGAGTTATCTTGTGAACTCCAGGAAGAGCTCTATAAAATATTAAAAATAGAAAGGTACACATATAACTGTATTTCTCACCTAAACTGCATTAAAAAAATAGGTGCACACACACACAACCTCCTCTTCCTAAAAAAACCAGATAAGAACTTAAATGCAAATTCTCTACACAGAAGGAATTATTTAGAGCTGATATAAACGCTGATATAAAATAAGATTTATAACAGAAGTCCTGACACTGCTGTAATGACGCTAGGAGAAAGCTTTTCTGAAAGAAACTAAAATGTTTAATACCTGAAGAAAATTGTCAAAGTAAGTTGTACACTCATTAGCTTTCTTAATTGAGTTGATGTAAATGCAAAACAATATTAATAAACACATCACAAAAATAAACAAGTCTGAATGATGCTAAGAATGATTGTCATGCAAACACACAGAAGCATGCTTTCTTCCATCTGCTTATCATTATATGGAATGATAGGTAAATAAAATTAATTCTGACTGACTGGTAAAGGGCTGCATAAAGATTTATAATATTCAGTAAATACTTTGCCATTGCTATTTGAAAGTAAAATTGACAAGATACGACATCCTATTTACTTCCAACAAAGAGCAATTATGTTATGTACAGAAAAAGTGGCTGATTATAACATTATATGACATTTTGAAGCTAGCAGCTTCAATTATTATATCCAAATTATGGCCAAGAAAAATATGCCTTATGGGCATCTTACTTGATGTTTTAGCTTAGAGGAGAAAGATAATTAAAAAATAGGTAAGGACATCCTCACTAACTTGAGATGAAAAAGAAGGGAAACATGATGCTGGGGGGCTTACATTTTTGTTATAAAAAAGTACACTTAAATAAATGTGAAGAGAAAAGTTCCTTCTCTCTCTCTTTCTCTATCTCTGAAATGCAGACAGAGTTTCTAATTTGTCTCATTTATTAGGGCCCTGTGCTTCTGAAATGAGCAACAATTTCAGTCCTCTGGAGTTAGGTCATACTGCGTGTGTTGCAAATTTTTACAAGTTGTTTTCTTATATAAATTCAAAGTTACCAATTCTGCATGTGATAAATTACTATGGACTAGTCAAGTACTCAAAAGATCTGTTTTACCCACATGTGCACAAAAACACCTACTCTCATAGCCCCTTGGCTGGAGAAGCCAAACTGTTCTCCACACACTGCTACCAACAAGCATGTGATCCTTGAAGTCTTGAAATACTCCTGTTGAAGACTTAGAGTACCTCACAAGGAACTTTTAAAATTAGAGAAAGATAACATTTAGTATCTTTGCTTAGAGGTAGTGTTCCTAATTACGAGACAATATCCAAAAAGACAGCAATGTGAATTGCTATCTTATGTTCATGAGATGATTTTTATATGAGATGTTATTGATAAATGCGAATGCATTTTTTAACCATATTGATAGAAACACATGCATTGACACAGAAGCAAGCTATGGAAAGCAAAATTAAACCCTACATGATTGATTTATAGCACCCTGTAGATGGATTGTGGCCCAGATTCTTTTTGCCATGATCTCATTTCAAGCAGCTTATTACAATGTGTCTGACTTCAGGGGTGTTTTTTCCTTCTTTTGCTTTTTGTTCACCAGGTGAAGCAGTTCAAAGTCAAACCCTCTACTACATGGGCTGGAGATTTGCCAGTTTGCCCTCAAGCTTGTTTACCACACATTGCTTCCAGAATGCCTGTACTGATACACCACACAATGCAGCAGAGTGGAGAGGCAAAAGCAGCACACCTCTATCTGAAAAGGTATTGTGCTCTCCTCGTGTTTGCAAAGACATAGATCATCTCATGGTAGTGACACTTATATTTAATAATGCTACCAAGTACCTTGATCCTGTGAATTCAATGCTTGAAAAGGTTCAGCAAAATATTTTCTGAGGAAAATTAATCTGTCTGAATCATATCTAATCTTAAAGCACTTACATGCTTTGCATTTATACAACTTCGTCTCTGTGTTTTCTCAGTCCAGTGCATTATCAAGTTAAGAGTAAGCTTTTAAGTAAGGAAATGTCTTGCTTGAGATTAAAATGCATTCTGGATATAATTTGAATCAGGTGATCTAGCAGTTTTGTTCCTAGGAGGGTAACCAGCAATTAAAATAAAATGAGATCATTCAGTACTGTACAATGTGATAAATAAAGATTTTACAGGCCAAGCGTGTAGTCCTTTCACATGCAAAGGTAACTTCAAGTATTTCAGCAATATTAGAATACAGACATTTTATCCCAGAAGGACTAGTAATAATGTTGACATTTCAGCCACACAATAAAAAAGTTCTGCACTCAAAATATTAATCATATTATTTTCCCGGAGTGAATACAGTTACTATTCCATGTGCATGACTGAAATCCCTGGTGTTACTTTGTTATGCAAAAACATTTTTGAACTGACCACAAAAATGTCAGAAAAACCTTTTGCATCCAAAAAACTTTCTCCTTCTCAATACAATGAGAGCTCAGTCAAAGTTCTAGAAAAAAATATGTGCACATTCTATTTGTTGACCAAGTATATAGTTACTAGATCTCTGTGAATAAAATCATGAGTAAACATTGAGATTATGTATGCATAAAAGGTTTCAAGATTGAAAATACTGTTAGAATGCATGATTCTGTGTGACTGGTTTGTTCATAGAGAGAAGATTGTTCAGAAAAGTCATGATGATCCTAGTGAAAATGCAATTTTCAGTCATGAGGATTAGCTATTGTGTATGTTTTATTCACTTTCCTGTGCTAGAATGATTTTCTTGTGTCTTGCAGTGTTCAAAGTACACCAGATTAGTTGACATTTCTAGTCTCTTGAACATGAAAGGCACTAAGAAATTAATATTATAATTAAGAAGTTACTTTCATTTTGTAGATGTTATCTTCCTTTTAGTCTAAACAGGGGCCAAGAGGTCCAAGACCTACTACTCCTTTTCCTTATCATTTTTTGGTGGCCAATAACAAATATGACTTCTTGACCTGAAAAAATAGCTACCCAAATGTTTTCTTGTCCAACTAGTATAGCAAAAGTCATACTGTAGTATGAAAAGAGAATTTTTCTTTCCTTAGTATTCCTTCAGTGTGGCAGTGTATTTTATGGTTCTATGTATATTTGTGATGTTTTCTGTACAGTTCTGTTGTCCACTAATTATATTAGCTGTAAATGGACTGCTCTGGTCTCCCTCCTCTTCCCACTCAGTTCTTCCCCAAAGAGTTATCTCCTCCCCCGGTTGCGTCCCCCTCTCGGGCCCCTCCTCTCTCATTCCATATTTGTACCCCAACTCCTCCCCTTCTTCCAGCCCTTTCCATGCCAATCATCAGTTACTCGGTACCGGATAGGCTTGAGTAGAAGACCTCAGGCTTCTGCTCCTGCCTGTCATCCCTAAACCCCGCCTTACCCTATCCCTGATTGGTCCCTTCCATTTCCCCTCCCCCCAGGTTCTCCCCCTATATAAGGTCTTGCCTGAGGGCACAGAGCGGCTCTTGTGAGCAGGCTTCCCTTGAGGCTAGACCTCAATAAAGTGAGATTGGTTAACCCTACTCCGAGAGTCATTTTCTACTTCTTTTGGTGGGCAGTAGCCACAGGTCCTTTTCCCTTGAGCACTGGCTACAGTCAGGCAAACTGCCTGCACTCAAGAAGCCCCTTGCGGGGTGTGCAGCAGGGCGTACCGCCTGGTCAGTGGCTCTTGAGTCGCCGGGGCACCCAATTCCTCCTGTGGAGGGACATTTGGTGCCCTGGTGCCCACACAACTGCTTCGTTGCCCTCAACATCAGCTAACCTGGGCTTGAGCAGGGTTGTGGGACAACCCTCAGGAAAGGCACCGTGGCACTTCAGTGCAACTAATCCTTAACTCTGAACTCTTCTGGGGGATGGGAGATAACAATGTATAAATATACTAAAGCTTTCAGCAATATATAAGACTACTTTTTTTCTTCCATGTGCATCAAAACCATGATTTGTCATATTGAATATGAGGCATCCCAGAAACTCCCTCCGTACTCTCTGGAAAATGATATGATGCTGCCTTGAGATCCAAAAATTAATGGCTTCTAATCGCTGGAATAACCTGTGTTCTGGAAGGAATATGGAAGGTCAGCAGCTTGCTAAACTGGCAAGCAAGTGCTTTCATGAAGATTCCTAGATCTTTACAGATGAGATAAGCATGATTCAATGAAAAGATGTGAATTTCAAGTTCAATAACATTCTGTATGTAGTCTAATCACAGGTAATTGAAATTAGGACTGCCAGCCACGGCTTTCATTGATCTCCCATTTCTCAGTAACTTAATTTGACTGGAACTACCAGTCATCACAGCTAAACTCCAGACCTGTTTTGTCTGCATCTGACAGTCACAGCCTCTTAGAAGAGTTTGCAGCGTCTAAGGGTCATTTTAAAACGTCAGCAATTAAGGTATCTCCTTTTCCCCACCACCATTTGGAGTTGAAACTGGAGTACTTGGGCGGCCACACAGGAATATCCCTTTCAAATTGCCAGTATTGTCAGAGCGGGGTGGAGAATGTGGAAGATGTGAGGAAAGGGACATAAGCCAAGGAGACTGTGATATTTTAAGTCATCTGGCCATCTCGTGCAAAATCTGCAGACAAGGCAGGGATGCTCCATCCAAATACATCATCCCTTGCTATCCTTCCTCTCTGAACTCCTATCTTTCTTTTCTGTAGTTGGGAAGTGAGACACTGGAAGGTGTATGATACTCAAAATATTTTTTCAATTGTCCTCAGGAAATTTTCTATTCTATTAAGGCTATTTGAACTTTCTCCTGAGGTACTTGTACATCAACAAAACAGGGAATCTGGCTTTCATCAGAGCCAGAGATCAGAGACATAAGAGACTGGTATGAACAGGAAGGCAGTTAAACTTTTCAATGAGTTGAAGTTTTGTCACAGCTTTAGCATCATAGCCCTTGTCTATCCAAAGGGCAAAATGCAGTTGTTCCTCTTGTTACAGTGCTACTCAAGGTTAGACTTCTGCTACACATTGTTCTTAGAACAATTATCATGGAGAACTTGAACTTAGAATAAGGCATGTATGCACAGCAAAAATTGCAAAACTAGGACAAATGCCTTACAAAACACTATTCAGTCAGGGTTGTTACAGGATCAGCCCTAAACAATATTTTTTTAAACGAAATATAAACAACACACTATTGGTAGATCTGTCCAGTGCCTGATCAATGATCCTGATAGCTCAACAGAGACTGCATTTGCCAGGCTGCGAACATAGTACTTGTTATTTCTTTGGGCACTCTTTTCATTAAATTTTGTGGTAAGAAATAGGTATTGCTTGTTAATAAATAAGGAATGTGCTGTACTCTGTTGAACTGATTTTTCTTATTGATACTTATGCACTGTTGTGGTGTATATTCTGCATTTATTTCTATGTTATATATTTCCATAATATATGGTTCTGTTACCCCCTGTTGGAATGTTCTGTTACCCCTGTTTCCCACACACAGTTGGTTTGTTCCAAAGTTGCATCTGTCCCCAGATATGTAACCCAAACCCCTCCTGACCCTAGAACCTTCTTCTAGGGGTGTGACCCCTCCCTAAACCACTCCTACCCCTCCCTAAACCACTCCTACCCCTCCTTCCCATTGGTTATTCCCTTTCCCCTCCCAGAAATTTGAACAGCTTTTATAAGTTCATGTTCAGAAAGTCGTGTGACTTTTGTTGGTTGGATTTCCTTGAGGCTAGAAGCTCTCTGAAGCTGTGCTGGCAGCAGGAGGGCCAATAAACTCGAACTGCATCAACTACAAGAGCTGCCTGTTACCTTTTTGCCTGTCGTCAGCTGAACTCACTGGCAGAGCTAAGCAAGGTTGGATCTAACCTGTTTGCTCTGAAGGCAATATCTGGTTAGCTTTCAAGAAAGGAAGCTTTGTACCAGATATTGCCCCAAACATCTGCTGCGGTGCCCCTGGACAGTGTACCAAGCCTAGCCAGGGTAAAATTGGACTAGCACCAAGCCAGGAACTCCATCAATGCACTATTGATTCCTAAGGAAATGAATACACTGAACAGTTGCTTTAACATTAAATTTAAGTTGAAAGCAGTTTAATTAATTCTCTTTTTAGATTATAGTGCAATCCTATGTTGATTCTTCAAAGAAGAGATATTTGGAGGGTGGTATTCTCTTAGGCATCATCCAGTAACTGAACAGCAGCTTCTACTCTTCTCTTACCCAGTTTTCCCTAGATCTGTGACCTGTTCTTGCCATTTAGTATAAGGATTCTCATTTCTGGAGTACTTCTATCTCCACCTCTAAGCTCCCCTAATAACTTGCCCCAGTTTCTGTTATTTCTGGAAGCACCTGGTGGCTATTCACTGCATCTGCAGCAAGATCTGAGGAGTACTGAACAAAGCTGGTTTGGATGTACTCATTGTGGTAAGGCATTTAATTTGGAACAAGGCATTGGAGAAGTGGAATTAAAAAAAAAAAAAAAAGAGGGAAAAAAAGAAAAGTAGGAAAAGAAAAAAAAAAACAGCCCTTTGGTCATATGTTCAATATTATCTGCATTTTAAAAAATCTTGAATAAATAAAGTCTTGGAGCCAGATGGGTAGTACATTTTCCTCTCCCACACATACAGCTATTTTTGTAGACTGATGTGAGTGTGTATCTGGTAGAGGTTCTGCAGACACCATAATAAGCAGGGATTTGTCAACTTTATTTTACCTCAAACAAATGGTAAAACTAAGAGGACAGTGATTTTGACAGAGTGCCTCAGTGTACTACTGAAAAAATGGTATGAAAAAACAACAAGAGGAAAAGATAGTTTATTAAAATAATTGCACATCCTAGCCAAACAAAAATCTACTTGGCTTGATTCTCTTCTGTAGTTTTGTAGTAAGTAGTTTTGTTCTTTAAAATATTCTGCAAGAATGAGAGGAAGCAAACCAAACCAAAGCAAAAACCCACAACCCTTTGGCTGATTGATTCTGGTGTTACAAGAAAGTAAAAACTTCTGCCTGTTCCTTTCCAGTCATAAGCTGTGTACCTGCAGAGCACAGCTAAACCTGCAAATCCCGCAGCTCCCTTAAAGAGGGCCCATTGCCCTGCAATGTCTTCCAAACAGAAAAGAACAGAAGTAGCGGTTTCTTTCCAGACTTTCAACATCTCACTCGTTGGTAGCAAATTATACCCAGACCTGCATCTATGGCAGCATAAAATCTAGAAATGTAGACTAAAAGCTAACTTTCAACAATTGCTTTTGGGTTTGAAAAATTAAGCAAGTAAGGAGAAAGGATGGACTACTGGGATCCACTTCTTTAGATGACATGTTTTTCTACATGACATGTTTTAATGAGTTTTCTTCACTTTCCTGACATCCCGTGACTAATAGGTAATTTGTTTCATTAGATGACTTTGCTCAGAATGTGTTTCTTCGACAGAGATATGAACATAGTTCTGCCTGGCAGATACTACAACAGGGTCTTTGATCCTGCTTTTTTCTAAATCACTAGTAAAATTGCTCTTGACTTCTAGGCAGACAATCTGGCCCCATGAAGCTCCTCTCATTCTGTTTTACTTCAACAGCTTTTCCTCCTCACCTTTTTCCAAATTGACCTTTTTTTTTTTTTTTGTCTTATTAAGCTAAACTGTGCAAAGCAACACAATACCTGCCTCTAAACTGTGTTCTCACTCAGATACATTTGGAGCCCTTCCTCAGTGGAATTGTGCTGCAATTTTCAATTCCCCTTCTTTACACCACTCAAAATTTGTACTTTCTGCTTTTTCAAAGTTTTTCCCTCATACTTCTTCAAGCTCACCTCCTCCTCACCTACAATTCCTCCTTAAAAGAACAGAACTGCTTCAAGTGGAAACTATATCTTTAATTAACTGCCATATTCATTTATCTTCCGAGTAGCTTCCTCTTTCTTCTCCCGCTGCACTGCCGCAATTTAAAGATTAGTAATTGTAAAACATCCATCACAAGCAAAGTGAACTGTCCCTAACTGTTAACAAGAATGCAGTGACCATAGCCTGTCATTTTCTCAAGTGAAAAAGCAAAGCCATTATGCCGAGATAAGCCAACAGAAGTGAGATTTCTCTCCCTCATGGTTTCGTGTCCCAGGTAGCAATATGCTGTTTTATAGTTTGATTTGCAGACTGAGGTGGGCAGGGCAGGTCCTCTCCAGCCAGGACCTGTCCCTCCACCTCCTGCTGTGGCTGCTTTGCAGAGGCCCCACCTCCCCTGGAGCATTTGGCTCACACTCTGCCCTGACAACATACAAGCTGAAATTTTGGCTTGCTCTGTCTTCATTTTCAAGTACAACACTAAACTCATTCTTCCAGTTAAATAAATTGTCCTTTGGTCGTTTTTACATCAAGGGTACAAAAGCAGAGTCAGCAAAGATATGTCACTGGGCAAAGTATGTCACTGGAGGAATTGAATTGTTTCCCAGCATCTCATCCTTCCTTTTGTGTCTCCTCTGTCTTTACATTGGCTTTTGCAATTAAAAATCATCTTTGTTCTAGACAAATCACAGTGGAAACTACCAGAGAAGAAACACTACTTAAACACTGTCAAAGCCAAAGGGAAACTTTAACACACTTCATTTTTTCACATGCTATTTAGTCCTTTTTAGATGTGTGATTCCACTTACATGAATAGTAGTCCCCCACACAGTACCCACCTGTGTCCAGTGATGAGAAAGCCTTGCTAGAGCAGCGCTAATCAAGAAAGAGTTTTAGTACTGCCTTTGCTACTTCTACTTCAGACTCTAAAAGGTTATGCTTCCCTTTGGTCTGGCATTATAATAAATTATTCTAATCAGCAGACTATTCATTTCACTTAAAGCAGTAATATTTTAACAGAGGCAGTTATTTTAATTAGTGAGGGAGAGCGATCTTAAAGCAAATAATGTAAAAAGAAATGGCATAAATGTAAAGAGCAGTTAGTAAAGGCCAACAAAATATGAGATATGGATGAAAAAAGCCCAGCCCATATATAGAAAGAACAAATAATGCAAACTATGCTAAGAAAGGTTTAAGGTTTGCCCTCATTTTATAATTGCAATTGGGTAACTCAGTGTGTGGAAGGAGCTTTTTATGGTTTCTGCTCTAGATCATACCAAATTACATTACATTTTTCTGCTAGTGTTTGATAGTTGTTGTACAGAATAAAGTATCCCAATAAATTTTAAGGTTAAAGCTCTTGTTTTGGTTTTGAAGGACACATATATATAATTATTACTTAGTTAACTGTACCACGATTATGACAATAAGAGCTTAGTAATGGACATTTCTTCCTGCTTCCAGCCAGGTACACATCTGCTATATTCTTTAATGTTTTCTCGTCTACTTGTGTTCACCTCCTGTGTGGCAAAAAGGCACTACAGAGCATAAAGCCAAAAAAAGCTTTTTTGTCTCAGGAGAACTCTCTGAACATTCAAATTGTAAACAAAGGCATTGCCAAAGACATATTTTGCTGTGCCACAGGGTTGTATTTACTGCTAAGGCAATTTTGGGAACTGCGGTCGATGAAAGTAAAGAGACAAAAGGTGTAGCACTGCTGAGTCAGGAAGGATCACTCTTCTTAAGAAGCTATTACTGACTCATAGCAGTTCCCAGAGCCAATATACCATCTTTTATATAGCATGTTTTCAGGGCTTCTTGCCCACTGGAGTCATTAAGCTCCTGCAGCATATTCCATAGGAGACTGATCATCATCCCCACTGTCTTGATCTAAATCGAGAATGCAATGAAAAGACTCAGGGCATACTAGTAAGGATGATGCTACTGTGGGTGTTTGCTCCATGCTGCCTGAATGTAAGGAGGAAGTGGATGCAACTTTCTACAGGCAGCTTGAAGCAGCCTCAAAGTCACAGGCACTGGTTTTTGGAGGGGGCTGGAGAAGTAACATAGCCAAGCATAAACAGTCCAGGACATTCCTGGTAAGCACTGATGAACAACTTCCTGACACAAGTAGCTGAGAATCCCACAAGGAATGATGTGCTGTTTAACCTTATATTAACAAACAGATGTGAAGGTTGGGGGCAGAATTGGCTCTAGTGACTATTACATTGTGGAGCTCAATATTGGGTGAGGAGGAAACAGGAAAGCAAGTAAGATTGCATCATGGACTTCAGGAGAGCTAAATAGAGATCTTCATGGAAGAATCACATGGGACCAGGCCCTGCATGGAAGAGGGGTCCAAGAGAGCTGGTTGATATTCAAGGATCATCACTTCCTCCAGGCTCAAGAATGATGCATTCTAATGAACAAGAAATTGGGCAAACAGGCCAAGAGACCCGACTGGATGAACAAGGAAGTTCTGTCATCACTCAAGTCTAAGCAGGAAATACACAGGAGATGGAAGATACACAGCAAGTAAAACAATTTGTTACACCAAGGATAAAGGAATCCCAGTGATAAATAATGAGATTCTGGATTGCTTCAAGCTCTGTAACAACCAGTAAGCAAGAACAATGGCTTTTCTGTCTTCTAAGCTGAACTTCTCTAAAACAGCAACAACAAAACAAAAAAGTAAACAAAACAGAAAAGAAAAAAAACCCAACAAAAACAAACCACAGAAAAATTACACCGAAACTAACCCCCAAAACCTCCAAGTGAAACACCAACAGCAAAACAAAAAACCAAACCAACCACAAACAAACAAAAAGACCCCCAACAAAACCAAACCCAGAATCCTCAGAAGCTCTCAGTCCTACTATACTATGATCTGATCCACCTGCAGGCATCAGAGCTGTCTCAAATCCCTTTCTACATTCACAGTCCCTTATACCTCTTGCATCTAATTCCCTTCTGAAGGAATGGCTAAAGCCACATGCCTTGACAGCATTAGCTACCACATGGATTTCTGTTCATAAACTTGATAGTGCTTGGGGAAAAGCAGCTGCACACAACAGCTGCTACCTGACTTTCCCCATCTGTCTTAATAATTCTCTACCCTAGACCTGTCAGGACCCAACTGAACAACATCTGTTATGGGCTCCAAGGGGCAAGCTGAACCCCTTTCCAATTGGCCTTTCTTCTTAAAGGAAATCACCTGGCATTCCTGGTATTTCTTCCCTTTCCTTCATGGCACCAATAGTTTCACATTTAATACAAAATAAAGTTGTTTTTTCACACATGAGGTACGGCAGGCAGTAAGCCATGGACCCCTTTGTGTTGTGAAAGAGAATCAAAAGAGAATCAAAAGGGAATTGTTTTATTGTGATACAGCATTATTTTTATACTTTCTAATGGTTTATTCTGCCTAACTATTTATTCCTGCCCGGATACATACAGATTTAACTGTAGGTTCTTTAAGGTCAAGTTCCAGCCAATCATCTGAGGGTCAACTGTTCATGAGCTCTCTCCTCCAATCATGTCCAAGAACATGCAGTTTCATGCACTGAACTAATTTGGTGTGTTCTATTTTTCTGTTCATGGATGAAGGCTCCTGCCTGTATATGGATTTCCTTTTCCAGCTTCTCCATCAGATGCATCACCTACTGTCCCCTCACAGCGCTCAGGAGTGCTGTGCCCACAGCCACGGTCCCCTGAGCTGCTGCCGCTGTGTTGGTGGGGCAGTGTGGGGTGTCCAGGTTGAGGGAGGGCAGTCGCCATTTTTTGGACCAGAGCACATGGTGAAATACAAAGAAAACTTCCCATGGTTTGGGACCAGAAGTAGGCGGGGGAGAAGATGAACCAATGGAACACTAGGCTACGCCTCCTAGGGTGGGAAAAGTGTGGGAAAAAAGACTTACATGCATGCAGACTGCAAAGTATGCTGGGCCAGGACAAAAAGAGATAAAACGGTGAAGCCCAGACGCCATTTCCTTCTTTTTGGGCGTGCTAAGGTGCCAGGAGGATTGCTGCTGCTCAAGAACCTGACGACACCATTTTTAGACCACATGGAAGCTGAAGCCAGGATACCAGGGACTGTTTTTTAACAGCAGAGAGCCTCAGGAGCCGACTCGGATCCCTTCCCTGCATCACAGGCTTCTGGTTTGGCCAAAGAAACTCACCCCATCCCTTTTTGTTTTTCCCTGCCTACCTTTGGATACTTAGTTTAATTTTCTGGTGTTTATATTGTTTGATAAGGGTGTTTATTTTTTTTTTAACATAAGTGCATTCTTAATATATACCAAATATTTTTATTCTCTGCTTTAATAAAGGTTTTCTCTATTTTTATACTCAGATGAGTCTCAAAAATTTAATATTGAATTCATTTTAATTCACTTCAACTGTCCATTTTAAATGGTTACACCCTCTCATAAAAAAAAGCAGCAATTGTGAACAATCACACACAACTCTCTTACTAAAAAAAAAAATTTCTACTGGAAGAAGATATTTGTGGACTCTGTGGATTTTTAAGGTTATATGATTTACATGCATGAAGTCCAGCCCTCTTGTCTCTTCAGCATGCTGTTTTAAAGAAAAAAAATCAATATTGTACAAAACTGCCAAGATTTTATATGTTTGTTGGGTTAGCAGTACCTACAGCCTCCTTGGTTGCTGTGAAAAAATTTCACTGAACAGAGTAAATCTTTCTCTTCTTACATCTTTTATCATTTTATCATAAGCTAAACTGTCTGAGTGGGGACAAATCTGTAGGACTGGCTTGTGGCACTCTCAAAGGTGGTTATTATTAAGGCAGTTGGCAAATAACATTTTTCTCTGGTACTAAATTAATTTGTAAGATGACAGAAATCCATTCCTAGATGCAATAGACTATATATGTCTAAGAACAGACTTTGTTTCTTCTGTCCAGAATAAGCAGGACCTGATTTTTTAAAACTTTAAGCCTCCATAGATAAATGCCAAAAGGCAAAAGCAAGTATAACAAATTTGAACATGAAATTCCATCTGGTTTTTAAAACTTATACTAGTCAGACTGCGAAGAACTAGAAAACAGTCATGACAAAGAGAATTGTAGTAGATAAACAGTAAATGTAATTTGATCTAGAAAACCCATGATAATATTGGGCATTTATGTAATTACTTTTATGAATCTGCACTTGACTCTTCATCTAGGGATTATTTCCTTTTGGCTGAAATATGTATATCTTCAGAACATTTCACACCCTTTTAATCTTATCTAAAAGAACAGGGTATTTACTGCAAGATCAGGTCCTGCTTTCCTTCCAGCAATCAAATTTGCACCACTAGATGGCCACTTAAAGCAATAGTCTATAAAAATGACGTTGTACATGATGTCTGCTTGGAAATGCCTCTGAAATACTTCTGTTAAACCCATGCTGTGAATCTCTTTTTTGAAATAATAATGTCAACATCTGAAAATTATGATACATATTTTGACTCGTGCAAAGGAGTAAAAAATACAGCTATTTCTAAAATCCTTAACATAGCAGTTGAATTATTTAGATAAATGCCCTCAACACTGTCTGAATACAAATAAATGATTTAAGAAAGCAAAACTAAAAAAGTGTTAGTGCAGTAAAAAGTACAATTTTTTTTTTTTTTTTTTAAGCAGCAATAATGTTCATAATTGAAATATCCAGGGAGATATCCCTCAAAATGAATGTGACTTGAATTCTCCAGGGAACATTTGCAGTTTCCTAGCAATTAACTTAGCAACTATAGTTTTATATGATTCAGAAATAATGCAAATCTCCTAATAATGCAACAAATCTGACATTTTGCCCATGTGCAGTTTTTAATCAGTTTAGACTTATTTTAATTTCCATACAAGGTTATGAACAATTATAACCACTGGAAGCTCTAATACATGATCCACTTCAATAGCGAAATGGAGTTAAGGTGTCATACACTGTTTCAGTGTTTACATTTATCTTCACCTCAATAGGAGATTTCGATTATTATGTGATAATTGTAGTTTGAATGAGTGGTTCATGGAAGGAAGCATCCAGTTAAATGTCTAATGGCAAATGAATTCAGATTGTTCTCAAAAAGTACATTTGAGAGCAGCAGCATGTGTTATTTGAATCAGACCTACAAATATGTCTATAACTGAAGCAATGAGTCACCAAGAAAAACTCTTAGGACTAGGCATTGAGCAATTAGGAGAAGGTGAATATAGTAATGAATATTAACTTGCTAGATTTATTATGCCTGTGATTGTACATTTTTTTGCCAAATCAAACATATATTTGTAAATAATCAGGCCACAGAACTATACAGAGAGATAAAGAACTGTATGCAAACATTAGGAAACAGATCACAAAGGACCATTACGGATCTTGCAATAGCCATGAATATTTTCAGTAGATTTTAGACAGCAAGAGGTCAGTGAAAGAAGAAAAGAAGAAAATCAAAAGTCTTGCCACCTTTACAGTAAGTTTAGTGCACTAAGAACTAAACCACAGAATTTCAAACTAGGGAACGCTCACAAAAACTTGCTACAGTACAACATGAACATAAACAGCATAATGGCAAATTAAATAAAATAATTTGGGAAAAAACCCCATATATGTTAAAAAAATCCTCCTGAATAGAGAGAGTAGGAAACAGAATAGAAAAGAAAGCCCTTGTTTATTCAAATAAGATATTCCCTACAAGAAATTTACTCAGCAAAATGAGTTCATTGTATAATAGTTCTAAGTAAACATTTTGAAAATTAGAAAGTATACAGTCAGTCAAGCTGATAACAGACCAGACCTCTGTCTACAGAGTAGCATCACGTATTTTATCTATCTGAATGCTGCTCTCATTTAAGTATGCAATATTCATTGATCATGAACTGTTATATATTTTTACAAGATAAAAAAATTCCTTCAAGCATAAAATATTTTAGAGCCAAATTGCCATTGCAAAATGTACACACATTGTAACTTACTTTAAATAGGAGGATAGGTTTTGAAGAACTTTATTTCATTTGTCTTGTTACTTTTTTGCAGTATTCCTTGAGGCATGTGACAGCTCTGAGGAAGGACAAAGTCACCCAGGCTTCCCCACTTGGCACTTAGTGTTTTTGCACCAAAGTGATTCAGAACTTTGCAACTAATCAGCTGCTCTCCCTTCTGCCTATGTTCTTCAAAACTATGTTTTGATGAAATATTGCAGATGAGTATATGAGAACATATAAGGAACGTATTTTAGGGGAGGTAAGCAAACACCCATCTTCTCAAAAATCAGCAAAATAATGCAAATCCAGGTCTCCCAAATATCCTTCATGCTTTGGAGTGAAGTCCTAATCACACAGCAATGCTGCACTAACTGGGAAAGAGATGGGATATTGGATATTTTGTTAACCAGGATGCAAAAAGAGTTTATCTGAGTGTTCTTGCAGGGTGAGATTCCTGTTGCTGCACCCAGTGGGCATTGGGCCCTGAGACACAGGCCCAATGATCTGAGGTAAATTACAGCAGTAAGTCCTAGGGCAGCCTCTCTGCCTTTTGTGAATTTCAGGACTGAACTACAAATGAAAGAGGGAAAGCAGGACAGCTGAAACTCTCCCCAGTGTGCCCTGAAGAGGCATATTGAAGTAAGGAAAAGAAATGACCACGTCTCTCCCTTCCCGCACACAACCTAGTGCAAATCTGAAGCTTGTTAGCACACCAGGTGTAAGAACTTGAACATCCCCTCCCCACATTGTTGTCAGAGTGTGTCTAGCTTCCTTGCCAAAACTTTCCCCTCATAATGCAGATTAGAGCTGTAGAAGAAAGAAAACTCGTGAATACATACAGAATTTTCAAGCTGGTTTTATACATTTAGATACAGGTGACTGTAAGAACTAAGAGCTGAGGATATGTATTAAAGTCTTCTCAGTAGTGTCTGATGTACAGAATGAAACCACTGCTTTATAAATAATAAAGCATTAGTCATTGCAAGATAACAGATTGCAAAACATGTTAAAGAACTGTCTAAAAAAACTATAGGAAAATGGTCAAGTACAAAATATGTTAGATTTGAGAAAGATTGGGCATTTGTAGAGAAAAGAAGTTGGTTAAAGAAATTTTAGCATTGTCTTTTTCTATAGGCTGACATTAAAGGGACTGCATATTTCTTTTCTTCTTATCTTTTCCTTCCTTCTTTATAAAATCATAAGGACTTTGAAGATGGTGTCTGTCATTGTAGGTATGTATCTCTTTCTCTCTCTTTCTCTCCCTCTCTCTTTATGCATGTGTGTGTGCAATCACAAGTATCAAACTAAATACTTAAACATGCAATGATAAAATATGCTGTTATTTACATAAGCACCACAGCCTGCATATTTCAAAAGCAAGTTTACTTGATTCAGGCTGAGGAATGTGAAACAACCACAAAGTAGGATGGTTTTTGAGCTAGAGTTGTTATATTGAATTTCCCTAGTTACTGTTGAAAGTACAGACCATTTTAGTTCATTGTGAGCCCTACCTGAGCAATTCAGTATCAGTGTATCGGTGTTTTAGCAAATTTTTTTTTTCAGGAAATGTCAGTGGTAATTCAAAGAAGAGAAGATTGTTCATGGAAAAATAGAAATGTAGGGTTACACTGGACAGACTTCAGTTTCTCTCTTCTTGGTTTCTTGGATTAGGAAGAGATTATCTGTGTGCATCTATTGACTTTTGAAGTCCAGATTTACCTGAGGAGGAAACACCCTTCCCTCCTTATCCAAAAACCTTAATACCTAAGCCACTCAACAACTCTAGTGCTGAAATTCTACCACCCCAGAGTTATTTTGAACTCTAGCACTGTAAGTTGCTAATTTTTCCCCATGCTGAGTATGGTGCATGACCTCTTTACTCTCTCATCACCTCCTATACAATAGAAAGATATGCACATTTTTGACTGTTCTTGAACTTATGCATTCTTACCATGCTGAAAAGGGAATGCAAAATTTTCTTTTGCTACCAAGACTTTTAAAAATATGCCAGTAAGGGAATTTTCTTTGAAGAGTGAGAATAGGGATCTTGCACTCATATAGACTTTTCTAAAATATGTATTGTGAATTTCACTTGACTAATGTAAAATAAGATATATGGCTGTATAAACTTGTGTGTGACAGTCAGATATAAGTGAATGTTTGTGGTGCTGATCTTGATTGGCTATACTATTAAATTGTGTGTCTGTCCGCTGCGAGCTAATATTTTTCAATAAATAACTGCAAGGTAAGCTTATATTGCTCCTTCAGAGTGTGCTTTAAAATCTTCCTTTGTTGCAGTGCCTACAAGAAACTTGACAACGGTTGTTAGGATGCGGGTGATCTGAGACTACCAACTGTCAAGCTGGCTGGTGTTGTTGAAGTGTTCCTTGTTCCATCAGTTTGTCTTTTTCCATCTGTTGCATCTCACTTCCTATAGCACTCTATAGGAGTAGGGACAGTGTCTGTGTTTTCTGATATACAGCACTGAGAATAATCATAGCTACTAATGAAAAGCAAGAAAAGGAAAAAAAGATATTGTCCTTAGATAAAACCCAAGAAATCTTTGTGGGATGTAAAAAAAAAAAAGAAAGAAAAATTCCACATGATAAGAGAGAGACAAGGACATTTTCATTCTTCATATACCAGAGAAAAATAACCATCTCTCGGATTTTTTTGTGAAACATTTAGTTCATTTACATAAAGAAAAATATCTTTTTGCATCACCTATTTGAAGGTGTTTGGCAATAGGCTTCATTATCCATCAACAGAGCAGGACCACCAAGCCACTGGCTGGGACAAGTGACTATTAACCTGCTAGGAAGAAAACCCTAACAGGCAAAGTGCTGCAGCCTTAACTACCTTGTTTGCCATCTCTGGTACAGCAGTGGGAGGTTGAAGCTGACATTCCAGTGCAGAAATCGTATTTGTCTTTCCAATGCAGAAACTCATTTCATGTGATGCTGAAGGATCCATCACTATTAAATTTTTCTTCTCACTGAGAGGAAATGGATGTCACATGTCATTGAGATAACATTGCTTCTATAAATAGCTTTGCAACTGCCCTCAGCGAAAACATTTTACCTCCTCCTATTCAAGTTCATACTGCAAGCAGCTCAGTTCAGATCCCGGCACTATTGAAGTCAAACTGCCAGTGATTTCAAAAGCACTACGGCATTGTACATGGAAATGTGCAGCTTTTCCTACTGACGTTTCTGCAAAGCAAAAAGCACCTGAGCACTGCACCTTGACTGTTAAATCAGTTGTGATCTTCAGCAGCTACTTATTAAATCCATCAAGAAAACCTGGAAATGAGGAACACATTTGCATAGCAGATCATACTTCATTAATGTGAACAATATTTAAAATTAAGTCAATGACAATTTGTTAAAGCTTTAACTAAGAGTTAACCCCTACTTTCAAAGATTTGATTTTTAAATTCTAATTATCTGAAACCGTTTATTAATGGAAATACGATATTGACTTTGTAGCTTATTTCAGTGCAGTTAGTACTGCAAGGAACCTTTTTGGATTAGTGCTAGTGGTTTTTTTTACACGTCAACTCCCGTTTGTTTCTCCAAGAACAGGGCTGCTTTTTATTGCTAAACGTAAGAGGGTGATTTGTTTGTTTTTAGACAACCGATATAAAGTAATCATGTTCTGGTTGGCTAATGGAGTGAGACTGGATATCTTGTCTATGGGTCATTAAGGCAGAAGTAGAATAATTTTGTTTAGCAGCAAAGCAACATGTGTGTGTATGTGCTTTAATATTCAGATGTTGAGATGTTGAGAGATGATGAGAAATAAGACATGTAAGGTGCCTTGTACATATTTGAAACAGGCAGTGCAAAATAAAATGAGTGATGAGTTCTGACCCCACTCTCAAGCTGGAGGCAGTGTTGATTACTTTGTTCTACAATAATTTACCTGCAAGCTTCCCATCCTAATTTGTCATAACATGATATTTTAGGACTGTGCAACACTCAAAAAACTATTCTAAACCTCTCAAGATGAAAGCAATTGTTAATTCCCAACATATTTCCCTGATAAATAATATTTTCAAATCTCCATACAGTTACAGGTTTTGAGTCTTGAACTTGCAAGAAAAGATAACCTAACTAAATGTTGTGGTTTTAAGTAGCCAGAGTTTTTTATTAGCTGGGGGGGCTAGGAGAGAGGCTTCTTTAAGAAGCTGCTGAAGTTTTTCTCTGCTCTAAGCTAGCCAAGGTCAGGCAACAACGCCTCTGTGAT
>WEIV01016253.1:10736-32283 GCA_013390005.1 Calyptomena viridis | reverse complement strand
TCAACTAAAAACTTCAGACCAGAAAAAGCAACTTTATTATGAGTTGTGTAAGACTTCTGTAGGTCCTACAGAAGATTTGTCTGCAGCAAGGTGCATTAGTCTGCTTGGTACAAGCATTTCCTCAGTCATAGCACATGTTCTGGTAAGTTACAAAGGAAAACTACGATTGAACAAGTACACGAAACACCAATGTTAATTACTTTTGGAATACTACAGTTGTATAAATTACAAACACGGTATATAAAGTACAACTGCATCTTACACTCTGTAGGAAGATGCTTTAGAATTACATAGTTGCTTTCTCCTGATTTCAGTGAACTTTGGATCATATCTTAACCCACCAAACTGGACACACATTTAGACACACAGTCACAAGCACACCTACACACAAACATTTATAGTAGTTGATGTACTGTTTTCCTAAAAAAACCTGTTAACATTGCCATAATGAGCAGACAAAAGGAGGCACTATCAGACTCTCAGGGTAGAGTTGGTAATGGATAAAAATATGAAGCACAAGCAGAAATGTTTCTTTACTGAGAAGGTGCTGCAACTGCTAAACAGCCCACAGTAGCAAAATTAACTGGAAATACATAGATAACATGTGAGCAACTGAAAGGGAAAAGACTGAGAGGAGTTAGAAAAATGTGTGCTCACCAATAAGCACAGATATATTTTTCTTGGTTTAAAGGACATATTTTTTAAAAAACAGCAATAAAAGAGTATTAAAGTGATAACACCTTCACTCTACACTAGAGCATAATATTAGTATGGGCACTCCTACTTCTTTTTAACTTGATGAAGGAAGATTATTCCCCTGATCCATAATACAAAACATTAAACATTAGAAATGAATGGGAGTTTTACAGTTCTCCACACAGACCTTTCTGTTTTTAAATAATCTAGTTCTGAGTTGTCCAAGCATACATAGTACCTGAGCTGGATATTTATTATAGACAGAAACATAATAGTTCTGAACAAAAACTAAAAACTATATACTCATAGTGTCTCATAAGCATAACAGCTTGTCTTTTCACTCACCATTCAGAATAACCATTACATAATCAATAAAGAGTCTTGCAGTAAGCTTTGTACACTGTTGACACTTTCATGTAAGGAAAACTGAACATGGATATAACCTTATGTCCTTTTACCCACTCCTCCCCCCAAATCTATGGAATTAAGATATTGTGTTCTAGATCCATGAATAAGTACAGCATGTTCAATATGTCCACAGTTATACTGACATTTGTTTCTAAATCATTTAATTAAAAGTCATTATTGAGAACAAAGGATTCATTAACAAGCTGTACATCTGAACTACTGATGGAGTTGTTGTGTTATGAATATCATTTTAATCCATATTAGAAAACCTCACAGATGTGCTGCTGCAAAATATTGACATGCTGCAACTCCCCTGGAATGTGATTAATATTTGTGTTAAACCAAATATTACATTAAAACCTGGCTTCACTAATAAATTTAGGATTGGAATAATTCTTTTTAATGCTGAAATATAACATCCAAATTGTTATTATTTTATCCTTCATTTGGGATTATATGCCCTATTAATACACCCTTAATACTATTTGATAAACTTTGTATTGGCAGACATTTTGTTCCAAGATTTTGTTATGATGTTTTTGATCACCAGATCAAGCCATTAAGCATAAGGAAATGTGCAGCAGTTACAACAGATCCGAATAAATGCTGTGATTTCAATACTTTTTTCCAGCAGTTTAAAAAGATAATTTTTCACTCTCTCTGTCTAACATACATGTATGTAAATTTGTGTACCAAAATAGGATTCCAAGATTAAGAAGAATTTTTTTCTTTATAATTATAGTATTTTTACTCTACAGAACTGCATGAAAATGATCTGAAAACCAGAGACATAGAGTCAGGCTTTGACACAGATTTAACAAAATAGCTTTCAACAGATGTGTCAGATGTAAATATTTGGAAACTTTTCCCAAAAGAAAAACCCAGCAACCTATTAGCAATGCCATAAAGTTTTGCAAATACCCGTTTATATTTTAATTTTTAGATCTGAGAAGTGATGAATTATTAAATATGTAAAGTTAATAAAAAAATATCATTATGACTGTAACCCCAAAGTACTATTTGTCATTAATGAAGGGATGGTAAAAAAATACCTAGTGTTTCTATGGGTATCATTCTCTAAATTATCCTCATCAACACTCCTCCTCACTTCATAAATGGAGATTTTACAGGGAAAAAAAAATTTAAAAAATAATTATTTCCCAGCTGTACTGAACAGGTTCCGTCTCTTCACTTCATGTTCTTTCCCTCACCACAAAGTTAAATGCAAAGATAATATGATGCACAACTAAGATGGTCACATTTACATAATCTAAAAGAATGAGATAGTTAAAAATTCTCCATAGATTCACTGTGATTTAATATTAAAAGTTTACTTTCTCTTTCACTTGGTTTTTTACTCCATTCTAAATAAAACTTTTGCTCTCTTGTGTTTTATTTAATATGTCTGTATTCAGGAGAACACAGATGGAGAGTGTATTTCCATTTGTTTGTTTTTTTCCTGGCAAATGGATTTGTTATTATTGTAGCTAAATAAAAGAATATGAAGGAAATAAACAGTAATATAGGAAAAAATAAGCAGTCTCAAAACTAAACATTCATTCCACTTAATTTAAAGACAGAATGTTGTCTTTCTTGATAAGAATAGTTTCAATGTAATTACTTAAAAAAAATTAAAAGAAGCCATTATTTTAGGACTATTCAAATGAAACTTGATATTAATATTTCCATGATGCAAAACAGTTATAAATTAGACACCTTATGTATAATGAAAAAACACCAAGGTTATAATGATGCCTGTCATAATAGCATTTGTTAATTATGTTTCTTTTAACTATGAGTAACCATCTTATACAGTATTTCATGTTCCCCACAAAGCATTTACAATTCAGTGTTTACAGTCATTCCAGAAAAGCAGAAGCAGAAACCTGAAGTCTGTCTTCCTTGTTTTTTCACTCAGAAGTCTTAATGTTTTACTTACACCACATATTCTGGATAGAAATTTACTATAAACTCTGTGGTTGTATTTTGTACATTGTGACATTGAAGCATGAGGTCTTTCTTGTTTGTGAGAAAACAATTCACATTGTACATGGGTTTGCTTTTGATTCTGCAACTGCAAATTTATAAGGATGTGAAATAGGATGCACAGCTAAAATATAATTTGATTTTTACCCATACTTAACAGTCAACCATTTTTAAACTTCCTTTCTAAAGTTTACATGAAAAAGACACTCAATGATGGTGAACATTTATATTACCTGTATTTTACAGATTACTATTCAGGATAGAATACTGCACAGAGTGAAAGTATTGATTTTCTTTTCCCTTTGGAAGCAATGCTATCTTACTGAAAGTTATTCTTAGAGAACATTTTATTAAACTTAAGACATGCTCCTTAATAAAAGCAAGCCTTTGTACATGCACTATTAAGGAAATCTGCTATGCAAACATTTCATAATGCCTATATCTAAAAATCCATCAGCCACTTTAACATCTCTTCTCAGTAATATACAAACTTAGAAGAAGAAAGTCTGATTAAGGATCTAAACAGGAATCTAAACATGACACTAAACAGTATAACTACCAGAAAAATAGTAGGTTCATAAAACAGCTTTTTATAATCTACATTATACTATTCTTTTTAAAGTTACATGAATGTTCAAACTATAGTAGTTCAACAAGTAGCAAACACAGAAAATCTCTCCTCTCTATTCAAAAAGTACAGAAACAATCAAAAGTAATAAACATAATTTAAATTAAATACTCCCTTCAGGCATGATACCCTCACTGAAGGCACGTATCAACATCCACCTTTGGAAAGATAATGAAGTCCTTGCAAAGCAGTGTAGGAAGGCAGTTATAATCAGAAACCTGCCTTCTGTCCAGACACTGGGACGTGCTATCCACTGGTGCTTCCCAGATCCACTGCCCAAGAATAAAGTGCCTATTGTCTCATCACTGTACTAATTGTAAAAACACAGCGCATGCAGTAAGCATAATAATCATCCAGACAAATGAGCAAAGGCAATCAATGAAGGAACAAAAAGAGTGAAAATACACACCAGACAAAGCAACTCAAGAATGAAATTAATATTCATAATGGAATGCAAGCCAGTCGAATGTCCCTTTCATGGAATGCATACAAGAGGCCATTGTCCACATGAAACAAAATCAGTATATAGAGAAAATTTCATGTAGCTCTGCTGAGGAGAAAAGCTTTTCATTCCCAAAATACTTGCTCACGACCCCACTGTTTTAAGTAAGTACAGTTTTGGTCTCCTTTGCCCGGCAATATTAAAAAAGTTTTCTCTCAGGGTCCACCCTTGCCTGAGCTCTGTAAATTTTTTTTTCCACCTCCCCACTTTAATTTGCAGCTGTATAAATATGAACAAAACAGCCACGCTCATCCAAACAAAGAAAAAATGGACTGAATATGCATATCCTCATTAACTAAATTTAATTATGACAAGCAGCATATTAATCAGTAGTTGCTCCAGTTACTGCATTCATTGGAAGGGAGGAGGACTCCAAATTAAAGGGAAGCGTGGGGGACAATCGCATAGTGATTAGGAGGCTGCTCACAACATGATACAATACACTTTCTAAATAATTATTCAGAGGAAACAGAATAAAGAGGCAGATTGCTCTATTTTTAAGACCAACTCAAGAACAATTAGCCAAGAGAATGATGACAAGGCGCTTTCTTTCTTTCCATGACTGCTTCTACCTCCACATTGTCACACCATCTAGCTTCGCAAATACCAAAAAATTTGCATTTCACTAAGGAAAAAAGAGAAGAAATAAAGAAAAGGTAGGAAAAAATGAAAAAAAAAAAAAAAAAGAGGAGAGCCAGTAGAGAAGAAAAAGAAAAATGAAGAAAGGAAAATCCTGTGCTGTACTTGCTGCTGTTTTAAAAGGAAGGCCCGCACCCTTACAGCAGCCAAGAAAGCCTGTCTAGCTCACTGTGATGTTTAGGAGCTCTGAAGAGTCACTGAGCTGGAGCTGGAAACTGCAGGCTCTGAACTTTGCAGCACGTGCATTGCAACAGTGAAGGAGGAGTTCAGAAAGGAAGAAAAAAGGTTACATACATAGGAAAAAAAAGTTACCACACCAACTTACCATCCACCAGGTCCTGGCTGACATGTCGTAGCAAAGCTGCCATTTTATGGAGCTGTCCGATGCTTTCCCTGCCATTATGCTGTCAGCAACCTTCATCAGATGCAGCTCAATAGAAGATAAGACACCTAATCAAGAAAACATCAGCAGTGGCTTGCTGGGCTACATGTAGGCCAATCCTTATCACACTGCATCATGGGAAAAGCTCCTTTATTAGCAAGAACTCCAACCTCACTGATATAAAGACAAGGATCAGGTCTTTTTTGCCCTTTTTTTTTTTTTCTTTTTTTTCTGAAGGGATTGGTGAAACCAGCCAGTGTTCTTTGTGTATCGTATGCACACCAGTTTAGTATCTCGCAAGTGGGCGGCTAGCTGCATTGCTGGGCTACACAGACTTAAGTTTGTTTGCATTCTCCTTGGTTGGATATTGTTTGACTTGGTCAATGGTCAGCCCTGAGTGTACAAAAGGAGGGGGAAGAAACTCTTCTGAATTATTATCTCCCCCACAAAGGACAGATGTCAGGAGCACGTGTGTGCGCATGCGGGCATCGGCACTTGCACCTGCACACAGGGGGGCACGGGTGGGCACCTCAGGGAACACACAGGTAGCAGCTGTCGCTGGGTGCAGCAGGGGCTGCCAAAGGCTACAAACTCTGAAACTGGACATATGGAAACAATTTAACTCTTTACAATCAGCCTTTAACAAGAAACAGGAAGCCTGGTAAGTCCTCAGAAGGAGTGGGAAGGGAGTGCAGCTAGGATTTCAGTGCCACAGACATTTTCCCCCTCCCTTTCTGTGCATGCTCCTGATCTCCTCTGCTGTGGATGGTAGGAAGGGGGAGGTGACTGGGCAGGGAACTACTTCAGTCACAATTCCCTCCTGCCCCAAAGGTTCGAATCACCTGCCTCTTCTACCTACCACCAGCAGGGCAAGAAGGCATTCTTCCTGCAAGGTTTTATATGCAAGGCTTTTTCCTTAATAGAAAATTTGCAATTCCCTGAAGGAGGGCCTGGCTTAGAAGAACAAATAATACTGTCTTTGTTTTAAGGTGCAGAAAAGAAAAAGTAAGTATATAAGCAAATACATAAGAGGAAATCAATAAACCCTGGTCCACATTAAAAGGTATACACAGAAAGAACAGGATCTGTTACTTCTGGCTGAAGTGATCAACATCAGTTTTACTGCTGCATTGCACATTCTTTATGTGCTTTAGGTATAAGTCCCTCTTTAACAAAAAAACAAAACAATCTCCCCCTCCAAATTTCAGAAATTTTACCTTTAAAATTATCACATTAAAATACCATCAACATCGGCATCAACAATAATAATGTTAAATATAATGATGAAGATGATGATGATAATAATAATTTTCTTTTTTGTTTTCCCCTTCCATGAAGGTCAATTCCTGAGTTAGTAAATCTTGCAGGTGACAGCTTTTTAGCTAACTGTTGAGATCTGGCATTCGTGGCATTTATTTAGATCCTGAAACACTGACAGCATGTAATGAAATGACTCTCTGAGCAAGTCCAGAACTATGACAACAGAGAAGCTCTATCGCAAGACCAGGTACATTAAAAGGTTAAAACTGGTTTCCCTCCTCCATGGGTGCCATCGAGGTCTGCTTGCTGCCTCAGTTTCTCAGTTGTTTAAATATATGCAAGAGGCCAGTATCAAAGAGACAGACAAAGAATTAATGGGGACTTTGGACGTTCTAGTCCCCTAAATTTGTATAATTCTTTTTCTAGAACAGCTCTGTACAATAAATGAGGATGTTTTCTTTTTCATTTCAGCTAGGTCACAGTGATCAATAGGGACCTGAGAAAACATACGAATATTGGAAAATCTGCCTGTGGTCAGATGTTGTAGATGGCACAGGAGGCATTAAGTCTGGCTCTGTCCCCTACATCCTACTCAAACAGCCTGACTTTCTGATAAACATTATTAGGTATGGAGAGCACCAGCAGTAGTGCTTTATCCAGTTTTTGGCAGGCAGTGTACAGGCAGATGTCCTGAGGCTGAATCTTGCACATGGCCTCCACTATCAGGTTCATAATCGCGGGACTGCAGATAGGAGTCAATTGTGGACAAGAAGGAAGCTACCACCCACTTTCACACATAACCCCTAACCTAAGCTAACAAACATAATTGCCAGCACAAGACAAAAAGGGACTAATATGAACAGGTGGATTTTCCACAGTTTCCCACCACTGAAGTCTGATCACGGGTGAAGAAACCAACTGCTTCAGCCACTAATCTGCCTTACTAGAGCCATTCACAAATCCCCAGCAGCACCATGATGGCTGAGAGTGCAAGCCCACACTTTAGTTAATCATGAGCCAGTTCACTGTGCTTAAAAGAGGATAAAAGTTTTATCACACTGTAGCTAGCTGACAGATCTCAAGCTCCTCTCAGATGCCTAGCCCACAGCAGATCCAATCTTGCAGCATCCTCTTTACCAAGTCCTGAGTGACCAGTGGAGCTGCTCCATCTCAGAGGAACACAGCTCCTGCAGTTTCACGAAGACTACGCATCTCCTGATATAGGCACAAACATCACATGGATATTCGTTTTGTGCATCCAGGAAAGACAGAGTTAATGATGAGCCTCCCTTCTGTCACTGCCTGTTACCTTCTGACATTAGCTGAGGGCAGAATGGGGATTTCTGGCACCCAGAAAAACAATGCCTGCAGTGTCAGTGTGTGCTTCCCAGACGTGCTGTTCCCATGCCTTCTCCTGCTTGCTGGGAGGTCGGTCTTTCTCACAGCCATGTCTGGTTTGCAGAGGGATTTTTTTTAAAGGCTGTATTATGTAGGAAGAGATCTTATTTCCTATGCTGCTTGAAGATACAGTCATACCCAACACAGAGAGAAATATGTAATTGGACACATTTTTTCAGGTGACCTCTTTTTCCTTTCAGCAAAACACAGACTTATAAAGAAAACATATAATATTGCTTGTTACGTAATAGCAATGAATTTCAAGATTTCAAACTTCCATATTGGTAGAAGGGTTCGGGGTTTTCAACTGGAATATTTTTAACCTTTCAAGCTAATTTGACCCAATTTTTTTTGGCTAAGCGTATTTTTACACATTTTCAAAGTAACAAAAGAAGACATGTGAATATAAAATTTGGCAGAACAAAAATCTGATAAATATTTAAAATAACATGCAAGCAAGTTCACTCTCCTCTAAATACTGTGTTCCTAACACATTAAGAAAATAATTGCCAATCTGACTTTTCCCCAGGGATTTAGATTTTTTTAAGGTTTGTTTTCTCCAGGCTGGTTCAGCTTTTGACTCTACTCAAGGAGACAGTCCCATTTCATATCCATAAGGGAACTCATAATGAATCTTCAGCAATACTTTAATTTATTTCCATAAGGCCCCAAAACCTACTAATAGAGAGGCTCAAACAAAGAACTAACAGTATGCTGCTGTGAAGGATAAACAGTCCTGATGCAGACAGAATCAAACTAGTATTGTATATTTTAGTAATTACAGAGAACAAGATCAATGTTCAGATCCTGGGATGATCTTGAAATTGTGAGGTTTTTATCCACTACTAGAAAAGTCTTTGATTGTCTTTGGAAGGAAAAAACCTCAGTGATTCTGAAAAACTCCTTTTGTTACTCTAAGGCTAGAGCAGCAATTTTTTCACTGGTGGATGGAGACAGTCTAGTATCCTGAGGCTATCCATAGTGTGTAGAGACTCTTCTATTGTCGGTAATTCCCTTTCCATAACAGTCAGTAGGCCTGTGGGCAGACATAAATCACAGCTCATATTTCCTAGGAAATTTTTTATTCACCCAGCCATTACTGCAGCCAAACCATTGATATTAATAACACACAGCTAACCACAGATCATGCTAGCATACTGTCTCCTGTAGTTCTCACTTACACATCCATCCACACTTGCACACACTTGTTTGTGCTGGGCTGAGGCTGGGAGACCAGTCCCAGCTGTTTATAGTGGTGGATTTTACAGGTTTTAGGTATGCATTTGGAAAGCCCCTCCAACGCTCCTTTCTTTCATCAGGTGCACATACAGACCTGCCTCAGCCCTTCATGGGAACCCAGAAGGACTGCTGGTCTCCAGAGTCTACCAGATTTTGGGAGACTTGCTCATGCTGCTCCTCAGCATGTACTTTTCCTGTTTCTCCTGCTGTTTTCTGGTAAATATTTTCCATCCATTGTCATTGGCACCTGCAAAATCCATCCAAATAAACTCACACAGAGACATTCTTGATGGCATCAGGACTTTTCATTTCTATTAAGGGAAAAATCAATGGCTACAGAAGCCTGACAATCTGCTGCTTTCAGCTGAAAAAAAATATTGTCCTCTGGAAAATATAAATTTTATTATTTCTTCATAATGTATCAGTAGTGGTGGTGGGGAAAAATTACTATTAATTTTACTTAGCCTTTCCATTTTTCCTCATTTGATATGAACTAAAAATAATCAAACCATGACAGCATTTGCCCAAGAAACATCTTTGCTGACTGCCAGAATGATGAATGACATCATCCCTACTAAGCCCTTTACTGGGCATCTGTCATGGTTTGACTCTGGCTANCAGGCCACCAGTCCTCCCAAGAAATGCTGCTCTGCTACTCAGCGGGGGTCTCTTCTTCCCATGGCCCACAGGACTCTACCAGGCCCCTCTGCTCCAGCAAATGCCCCACAGGATCACAGCCTCTCTCCTCCAGCACTTTCTCCTCTGGCGTAGAAATCTTCCAGTCTTTCTACGGGTGTGCATAACATACAAATCTTTGCTCCTATGATCCCCCACAGGTTTGCTGGGGCCCTATTCCAGTGTTTAAGGCATCTTCTCTTTCTCCTCTTTCCAACCTTGGTGTTAATCAAATTTCCCACCCTCCTTTCTCTTAAGTCACCATGATGTTCTGCCCAGCTTTTTTTTTTTCTACTACTTCTTAAATATGTTATCACAGAGGCGTTAGCAGTTGACCTTGAGCTAGCTTAGAGCAGAGAAAAACTCCAGCAGCTTCTTAGCCTCCCCCAGCTAATAAAAAACTCTGGCTACTTAAAACCACAACAGCATCTTACAACTAGATACTTCTACCTTAACACTCTCTTTCTGGTGAGTAGACATACTTCCTCTCTTTCAGAGCTCTAGGGCGCTGAAGAAGTGGCAGGATACTTCCAGGAATGTAGAGAGTTCCACAGCTGAGTCACAAAGAGCCCTGGCAAAGAGGATCCAGCAGCATTCAGAGGAGCTCCACTGAAAATAAAAGAGAAGGCTGACATAGAGGCCGACTGGTAGTATTCTTTCAACATTCTTCCTTTTCTTCCCATCTCTTCTAGTCTTCCGTGCTTAGCACAACACTTTCTCTGGACTGGCAGAAAACAGAGGATCACAGTTGCCGCCTGAGAGTGGACAAGCTGGCTTCCAAGAGACTAGAAACTCAGATACCAGGCTAATGGTGTTCAGGAACAAAAATAATGCTAATTTGTTGCTTGTAAATAACTTTTTGAAGTAGTAGATGCTGAGTGCTGGCTAGCAAGGCAGACACAAGAAAACAGGTGAAAACTGCTATTTTTTAGAAGTTTATATTAATCAAACTGAGACACAAATATGATGGCTTAACTTGAAAAATTATTAATTACACAATTTCAATATGTCCAAAGAACCAATGCAGCTAGTGTATATGCTTGTGGACTATGATACCTTGCAAACTAGGCAGGGAACAGCCACGCAGCCAGTGATGGAGATGCCCAAAACTGGAGGGTTCAACTGTACATTCTAAATCAGCCTGAGAAAATTACTCATTTGTATTATTTCCACTGAAATACTTCATGGGCAATAATGAATGCAATACACAATAAATCAAAGTGCTAAAGTTCTAGCATTCTTTTCAGTTTTGTTGTTTTGTTTTTTTTAAAGTATGAAATTCAGTACTAACTTTTTTCAAGTCTGCAAAAACTTTCCCCCAAGGAAAACTATTATTCAAAGGTGGAGATGAAGTTACACTTGCCATGTAAAAAAAAAAAAAAAAAATTTGATATTTAAGAATTGTGTGTCTCACACAAGTGTTCTTTATTCACTTAATGTCCTGTTCATGAGTAGGGTAGCCTTTAATGTTTAGTACAGGATAATACTCCATCCGTTTCACTTGTGGATTGGATTTCATCCCTATGAGCTATGTGAGAATCATAGAAATCTTGACTGTATCCCATGAGATTCAGTGCTAAGAAGCCCTGTAATAAATGGATGTCATTATGCCGCCTGTTCACAATCTCCTTAGAAGAAGGGATGGATTCTTTTCACCTCCTCTTTGAAGAGAGGGGCCTACTCATAGGCTTTATCAAATATACTGCACTTTCGTAACTGGATGTGGAGAAAGCACTTTGTTTAAAGCCCATCACCAGTTAGGTGGCTGCAAAAACAGCTTTATTTGTCACGACCAAGAACACTTGCATGGTGCTCATTGTGCACTCGAGTGGACAGCAGTAAAATGCAAGGAGCTGCAGTGAAATCAGTGCTCTTACCCCAGACTTCACTGCCAATTTGGGCTAAAGCACAACAAAAAAACCCTCCTAATTTCTCCCCTTTCCTAGGGCACAGTAGGCAATAAAGTTTTGGCAGCCAAATCCAACCCTCAGCAGCAACTCCTTGCCATTTCACTGTATAGCTGTGGAATCCTTTTGCACAATTATCCCCAAAGACTCCAGTGTCACAATGTGTCCTCACAGCCATGCCAAGTGCACTCAGGGTTGGAAGGGGTGATGGGGATACTGCTGGTCCTCAAAGCCAGCACTTGTCTCTGCAGCAAGCATGCCACTTGTCCTGTTGAGAAACCATGTATGCCATGCATGTATCACTTGACACAACCTCTGCTGTTCTCTCAACTAGCTCTATCCCATTTTTGGCACAGCTCTCAATTCCTAATCAGTTCTTGACTTCTCCAGGCTAACTCAATTTATTACTGCACATATTAAATGCTGTAACAAAGTCTAGATAAATTTCCTTTATTTAAAATGTCTTGAAAATCAATCATCTTTTAAAAAAGTCTTTTTGGTTTGCCATATCCATATTTTAGTTCCATTTTGCATTCATTTTCACAACTTTAATTGTGCCAATATATCTTTCTATGTTTAGCATTAAATGTTGGTTTGATATGAGGAGAGGCTATCTCCAAGACCTTTGCTGCCTTCTCTTCCCTCTTAACTCTGCTGTTCCCTTTACTTGTAACCAGCCAGAAGTAGAAACCTTTTGCTCCCAATTTCGTAGACTTAGGATCTTTACTGCTGATTTTGCAGTTCTGTATGTGGGCTTCTATTGGGTTTGCATGGCAAGGTTCCAGTAGCAGGGTAGCTTCTTTTGTGAGAAGCTGCTAGAAGCATCCCCCATGTCCAACAGAACTAATGCCAGCCAGCTCCAAGAAAGACATGCCACTGGCCAAGACTGAGCCAATCAGCAACGGTAGGAACTCCTCCATGATAATATATTTAAGAAGGAAAAAAAGTTAATGTGCAGAAGTAATTGTGGTCAGAGAAGAGAGGAGCGAGAGAAGCAGATCTGCAGATACCAAAGGTTAGTACAGAAGGAGGGGAGGATGTGCTCCAGGCAGCAGAGCTGAGATTCCCTTGAAGCCTGTGGTGAAGAACATGGTTAAGCAGGCTGTCCTCCTCCAGCCTGAGGAGGTCCGTGGTAGAGCAGCTATTCACCTTCAACCCATGGAAGAGCCCCACACGAGAGCAGGAGGATGCCCGAAAGTGGCTGCGATCCCATGGGAAGCCAGCTTTGTGCAGGATATCTGGCTCTGTAGAGGAAGGAACTCGTGCTAGAGTAGGCTTGCTGACAGGCTCACTCTGGAGCAGTCAGTTCTGGAAAGACTGCACCTCACAGATGGGATTAACACTAGAGCAGAGTAGTTCATGGAGGACTGTCTCCTGTGGGAGGGATCTCATGCTGGAGCAGGGGAAGGACTCCTCTCCCTGAGGAGGAAGCAGCAGTGGAAGCAACATGTGATGAACTGACCATAACCCCCATTCCCCGTTTCCCTGTACTGCTTGTGAGGAGGAGGTAGAGAATTCATAATAAAATTAAGGCCGGGAAGGAGGGAGGAGTGGAGGGAAGGTGGTTTTAGATTTTTTTTTTTACTTCTCATTATCCTGCTCTGACTTGGATTGGTAATAAATGCAAGTAATTACCCCAAGTTGGTTCTGTTTTGCTCATCACTGTAATTGGTGAGTAGTATCTCCCTGTCCTTTACTCAGGAGCCTTTCGTTATATTTTCTTTCTCCTGTCCAGTTGAGTAGGGCAATGACACAGCGGCCTCGGTGGGCACCTGGTATCCAGCCAGGGTCAACCCATAACAGGACTTCTGGAGCCATTCTGCCAAAAACAAGCAAGTCTGACCCTGAATCCGCCGTCAGTACATATGTTGAGTAGTCTGTTTTTCCTCTATCAGCTTGTTAGGTGTGAGGTCTACTTACTCTTCAGTAAGGACATGTGGGAGTTGATTCAGGACTAACAATCATTGCTTCTTAGCTAAAGATTGTCCAAGTAACCTCTTGGTATGTCCTGGGATAGGAAGAAAGTGATGGACAACTGGCTAAGGGACAGGGATTTTCCCATGTGGTGGAACACCAGCTATAGGCCCTGACAGGAAATTCTCTGAGGGCAGAAGGATTGGGCATGGCAAGCGCCTTGCTTTGAGTGCTGGTCAGAGTCTTGAGATGACACAGCTGAAGCAGAAAATATGATCTCCATTGGTTTTACTTTATAAAACTAAATTCCCGAGGAAGTGAAAGGCAAAGAAAGGGGAAGACACTGTTCCAGCTGGTTTTGTAAAAAAAAAAAAAATTGTATTTAGTTTCCTTTCTATGTTTTTGCTGGAATGACATAAAAGGGGATTCTTATTAGTTGGACATGAGGCAGAGATAATGGAGTCTCCTTGGTTTTGAGGGGCATAATATGTCTGTGTTGCTGAGAATAACCCAGGGGTATCTGTGGGCTTAAGCTACTGGCTTTTATCTCTGAGTAAGACTTATGGTTATCTTTATTCCACCTGGCTGCACTGGTAGTTTGGTGCTGTCCTAACAGACAGCACTTCATGTTATTCGTCAGGCTGTAGCCCACGGCAGGCAAGCCAGATGAGCAAGGGTCAATGCAGATGTTTTTTGGCAGGAGTTTTGTTGCTGGATCATTGGACCTCAAACAGGTATATGTCTTATGCCAGAGGGGAAGGTTAACTTTTCCCAACAAAAGCACTAGCTGGACTGAGCAGTTGTAAGTAACTCTGTGAATACAGGCATGTGAATTAAGTACCGATCTGTCACATGAAAAGGGGAAGATTTCCTTGACCCCTAGAGTGGTGAGATTTCCTCAAGCCATAGGGTTTGATTTATCTGTCAGAGCCCCAGTAAAGCTGAGGCTCCTGTGCCTGACCAATCTGTCAGTGTCTCATTATGGGGACCCCTCATTGAATAGTCCTGCTGGATCAGAGGGTGGCTTGACTGCCTAACTTACACCTACAGCGTAAGGGAGACCCCTCAGCAGTTCTTCCACTTTATTTTACCTTTATGTTACAGTATGTTACCCATTCCATGGTATGTTACCCACTGCCTGCAGTCACTAGCACCTATGTAGGTTACATAATAACACTCGTTATTAATGTAAAATTGTGACAGGTTAAGGCTCAAGGGTTCCCAGTGACAATATCTGACTGCAAAAATGTATTCAAAGCAATACACAGAAAAGTTCTAATCCTTAATAAAAGTATTCATCAGGCACAGAGTATGGTTCTTATTCAATAGGCGTCCCTATGGGCGATAAGACAGGTTCAGCCTACCAATTGATCCCAGCAGTTATGATGGAGACTTCCCCAACTTTTCCCCCATTCTTGACGTGTATACTATTTCTTTATGCTTAGGTGGAGCTTGTGGACAACAGGAGGGTTACCTTGAAGGCAGGTAACTTTGGGATGGAGGTGTGCATTATTACAATTAGGCTTTAATGAACCAAGTTCATCAAGGAGAGTGATTTCACCACAGTTGTTGGCTCAGCAGCAGGACATTTTCTTCCATCGCTCTTGGTGACAGGTGCTATGTGGTTTATCCCTTACAAAGTATCACAGAATATCCCTCTGCAAGAATTCCTACACAGCCTGGCTGTGGTGTCTCCACCCCGCTCCACCCTCTGTTCCACCCCCTCAGCAGGTGCTTACTGTTGGATTTGGAATCATTGTGGAGATACCAACCACATTCCATCCAAGGAGTAGCAGCTGCATTTTACCCTATCAGTTCTGTAACATTATAACTTCTGTTAGGACGTGAATATAACTTCTCAGTTTCCTCTAATTTCACCCCGTCATCTTTCCATACCATACATACATGTTGAATGCCTTGTACTATTGTGACTTAGAAGTTTTGGCCTACTTTGTTGTTTAGGGTTTTTTTAATATTCATGTGTTTCTGCATCTTTATTTTGTCGTTTTATCAGATAAAGGTTATCACTGTGGGCAGAGCATGAAGTAATGCAACAAACTGACAAATCCTCTGTTGCCACATTAGATACCCTACACCTACAGGAAAGAGCAAACATGGTGAATTAGAAGTCCAAAGGGAGCTCAGTGATGCAGCACTAGAAGAAGCTAGCCCCATTTCTTTCAGTTCATCATCTTTCGATACCCCAATGTAGCACAGAATAGCAGACTATAACAGAGAACAGCAAGCTGTGCATAAATGGAAAGAAATGTAAAATTTAACTCCATTCATATCTGGGAAAATTATTATCTGCCTAAAAATGTCTCCAGAGTCTCAGCAGTGTCTATTTCTTAAAGCTTGTTCCTGAAATTACTTCATTTAATAATGTAGCTCATTTCATCTAAGCAACTTAAAATTCTAAACACATAATAGAAAAACTAAATTAATCATTCCAACCACCTAGCCAGCTCCTCTGGGTGACAATAATCAAAACATATTTAGTTATCGATATAAATTCTTACCTTCAAAATGCCCATCGGCCTTTGAGAAGTAACTGCACAAAATGTTTGGATAAAGATAGCATATAAAGCAAAAAGCTCACCAAACAGGTAAGATGTATGGTTGCTGTTCTCCTTACAAACTAATTTTACAGTGCTTATTTGTCATCCATTTTACATAATAAATAAATAAATACAGTTCACATTAGATAACACTGGTGCTGTGCACAACTACCACTGTAATACAATACAGACTTTCACATTCAAAAACTTTAGGAATTATAAGTGAAAGTGCACTTCAGATACATTTGCCAAAGCTTTTTCTAGTCCTAACACTGATAAGTGGATGTATGGAGCCTCATCAGTACTTTCCTAGATGCAGACATAATACCTTTGTCTCTACCCCCTTTTAAGCAATACATTTTGTTTACTGCCTATCTTTTATGAGAAAACAAATTGCTCTTCCATCCATTCACATAACTTTTTTCCTAATTCCTTTAACAGAATCAGCCACAAATTACTATCACAAAAATTGCCATTGTTGACTTTTTCAAACAAAAGAGATGTAATCGAGATAATTGCTTCAACTAAATACTATTATGTATCATCTGCCTTTCAGATCTACTTGTAAGAATAGTGGTTTTGTTCAGACTTCTCCAAAACTGCAAAAGTATTCATACACATCCATACATCCACCCTAATTTCCAGCGTGACAATTAATTTTTTTCTAAGCAGTTAAAAATAGGATATCTAGAGAGTGACACATCTTAGATATAACTTAAACAGCTTGTTTTTCAATTGCTTTTGAGTTAATTTTTTGGAAAACAGCACCTACATTTTAATGAGAAGACTCTCTTAAGTCTATGGATATCAATTTGGCAGTTAATACATTCAGAAAAGGAATATTTTTTTGGTGCTTTGAAAGAGGTGTGCAGGTGAGGAATCTGATCAATTGGACATGACTGTGGCCGAAGTTCAACTCCATCAGTGCTACTACATCTTCTTCTTTTTAGTATCTGCAGTTTTGACAAACTTGAAATGTATAGTTTTTGAAAAGTGAGTTCTAAAGGGAATTTGCACGAAGACTTGGGAAGAATGCACTGTTTCCCAGATGCACACGTTCATAACTCAGCAATTCCATGGGGAAGCTCCAAGGAGTTGTGCTTAACAGAACAAAAGCAGCTGAACTGATGGTAGCAAAAAGGACAGATAATAAGACCAAGTAAGAGCCTTTTTTTCACCTAAAAAGCTAGTACTTAGTGACAAAAACATTGCTGCTTTTACCTATAAACAGCTTTCATATATAAACAGTTTCAATGTATTTCATTGTGGACTTCTGTTAATATCACAAACCTACTCTGTGGCACTAAGAAATTACTTTTATGCATCATGCAACACCACCGGGAACAAACTAATAAGCAGACAGGTATTAGTGATAGCGAGGATAAAGGCTTACTGAAATAATATGAGCATGGTTGGAGACCTTTTGAAAATACTAGCTTTAGGCAACTCAAGGTCTATGGGCCGAAAAAAATGTCATTTTAGCACCACTTTGCCAACAGCAGATCTTGTGTGCTTAAACTGAGATTTAAAAAAACTTGAACAGAAACAGAACATTGAGTGAGAAATTGAAGTGAAATGGGATTGATTCAAAAATACAAAAAACATTCTGTTGAAAAATTCTTCAAACATTTTCCTGTAAAAGAAGTCCAATTTAAGCTGTCATTTCTAATGAAAAAGTATATTGTATATACTCTAAAACTTGAGCTAATCAGGACAAAACTAGTTGTTCAAAATCATTCTGATTTCACTGAACAGTCATAAATCACGTCTTGAAAAATTATTTATTTAATTCAGCATGTGCATCTCCTCATATTTACTTACTGTGGTCTAGGCATACCTTTATCGTGGAGGGCTGCAAGTAAATCTGTGTTATGCACCAGATACTCAGATACAATGCTGCTGAGATGCCCAATTAGTTTTAAGTTCTCATTAAATAGGTATGAGATGCTCACATGGTCATAATCCTTCTCCTTTATCTTTTCCTGGGAAAATATAGAGGTTGTTGAGTTGACCCTGCAGGAATTCTCCATTTAGATGCTCAGTAGAACATCAGCAAAAATTAGTTAGAGTTTAATAGTTTAGATTTTATGTGACTCTTTCCACAAAGCAGGTCTTTTAGAAGGGATTGTATAAGCCTTTAGTTACCAATTCTTGTTTGCCTTTTGGTATAGGCCAAGCCACTGCTTTGGAAGATGACAAGAGGTGGAGTGCTTGAGTTCCACCTGGCATCAAGCATCAGTTTTAAGTGACAGTACTTCAGTTCTTTGACTTAAAAGAAGTTTACAGAGTCTGTCAAAGAAAAGAGAAACTCCTGTTCAGGTATCTCACCTGGGGAAGCAGATCAGTGCCCAAGCTTCCTACAGACAAAATAATTCCTAACTGCTTCCTCTGTGCTGGTGATTAAAGTTTTATTTCCTTGACTTTACAAGCCCCTCCTGTCCCATGAACAAGGAGATGCCTCAGAGGCATGATGCTAGATCTCTCTCTTCATACAAAAAAGCAAGAAAGAAGAAAGACAAGGTTGCAGAGACACACAGCAGCCCCATCTCTGCCTGGTGTGCTGTGGCTGCATTGCTGTAACTTCATCTACCTGAAAACAACGCTGGGTTAAAAATTCATGCTTTATTCCTGAAACAAAGTTCCCGACTCTTCAAGATGCAGGGGGAAATAAAAAATACCAAACCAAAAAAACCCAACACACTTGAACCAACAGAAAAGGCATTTGCCTCTTTGAGAATATTTTTTAGAGTTAACAGGATATGAGACCATTTGACTAGTCTAAGAAAAAATAAACTCTTGGCTGATTTGTTCTGGGAGTATTAAGATAGAAGAACAGGCAAACCACATCCTGATTTTTCAGTGCAAGGATAAAAAACCTTTGATATGACACTGAACAGCTGATGATGCCGAAGATGTTGTACTACTGGTGAGTGAAGAGACTTACAATCAAAATTTCCTGTACTGGATGTTAGTGACAAATAACAAGAATTATTCCCCATCCTACACATGCTACATGTGTGGGGTTTTTTGTAGAAATATGCCCTGAATATGCAGCTATGTAGAAAAGAGCCAAATTAGATGTAGAAAGGTAGTTTCTATAATAAAAGCACATACATAAAACTTCAAGATTTGAAAATAATTTTTTCTCAACATAATCACCTAAGGCATACTCATCAGTTATCATTTAATTCAAATTCAAAGGTAGAAAACTAAACACAGTTTCTTATATGATTTCTCCTTGGTCATTGATGTATTCGAAAAGTTTATCAAGATGAGCCGAAAAACACATGTACTTCAAATTCCAGTCACCTATGCACTCCTGGATGTTAGGAAGCCCAAATACCTCCTGTGACTATCAGATATGGCTGTTTCTTCCGATGTGGATTTTCCAAATTTCTGTGACCTGGATAATACACATTTAACAGTGCAGCTTTACACAACTCCCACCTCAGAAATCCAGGTGTCTTTTCCCAAGAGAACCAGAGGTCACACAGAGAACTGGAGGCAGATCTTCTGAGTCTCAGATCTGCAGTCTAACCCAGTGAGTTAGCATCCATTAGCTATCAAAACAAATTATCAAATTCCACCTTTATAGGGCTCAAATTACTGCATTGCCTGTACTTACACCTCTTACACTTTATATTTACAAAAAAAAAAAAAAAAAAAAAGCCCATCACCCGCATGGCAGCCAACAGACTGGATTTGGGGGGATTTCAGCCACAGCTACAGAAAAGTCCTAACCTCAGAGTAAAAAAGTGAGTTTGTGAAGCATATCCTAACCAGGAAGATCATGTTATATTTGGGAATAAATTATTACTTGGGCTTGATGGAGTTGTTATTCCTCAGCAGCACCTGTCAAATTCATTTAATGTTCATCTCTGTGCAACTGAAATGCAACTTTATGGCTTATTGCATACAAAGCTGCACATGCTATTAGTTCTTAAACTAATCCTTCAGCAAAGACAATGTTTTTGAGATAGGAAGTCTAATGAGAAAAATATTCTAAAACTAGAGGCCATACAAAGAATGTGCTGTAACTGATAAAAAATCTGGCCTGGTGGGTTTTTTTTCAGTTTAGCTTAGCTGTATTTTATTCAGACTAACACATCCGTCATCCTTCCACAAGCCTGCTTCCTCAGCTGGATGTCCACAGGGTCCAATTTTCCCTCCAATTGCTCTTCCACACTAGTATAATTGTGGCTCATATGGGTAATTAGTCAGCCTACAGGAGTGTTTGCATGCATTTTTTCATCTGTATTACCTGGCCATCTCTTAAAATTAATTTGGAGACTCAAAGTCTACCTTCATTCAGGTTATGAAATGACAAAACACATGGAAGAAATACTTCCAGGAGCTTTAGGTACTAAAAATACTGGAGTGTACATATTATAATTATGGGCAAGTGGGAATAGATCTTTGTTTCCACACATCAAAAAGATGGCATGCCCTCACACAAGCCAGTTGTATCTAATTGTAAATTTAAACTACATAAATTTCATAGCAGAGATAACCAGATTTGAAGGCCTCTGCTCCTTACACAGCCCCACCATTGAGGAAGCTGGGGGTGCACAAGTTGTAGGGAGGGGACACAGCGGGGACAGCCAACCTCAGCTGACCCCAATGATATTCCATGCCATATGTTGTCATGCTCAGCATATAGCACTGGGGGAAGGAAGACATAAATGTTCAGAGTAATGGTGTTTGTCTTCCCAGGTCACTGTCATGTGTGCTGGAGCCCTGCTCTCTTCGGGATGAACACCTGCCTGCTCTTGGGAAGTGGTGAATTAATTGCTTATTTTCCTTTGTTTGTGTGTATAGCTTTTATCTAATAAACTTACTGACTGTCTTTATCTCAACCCATGAGTTTTCTCACTCTTACTCTTCCAATTTTCTCCCTCGTCCTGTTTGGGGGAAAATGAGTTAGCAGCTGCATGGTGCTAACTTGCTGGCTGGAGCTAAGCCATGACATGACATCCCACTTGGTGTTTTACTAACCATCTGTTTATAAAGTAATGAATCAAAGTAAATTATCAGGAATATCTGAAGAGCAGCTCAGAACATATTTTAAAACAGTAATAAAGACTGACACATAGGAGATTAGATTTAAAATTCCAAGTATATGAGAATCAAGACTCACAACTAGACCAATTTTAAAAAGTTATTTTTTGACACAAGCCATGGACCTCCCACTGCTAAATGTACCTGTGGCAGCACAAGAACACTGCACATACTGGCTTAGGTTAGGAGATACTGACTGAGGCAACAAGAAGGTAAAAACAATTTGAATTTTATACAAAATGCTGCTGAAGGTTACTCAAAGCTCCAGCTGTGCTTTATGCCAAAAAAAAAAAAAAA
>WEIV01016252.1:225868-360445 GCA_013390005.1 Calyptomena viridis | reverse complement strand
AGAATGGCTTCAAACTGGCAGAGATTAGGTTTAGATTAGATCTTGGGAAGAAACTCTTTCCTGTGAGGGTGGGAGGCCCTGGCACAGGTTGCCCAGAGAAGCTGTGGCTGCCCCATCCCTGGAAGTGTCCAAGGCCAGGTTGGAGCAACCTGGGATAGTGGAAGGTGTCCCTGCCCATGGCAGGAAGTGGAATGACATTATCTTTAAGGTTCCTTCCAACACAAACCTTTCCTTGATTCTGTGATGGATGAGGGTGGCTGAGGGGACCAGAGATGGTTGTATCTTTTAAAGGCTGATGGAATTTGCTGGTTAGTAGTTGACCCAGCTGTCTGAGCTGTAGAGCTGTCTACCTTTGGTTGGGAAGAAAACCAGAGTCAAAGATCAATGGGAGACAGGGGATATGAACCAGGAGGTGTGTGGGCCCTTTTCAGTGTGCTGCTTTGGGAACAAACCAGCAGGAAACCATCTGCCAGGAAAAGGGGAGGGGAGGATTATCCCGTGCTCAGCTCTGTGCCTTGTTTCCCCAGCTGGTTTCAGTGCTGAGGGAGGTGAGTTACCTGTCCAGCAGCCAGGCAGGAGCCATCCCACCGGCAGCAGCAGGAATCTACTCCTCCAGGGAATCATTCCGGCAGCTGGTGACCAACTTGGAGCTGATGGGGCACAGATACAACAAGGTCCTGAAAACAGTGCTGGAAGTGGAATATCCTCTGGTGCAGAAGCAGCTGCAGGATATCGACTTGAAGCTGAAAGAGGCAGAAGAGACACTGACCTGGCAGATGGAGGGTGAGCTGGATCTGTGGAAGCGGGAGAGCACAGACCCGGGTCTCATCACATTCCCCCGTGTGCCCAGCCTCTGTTCCCTGGTTCCCAGTGGCAGTTCCCAGTTGGACAGGGGACTCTCCAGCAGAGCTGGCACTGGGGAGATGAGAGGCAGCCCTCAGCTTGCCTGTCCTCTTGATCCACTGTCATTGTAGACAGGATCCTGCTCCCCTCAGGTTCATCCTGGGCTTTGGGGAGGAGAGCGAACAGGGAGATGGCAGGATTTGGGTCTGCAGGAGGTGGCAAGGGTGAGGTTGAAGCCTCTGCTCCCCGCCTTGTCCCCCCTGTCCCAGCCCAAGTGATGCCACTCAGGCACTGCTTCCTCACCCAGCTGTGGCAGGGAGTGGGGACCCTTGGCCTTGGGAACAGCTCATCCCAGGGACACCTCATTAGCTTTTCCAGAAGGATGGAATGGTGCAGCTGGAGGTGGGTTTGTGCCCTGGGATATTGAGGTGATTTAACCCAATTCTTCCTTGAGCAGTTTTAGCTGCAAAGCAGAGCAGAGGGAGACAAAATGTGTCCTCTTGGTGAGAGCAGACTGCTCACGGTGGGATGTGTGTTTCTCTCATCAGGCCCGAGGTATGAGCAGGACCAAGGGAATCCCTGGGGAACACGTAAAGCAGAAATCCTCAGGCTGGAAAACTCTTCCTTTACTGGTCAATAAAGATGGATTTTGCTGCAGAGGAACCCTGAGTTCCCTGCACCTGAATGCACCTGGGGCCGGCAGAGCCTGGGCACTGGGAGCCCTGCTCTGGTGATGGTGGCAGGGACACTCAGCCTGCTGGACTGACCCTCCCCTTCCCTCTCTGGGGTCAGTCACTGGGAGATCATCCTGGGTAGAGGGAAGCTGGAGCTGTCAGACATCCATCCCATGGTGGTTTTCCTGGCAGGAAAGAGGCTCTGGTGGTCTCTACCGTGGCTTGTTGGGGCAGGAAGGAGATAGAAGTGGCTCTGCTGCTCGAGGTGGTGAGTCTCTTACCCTAAGGATGGGTGAGAAATACATGAGGCCATGGAGAAAGAGCCAGAGGCTGGGCTGAAGGAGGGTGCACCAGAGTCTGGCTCAGCAGCTCTGAAAACAGGTCATCTCCTGTTTCCCCAGGTGCCTGGGATCACATCTCCGGGGTGATGGATGGTGTCTGTGACCTCGAGCACAGGGTGCAGAAAAGCAAAGACAATGTTGAGGAGATCCAGAGAATCGTGAGCTCGTGGGCATCGCCCATATTGGAGAGGAAGGATTGTAAAAAGGAGTCGGTGCTGAGCCTGGAGGACTGTCAGGATCGTCTGGAAAAGCGCTACAGCCTCGTCAGAGAGGCCGGGCAGAGGATCCACTCACTGCTGAAGGTGAGGGGGGACCTTCCCCGGCGTCTCTTGGCTCCTCACAGGCTCCGTGTGTCCCTGAAAATCTCCAGAGCTGCTGCACCTTAAATGAACTCCCTTAACTCATTGTGAATCTTGCCCAGTGTTAATTACCGTTGGCTCTGATGGATGTGCTGGACTGGGGGGTGGGGGCTGTGGGCTGGCACTCAGCTCGGGCAGGACCAGCAGCAGCTGCAGCCCAGGGAAGGTCTGGCTCCAGCCCTGGCTGCTGGGAGCCACTAGAGGGGAGTGGTGCATCGGGTTTGGGATCCTTCTCCAAGGAAAAATCCCTCCCAGGTATTTACCTGACAACAGAGGCTGGGGCTGACCCCTCAGTTTCAGACTCCTTATCCCTCTGTGGAACAGGAGGTGATGCTGCCAGTCCAGGGAGAAGCTGAGGGACAAGAGAGAAGCTGCTGTCTCAAACTTTGGTGCTTCCCAGCAGCTTTGCCGGAGCTCAGAGTCCTCTGCAGGCCAGGACAAGGCTCAAAGCTCTGTTCACCTGGAGCCAAGGGTTGTGCATGTCAGGGACAGCCTTTGGCCTGGAGGGACGTGGACTTTAGGTCCAGCCCTCTCTCAAGGGTCACTGTCTGGCCTTGGACTCTGAAGAGAACTGGATGGGTCCTCATGGATTGGAATGAGCCTTTGAGACCCCCAGAGCTCCTGCACCAGGGGTGCAAAGCAGCCTCAAGTGCTTTGGCCTCAGTGAAGAGAGAGAACATGTGACAGAGCTGCCAAGGCTCTTCTGCACTCTATTTTCACCTTGAATTGTTCCAGGTGACAGAGCAGCCCTTGACCAGAGCAAATCATGGCCGTGCCACCAGTAGCATCGTCCATCTTTCCCGTCCCTGCAGGAGGCTGGTTCCCCTGTGCTCAGCAGCACCAGTCCTTGGCTGGGGGCAGCTCTCTTGTAGGACAGGCTCAGCCCTGCTGTGTTTGACAGAGTCTTCTTTTTCTTCCAGGAAAACCAGAGCCTGTTACTTGCAGACCCAGCATCTGACTCCTGGAAGGCCTATGTGGATTATGTGGATGAAATAGTCCTGGATGGATTCTTCACTGCCATCGAGTGCTCGCTCAAGTACCTCCTGGAAAACACAGGTGACAGCTGGTTCCTGTCCCCTGGGCATGATGGCAGCTCGGCCTCTCCAGGGGAAGGTCACTTGTGCTCTCCCTCATGCCCAGGAGTTGTTCTCTTCTTCCTGGCTTTCCACTGGGCCTCTTCCCTGTCTGTGGGGGAGCCTCCAGACAGGGAGAAAAAACACTGGTCACTGGATTGCTCGGGGGGAGGGATAGAGGTGTCTGTGTACCATTTGCAGGGATTAATGGATAGAGAAAATTGAGGTATTATCCCAAGTCTGTGTTTGGGCTTCAGCCATATTCCGCTCTCCCCTGCCCAAAGCATCAAGGTGAGACCATGTTTCATTTGTGTGGAATCTCAAGAGCCAGTTCTGTTTGTGAAAGGCATGAAAGAAAAATCTCAGTCCCTGAGCATTAGTCCAGTGAAGAGGTGAGCTGGGTTCAGGAGTCACTAGACAAGCCCTCCTGCCTAAGGCCACTGGGGAGGTTTACTTGCTCTGCCGAGAGCAGCTTGTGTCCAACGAAAGCACATCTTCAGGAATGCTTCCTTTCTGGATGAGGAGGCACAATGAGTTGGAGAATTGCATCCAGTTCTTCACCAGCTTGTTAAAAACTTGCACATATTGTCACATTTGCATCTGCCTTCAGTTTCTGGTTGCTGTTTTTTTTCATGCCTTTCTCCACTAAATTAAAGAGCCTCTTGGTTCCTGTTGTTTTTCTCGTCTGCAAGTACTTACATGCTGTAATTGTTCAGCTCTTGGACTCCCTTTGGATTAGATGAAGAGCCTGGTCTCTTTAAAGATTTCCTCCTCAGCATGTTTTCTGGTCCTTAAATCACTTGTGGCTCATCTGTTCTCCCCTGTCTTCCATGGGTACCACAGCACCAGCTGGTTTGCCAACATCTCCTCATGTTGTGCAGACACAACAGCACTGGCCCCAGTGAGTGGGTGTCTGCCATCCCACCTGCCTGCTGTCCCTGCTGTCCCTGCTCTCCTTGCTGTCCCTGCTGTCCCTGCGTGCATCTTGTGGTGGCTCAAGATCCCTTTTCTCCCCTGGAAAAGGATCCTCCGGCATCTCTGTTCTTCCCTACCAGATCCCAAGGTAGGGCTGGCTCCCCTGTTTGAGGTGCAGCTGGATCTGGTGATCCCAGATTTGGTATTTCATCCACCCTTGGACCCTGGCACCCACGATGGATTCTATGACATGGTGGAAGGTCTTCTCAATGGCATCTACCACATCTCCTCACTGGTGCCCCGGCTGGCCACGCACAGCGGCTTCTGCCACTACCAGGTCTGTGGCCAGGGAGGTGCCTCTGCTGTGTGACAGAGAGGAGGTGCCACCCTGCTCCTGTGCCCCCCCCCCCCCCCCCCCCCCCCCCTTCCCTACCCTTCCCTTCCCTAACCTTCCCTAACCTTCCCTAATCTTCCCTTCCCTAACCTTCCCTTCCCTCACCTTCCCCTACCTTCCCAAACCTTTCCTTCCCAAACCTTCCCAAACCTTTCCTTCTCCCTTCTCTTCTTCCCTCTCCCTTGCCCTGCCCTCCCCTCTCCTCCCCTCTCCCCTCTCATTCCTCACCCTCCCCTGCCCTCCCCTCCTCTCCTCAATTCTCCCTCCTTGCCTCTCCCTCTGCAGGCTGACATGGAGGACATGGCAGACCTGGCCGCCATGCGCCGGGAGCTGCTGTGCCGTGTGCAGGCGGCAGCGGCCGCGTGCTGGGACTCCCGCGGGGCCTTGGAGCAGTATTGTCACCTGTACGGGGAGGACAGGAGGGAGCTGAGCCGGCAGTTCCTGCTCTACGGACACACCCTCACGCCCGCGGAGCTCGAGGCCCACGCGGAGCACGGGGGGGTCCCCGAGGCGCCGCCCACGCTGCAGCAATTCCGGGAGCACATCGACTCCTTCGAGAAGGTCTACGAGGAGGTGAATCACATCCGGCCCCTCAGCACCTTCCACGGCTGGATGAGGGTCGACGCTCGGCCTTTCAAGGCGTCCTTGATGAATGAGATTAAAAGGTGGAGCTTGGTGTTCAAGCAGCATCTCCTGGACCACGTCACACACAGGTGGGAGCTGTTCCTGCCTCTGCTCCTGGGATTTCTCGTGTCTTGGCTGGGCTTTATTGTTTCACACTGGTAACCAGTTGAATCATAGAACACCCTGAGCTGGAGGGCACCCACAGGTCCATCAAGTCCAACTCCTGGCCCTGCACAGGACATCCCAACATTCCCACCATGTGCCTAAGAGCATTTTCCAAATGTTCCCTGAGCTCTGGCAGCCTTGGGGCCGTGCCCACTTCCACAGCTAAGACAGGAGCAAGAGAAGGGTCCATGCCAGTTCCATCACATCCCTGCCTTGCAGCCCCTGGTCTCTGCTGGTGTGTAAACTGGGAACAGTGACATGAACTTGGGACATTGACATCCCTGAGCTGATGCCCCTGGGACCTGCTGTGTGGTGTTAGACAGGGTGTGTTTGCCTGTTCATCCTGAGCCAAATAATCCCATCTCTGCCGGGCTCTGGGTCTGCTTGGTGGGATTTGATGTCGGCCATCAGTAAAGCTGCATCAATGCCATGAGGTACTTGCTCTGTTTCTAAAACATCGCAATTTGGGTTACCTGGCATGAGAGTCATGGGGAGGTGGCTTCAGGTTAAAAAAAGGAGGAGTTTGGGCTGTAAATTTTGCATTAATACTCATTCCCTGCTCTGAGAAGCTACTCAGCCACCAGGTCTGTGCAGGATGATGCCTCAGGTGATTTATTGGTCCCGGCTGAAAGGTGTTGTAGGTCTTGGATGCTCCCAGAGAAGTGTTCACAGACATCTGTACTGGAGACAGCTGCGTGGGATGGTGAGGTGATCTCTTGTGTTCTTTTCAGCACCAAAATGCTCTTAGATAATTTCTTTGCAAAGACATTTTTGTGTAGCAGAGAAGGAGCTTTTAGGAGTTGTTATTGAGAGTCCCTGACTCAGCAGTTTAGTCTTTATTAGGTGAAGTATTTAAGGATACATTTAGGCCCAGCAGCATCCACAGAATGTAAGTGGCACTTAAAAAGTAAGTGTTTTGAGAGGTGGAGAATGGATGTGCTGGGAAGGACCAGACACTGAGGAGCCCATTGTGCCTGTGCTGAAAGTGCCCAGGAGCTGGTGAGGGTAAGAACAGGGTAAACAGGTATGGAAACATCCCCCAAATACTCTCCTTGTCTCTGATGATTTAGGGCTCAGGGACTTTGAGAGACAGGGATCATGCCTTTGATTTTAAAGACCTTGATGGATATTTTTCCTCCCACAAATGTCCAGTTCTTTTCTGAACTGCTGTGAATTTGTGTCACCTGCAGCCCCTGCAGGAGGGGGTTGTCCTGTAAAGTGAGGCAGTGTATGAATGAGAATCTCTGTTTGTTGTGGAGAATCCCTGTTTGCTGTAGCTTTGGAACTTGCCAGATTCATTTGGGAAGCTTGGATTCTTGTATTGGAAGAGATGGTGAAAACTGTCATAGAATCCCAGAATGGTTTGGGTTGGAAGGGACTTCAAAGACCATCTCATTCCCCCCCCTGCCATGGGCAGGGACACCTCCCACTGTCCCAGGTTGCTCCAACCTGGCCTTGGACACTTCCAGGGATGGGGCAGCCACAGCTTCTCTGGGCCCCCTGTGCCAGGGCCTCCCCACCCTCACGGGGAAGACTCTTCTCCCAAAGGCACCTTCTCCAGAGCCCTCCTGAGCTCACGGTCTGTGTTACACTCTGGCTCAGGTACCCTGTCTCCAACCTGAGAAGTCCCAACCCGTGTTGCTGTTCCTTGTAGGAATCTGTCAGAGATTCCTCTGGGCATGACGTGCAGTTCTGCCCTCAGTGGACAAGGATATTCAGGCTGTCCCTGTCCCTGTCCCTGTCCCTGTCCTGTCCCTGTCCCTGTCCTGTCCCTGCCAGCCCAGCTCCCACGTAAGGCCGGCTATGAATTCCAGAGAATCTTCCCTCGTTCTGTGCTTCCTTGCTTTGTGCTCTCCAGCTTGGCTGACCTTGAGGAGTTCATCCAAACTGCCGAGAAGGGTTTGAGCAGGAAGGTTGGGAAGGGTGACTACGATGGCCTGGTGGAGGTCATGGGGCACCTGCTGGCCGTGAAGGAGCGGCACAGTGCCACCGACGCCATGTTTGAGCCCCTGAAGGAAACCATCGAGCTGCTCAGGGCCTACGAGCTGCAGCTGCCAGAGGAAGTCCACCAGCAACTGGAGGTGGGTGACAACCTGTGCTGGACACACCAGTTTGCCGAGGCAAAGGGAGCAGGAGTGGGAGAGCACCACAGGAATATTCCCTGTCATTAGAGGGCCTCAGTGGATGGTATTTTGCTGTTGCAGGATGGGCCTTAATAGCTCTAAATTTTGGAGTTATATTGAGATTTTTCTTTTAAAGCAGAGATTAAGCCTTTTGTTATGTATGAAAAACAGAATTGCCTGCTCCAACTCCCAGCGATTACTCTTGAAAAAAATTAATGCATTTTCAAATACATCTGTTAATTAGGTTGAATTATAATTATTTTTAAATAAGCTGGTTCTTGGCAACTTATGGAGGTGGGAAAGATAATGTTGGCAGAGGAGTTGCCTTCTCACAGGACTTCACTCCCCTGTACCACCGGATCTGTGTGACCCAGAGGACATCACTGGGAGCAGGTTGTGAAAGTATTTTGGCACCTTTTCGCATGTGGCTCTGATGAGTCAATTTTCTTTTGGGAATTCCTTTCATTTCTGGAAAGGGGACCATGGGATGGAGGTTAGAAATGATGGTGAGGGGCCACCTTGGGGACAGAGACAGGCACTGGCAACAGCCAGGGGGCTCAGTGGAGGAGTGTGTGGCTGATGGGTGCCCTGTGGAGCCCCGTGGGCAGAGGGGCTGTGCAGGACACAGGGTTGAAGGAGGACCTGCTGGGGAGGAGTTCCTGCCTCTCAAAGGCTCCCATTCCCTGCTGCAGGCTCGGGTGGAGCCAAGGGGGATTTAGCAATCCCTGGGTTTTCTGCTTGTGCAGCCCTGGTCTGTGGGTGGTCACTCACAAAATCTGGAATACCTGAGGGTCCTAAAGATACCCAGAGTCCTACAGACTCCCTGAAAACCAGGAGAGCTGCAGTGGATGGGTGCTCTGGCTGCTGCAGCCCCTTCAGTCCAGCACAAAGCTGGAACCTGGCTCTGCTGATCCCTCTGCCCAGGAGCTGCTGGTGTGGAGTGTGTTTGTGCAAGTACATTCAAACAACTGATTTATGTTCCTGATAGAAGAAATGAAGATGCAGGAGATAACAAAACACTTGTCCTTTCTGGCTGCAACACATGTGGGAATGATTCATTCTCTCCTGTACATGGGAGGGAAACCAGAAGTTCCTCTGGGTCCTGCTCCCTCTATGGCTGTGGAGATGAAGGGGCTGGAGCTGGTAGTTGACAGGAGAAGGAAGCAGCTTTGTGGCCATGGATAGTGATTTCTATTTGGAATATAAGATGGCAGGGACAGAGCCCTCGGGAGGGGCTGGCCCCTCTCTGACCATCTCTGCTGCCTCAGAGCTGCCTCCAGCTGTTTCCCTTCTTTCCACAGTGTTGGTAGGTCTCCATTAATCTCCTCAAGGATGTCAACAGGGCTGAAAAGAAGCCCAAAGACTTTCCTCTAGGCTTGGACACGTGGGGAAGTAGGGAGAGTTCAGCACTAGGACTTGGCTGAGCCCTTGGCTGGTGTCAGTGCCTGGGCTGAGGATATGGCCTGGGAAGTCCAGTGAAAAGAAATGAAATCCCTTTCTGAAGAAAATGCCAAGCCCAGAGGGTGGATTGTCACCAGTGCTGTGCATTCACAGTTGGATGCAGAGCTGAGAAAGAAACCAGCTTCCTTTGATGCTAATTTTGTACACACAGCCTGGAGGGATTGGCCCTGCAGGGCTTTCTAGAGTCCTCCTGGTGTAACCTCTCCTGTCAGGGAATGTCCCAGGCTCTGTTCCTTTAGCTCTGGGAAGCCAGAGGAGTTTGTATCCACATCCATCATCCTCCTGCCTTCAGCTGTTCCAAGCAGGCTCTGGGTCCTGCTGGGATTGGTGTCAGCATCACTGGTCTCTCTTCATTATTGAACCATCCTGGGAGCCCAGGATTGAGTCTGGGAACTTGTGCAGTAGTTACTGAACACATTTTTGCCATCAGAGCAGTGGGTTATAGGGTCTCAGTCTTCATTAGTGTTCAAAATTGTGAATAGTTGGGAAGGTTTATCCCAAGTTGTGTCTTTAGCCTTTCATAGAATCACAGAATTGTTAAAGTTGGAAAAGACCTTTGAGAGCATCAAGTTCAACCCTCACCCCAGGATCACCACCGTGGTCACCACTAAACTATGTCCCCAGGTGCCACATCCACACATCTTTTGAACACTTCCAGGGATGGGGACTCCACCACTGCTCTGGGCAGCCTGTTCCAATGCTTTACAACCCTTTCTGTGACTTTTTTTCCCTAATACCCATCTAAGCCTCACCAGGAACATCCCAACCAGACTCCCCTACAATTTTAGACGTGGACTCTGTTGCTTTTCCCTTTCTGTGACCACCCATGAGCAGCTCAGGCCCATCTTACACGGAGCAGCCAGTCCTGCCTCCCAGCAGTTCCATTGTGCCCACAGGAGCTGCCAGAGAAGTGGAACCACGTGAAGAAGCTGGCACTGGCTGTGAGGCAGCACGTGGCCCCTCTCCAGGCCAACGAGATGACAGTCCTGAGGCAGAGCTGTGCCGCCTTCGACGCCCAGCAGCTCCAGTTCAGGGAGAGCTTTGGGAAAGAAGCCCCATTCAGGTATGGGCAGGTTCCAGCAGCAGAGGGAAAAAAGCTCTAAGGGCTCAGCTCTGCCTGTCCTGAGGAGGCAGAGCCCTTCCATACATTTCCCACCTGCTCACAGTGTCTGTGGTGCCTGTGGTGGTGTGTCCCTGGGAACTGTGTCCAGTGCTGGGTTTGGATGCTCGGTGCGTGATGTCACTTTAAGGTGGTGTCAGTAGTGCCATGTGGTGCCATCAAGGTGTACTACAGGCCTTTCATCTCTCCTGTGTCTCTCAGTTGTTTTATATTTTCTTTAGAAGTTGTTACAGTTCCACTTATGCAGAATAAACATTGATTTCTAGGTTTGACACCAAAAAGCCTTATCAACTGCTGGATGCAAAGCACATGGAGATTAAACAGATGGAGTCAGCCATGACCTCAATTTATGAATCAGCTGGTCTGTTTGAAGTCATGGTGCCAGAATATAAACAACTGAAGCAGTGCAGGAAGGAGCTGTGTCTTCTCAAAGAGCTCTGGGACATGATCTCCCTGGTGAACACCAGCCTCGATGACTGGCAGGCCACCAAATGGGTGGATATCAATGTGGAAAACATGGATCTGGAGTGTAAAAGGTTTGCGAGAGAGATTCGGAATCTGGATAAGGAGATGAGGGGCTGGGATGCTTTCACTGGGCTGGACAGCAAGGTGAGGAACATGCTGACAGCCCTGAAGGCTGTGGCAGAACTCCAGAATCCTGCCATCAGAGAAAGGCACTGGAACCAGCTGATGCAGGTGACGGGGGTGAGCTTTGTGATGGACTCGGACACCACCCTGGCTGACCTCCTCAAGCTCAACCTGCATGAGTTTGAGGGTGAGGTCCATGGCATCGTGGACAAAGCAGTGCGAGAAATGAGCATGGAAAAAGTGCTGAAGGAGCTGAGAATGACTTGGAGCACCAGGGAGTTTCAGTATGAGCCTCACCCCCGGACCAACATCCCACTGCTGAAGTCAGATGAGGAGCTCATTGAGACTTTAGAAGACAACCAGGTGCAGCTGCAGAATTTGATGTCATCCAAATACATTGCTTTCTTCCTGGAGGAAGTGTCTGCATGGCAGAGGAAGCTCTGCACCTCTGACTCTGTCATCTCCCTCTGGTTCGAGGTGCAGCGCACGTGGTCTCACCTGGAGAGCATTTTCATAGGCTCAGAAGATATAAGGGCACAGCTTCCTCAGGTAGGAAATCCCAAATCCTACGTTTCCTGTTTGGAAAGTGTTGAAGAAGAGCCTCCATTATTAAACAGGGTTATCTAAAGTGCCAAGTGCCCGTAGGTGTAGCAGGGCTTTCCTGCTGCTGCCTTCCTTCTCTGGAGGCTCCCGCAGTGGTTCCCTCAGTGCTGCCCTGGGATGTTTTTGTATCACAGGCTGTGCCGGAGCTGTGCTGAGGGGCTGATATTCTCCCTTCCACCACTGCATAGCAAATACAGAGCTTCTGGTGCTGAGCAGGAGGTTTTTGGCTTCCTCCAAAAGAGGAAGCTGAAAGAATGTTCCCTTTTCCCTCAGAGGGGAGAGCACTGGGATAATTACTGAGACACAGAAATCCCAGAATGTGCTGAGTTGGAAGAGATCCACAAGGATCATCCAGTCCAACTCCTGGCCCTGCACAGGCCCATCCCCAGGAGTCACCCCATGGGCCTGAGAGGATCATCCCAACTCTGTCAGGTTTGGTGCTGTGATCACTCATCAACCCAGGGCTGGCCCAGCTCTGGCAATATCCCCTTCCCAGCCTTCTGTGCTGCTACAGGGGGAGAGCAACTCTTCTCCTGCTCCTTCTTTGGGAAATGGAGCAGAGTTGGCACTGGGGACCTCCTTGGGTCCAGCTTTTTTGTGGGCTGGCAGCTGTGCTGAGGAGGAGTGTGCCTTTCACTGATGAGTGATTTGCAGTGTCCCTGCTGTCCCCATCCCTGTGCTGTGCCACTGACAGGGGCCTGGCCCCAGGCAGGGTGTGCACAGCCTGGTGACACCCAGCAATCCCCACCCTGTCCCCATCCCTTCCCTCTGGGCTGCTTGGACTGTTCCCCTCTGCTCCAGTGAGCCCTGGGCACACTTGGTTTCCTGGGCTGTGTCCCCAGAGCCCCGAGGACTGTCCCATGTGCCAGCACAGTGTGACATCCAGCAGCACTCTGGTGGTGGGTCAGAAACCACATCCTGATTTAATCTGCATCCGAGGGCAGTGTCTGCACCTCAGCACCACCTGGCAGGTGACAAGAACCACTTCCACAGCAGGAGGAGGAAGCTCAGAGGAGGCTGAACCTCCTTGGGATGCAAACAGGGCTGGGGAGGCTGTGCTGGCAGGGCAGGGGATGCACATCTGGAACTGTCTGACAGCCTGGAGAAGAGAATCCAGAGAGACCTTAGAGCCCCTTCCAGTGCCTAAAGAGGCTCCAGGAGCTGGAGAGGGACTTTGGAAAAGGGCCTGGAGTGGCAGGACAAGAGTGAATGGCTTTAAAGTGACAGAGGACAAGTTTAGATGAGGTATTATGGAGAACTTCCCTGTGAGGGTGGGGAGGCCCTGGCACAGGTTGCCCAGAGAAGCTGTGGCTGCCCCATCCCTGGAAGTGTCCAAGGCCAGGCTGGATGGGGCTTGGAGCAACCTGGGATAGTGGGAGGTGTCCCTGCCCATGGCAGGAGGTGGGACTGGATGATCTTTAGGGTCCTTTCCAGGCCAAACCATCCTGGAATTCTATGATTCCATGCATGGATTGGTGCAGAAGGGCTCAGCCTCCAGCCAGAGCTTTGCTCCTGGGGCTGAACACAAGTGAACTATAGGAAATGTTCCCAGGAACAGGGAAAGCTTGGAGCACTTTTATTCTGTGTCCAGGCTTACTCAGGAGGCCCAGCTTGGGAAGAAGGGAAGAGCAGGGACATTTTGAACATAACTTTATTTATTTTTCAGGGTTAATCTCCAGAAATTCAGGGTCCCTGTTAGGTGTCAGTGAGCTGCTGACCTTGAGTTCCATGGCCTTACTCAGGGAAAGGAAGGGCTCTTCCTTGCCAGTCTCCATGCCCATGGCAGGGTGGGCACTGTAGCAGGATGGAACAGAACGCCCATGAAATTGGTAGCCTTTCCCCTGTATGGGAAATGTTCTTCTGCTGTGGTCAGGAAAATGGGTATTTCATCTGGACATGGGACAGGAAGAGCTGGGAGAAGTTACTCAAAGTTGAATTCAACCCCACTAAAATGGTTGGTCCTAGGGATTGGCTTCTGCAGGGATAACTTTAGCCACAACTCCTTTGGGATACAATGACAAGAAGACAAGTGCATGATTCTTCCAGGCACTTGGGTGGGAGAGCCCTTGGGGAATGGAGCAGGGAATGGGCTCCCTCTGCACTGGGCAGAAGGTTCTCTGCAGAGGATCCTGCCCCTCATCCCAAAGACAGCCCCAGGAGCTGGGATCTCAGCACACGGTTGGTGTGTTGCTGTCACTGTGTCCTTGTATCCCTTGTAGGACTCCAAACGCTTTGAAGGGATTGATGTGGATTTTAAAGAACTGGCCTGTGAAGTTCAGAAAACCCCAAATGTGGTTGAGGCCACCAATAAACCAGGTCTGTCCCAACAACTGGAGGACATTCAGAGCAGGTAGGTAGAACCTCAGTCCCAGCTTATCAGAGACTGAGATCAACTGTAGGAAGTTGGTTGAACTTTTCCCAAGGCTCTGCATTCTCTGCATTCACAAATTGCAGCTTTTCTGATCTTTTTCAAGTATTTTCACTTGTCACTCATCACCCTGAAGCCCCTGAGTGGAGTCTGGCTTTGTGTACAGGGAAACTCTCACCTGAATATTGATTTGCACATTTTCAGCTGGTTTGCTCAGCTCATGGACCCACTGCTCCCCAAATACAGTGTCTGAAAGAGCTCTGTAGCAGTGAGACCAGGGGTATCTTTAGATTGGGAAGAAATTCTTGGCTGTGAGGGTGGGGAGGCCCTGGCACAGGGTGCCCAGAGAAGCTGTGGCTGCCCCATCCCTGGAAGTGTCCAAGGCCAGGTTGGAGCCACCTGGGAGAGTGGAAGGTGTCCCTGTCCATGGCAGGGGGTGGAATGAGATGAGCTTTAAAGTCCCTTTCAATCCAAACTATTCCATGATTCCATGATATCTGCAGCAGAGCTGAGTCCATTTTCATTAATTTGCAAAATTGTCCCTGTGTGTATCCTTGACAAGGAGTAACAGCTCCCAGAGAAAGACCTGAGTGCCCTGAGATGGAGGCACTTCTCATTTAACATATGAATCCACCTGAAACACACTTCAAAGTTCCTAAGGAGCTGTTTTGTCAGTGACAGCTCTCCATTTCAAATAAAGATTTGATTTTATTTTCAATCAGATAAGACCGATGTTCCTCACAGAGAATGTTATTTGGGAACTTTGTAAGCTCAGCAGCAGTTTAGCATGTGAACACTGCAAGATTCATTTTAGATCGGAGCAAACAAGTTTCCTTTCATGCTTTGCAAACACAAAAAGCTGAGTTGGTTGGAATCAGACTTTAAAATGTGGCTCATTAGAATAAAAGCTGTTCTAGAAATGTTCATCCCAGTGTGAAACCACCTGTGGCAGTTCAGAGCTTGTCTAAAACAGTAGGTCAGACTGCAAACCTTTCCAGCCTCTTTTTCCACCTGTGTTTCTGCTTTTTTGTGAGGCTGCCCTGACTCTTGAGTGTTTGACCCCTGGAGCAGAGTGAGCTGTGGGTTACTTTGTGCTTTGTTGCTCTATTCAGAAATGCTGGAAGGAGCAGCCTGCAGGCTCAGCTCGTGCCTGGCATTTCCCCACAGTGGGCAGAAGCTGTTTAAGAACCCAAAGGGCAGCAGGAAACATGAAAGGATATTTACCCCCCTGTGCTGGACTCTTAATCTGCTTTGTCTCCCCAGGTTGGCTCTGTGTGAGAAGGCTTTAGCTGAATATCTGGACACAAAGAGATTGGCCTTCCCCAGATTTTACTTCATTTCTTCTGCAGATTTACTGGATATCCTTTCCAATGGCACCAACCCTCATCTGGTAAGCCTTGGTCTGCATCACCTTGGCGTTTTCCAGGTGTCAGTAGTGTCACAGTGTCCTGGGGCTCTCCTGTACTGTCCTTTCTGGGGGGCTTTTCCTCCCACTCTCATGTGGATCAGTAACTCTTTCAGAGCTGATCTTCCCCTGTTGTCTCAGACAGGCCACACGTGCACTGGGTGTTGTCTGATCTACCCCTGGTGCTGCTTGTGGAAGGTTCTGAGAGCTCTGCACTCAGCAGAGCCCTGGGTTTGGTGCCATAAAATCAGGGGGTTTATTTCTGCTGGGACACAGTGAGGTTGGAGGAAATCATCTTTCTTGAGGATCTTGTCCAAAACTCGTGGCTGACCTTGGATCTCCTCCTGGGATCCCACCTGGCAGCACCTGCTGTTGGTAGAGTCACACTGGTCATTCCAATGTGGAAGTGTTGACCACTGGTGGCTTGGAGAGGTCCCTTTTCTAAGGCAGAAAAGGCATTTTCCAGTAACTGCTTCTTCCTTCCCTGTGCAAAGGGCTTTGGGGTGTCCTGTTGTAGGGGGAGGGAAGAGCACAACCTGGCCCTTTGTACCCACATCTCACTGAGGAGGCTCCTCTGCTCCAGGCTGGGCTCCTGGGAAGGTGCCTGAATTCCAGGTGTGGGCAGTCACTCCAAATACACCATTCCTCCTCCTGACTGGGGAGGATCATCCTGGGGAGGAACTGGGAGGAACCTTCCTGTTGTTGGAAGTGGCTTCACCGTGTCCTTCCCACCCTTCCCAAGGATCAGAGCAGAGCTCAGAGGGTTCAATCCTGTGGGAGTTTCTCCATATGGATCATGGCAGTGTTGGGGTTGGTTTCTGGTGCTGCTGGAGCTCCTGTCAGGAATCCTTGGCCACTTGGGCCTGTGTTTGGGAGGCTGTGCCCTGACTGCACTGGTTTGGGAGGCATCATTTATCCTAAGGTTGGTATGCAAACCCAATCAACTTGTTCACAGCAAATGGACACCATTGGATGGGAAGTGAATTCTTTATTCCACCTTTCAGTAGTGAGTAATGTCTCCTTCCTTAAGCTTCTCCTCATTTCAGTGTTCACGTGAGCACAGGAATGGGGCAGGTTTGGAAATGCTGTTGTTGCCACTGACCTTTAACTCTGCCTGATCTGTTTTCTGTGCTGGCTGATTCCACCCACAGAGTGTCACAAATGCACAGCTGATTGATACTTTAAATGGAGAGAAAGAAAGCACAGGAAGCAGGGAAAAGCTACTGTGGTGAAATGCTCCATGGAGTAGAAGAAATTCCTGGTGCTTTCTGTTATTCAAAACTATTTGCAGTAAAATCAAAGCAAATGTCAAGTGGGATCATACCCGGATATGCTCTCAGCCTTTCCACTGTAGTTTCAAAGCCTGATAATTCCTAAAGGAGGATTAAACACACAATGAAATTTATCTGCTTGAACTGGATATTGAACTGGGGCAGATTCAGGTGTATTCCAGGCTCCAGTGTCAGGAGCTGAAATGCTGGAGCACATCCAAAGCCCTGCAGACTGGCCAGGAGCTGGGAATGGACACTGAGGGTTGCTGAGCAGAGACTGGATGTAAGAAAAGGTTTCTGTGGTTTATGTAAGTTTTGAAAGGAGGAACTGAGTGTCTGTTGCTTCTTGATCCACTCAGCACCTTCCAGGATTTGGCCCTGCTGGAAGAGAGGACAGAGGATTGATGAGCTGTGTCCACCCAAGGGACAGTTTGTAAGGAGGGTTGGAGTTCTCTGAAAGTGAGAATTGAATGGACAAGTCATAGAGTCAGAGAACATCCTGGGTTGGAAGGGACCCCCAAGGCTCATGGAGTCCAACCCTCAGCCCTGCACAGGCCCATCCCCAAGAGTCCCCCCTGTGCCCAGAGGATCATCCCAGCCCTCCTGCAGCTCTGGCAGCCTTGGGGCTGTGCCCACTGCCCTGGGGAGCCTGGGCAGTGCCCACCCACCCTGTGGGCAAAGAACAACCTGGTGCTGAGCTCCAACCTCCCCCTGCCCTGACACAACTCCAGCCATTCCCTGGCTCCTGGCCCTGGTCCCCCAGAGCAGAGCTCAGTCCCTGCCCCTCCTCTGCCCCTGCCCAGGGACTTGTCCCTGCAATGAGGTCTCCCCTCAGGCTCCTCTTCTCCCCCTCAACACACCCAGTGCCCTCAGCTGCTCCTCACACCTTCCCCTCCAGGCCCTTCCCCACCTTCCTTCCCTCCTTTGGACACTCTCCAATGGCTCAATACCTTTCCCACATTGTTGTGCCCAACCTGCCCCAATATTGCAGGTGAGGCCCCAGGTCAGAGCAGAGCAGGACAATCCCCTCCCTGGCCCAGTGATGCTGTTCCTGATGCCCCAGGACATGGATGTCCCTCCTGGCTGCCAGGGCACTGCTGACTCGTGGCCAACTGGCCATGGACCAGGACCCCCAGGTCCCTTTCCAGCATCTCATTCCCCAGCCCTCCCAGCTTTCCCTGAAATCATGAGAACACCAGGCAATTATTTTGTTCCTTCTGAAAAAGTGCTTTTGGTCAAGGTGGGGGTTTTGTCTGGGTTGTTGAGCTGTTTATCTGTGTCCTGGACAGAAATAAAAATCTGGTTTCTCCATGGATGAAAATTCAGGACGTTTCTTTAGCACAAAATTGATTTGTAGAAGGGAAAAAGCAGAAAGGTTCCTAGTGAAGAAAACTTCCCAGTGTGCTGAGAACAGGGTGAGGTGGAGCAGTGGCTGGAGACCTCTCAGCACTGCATGGAAGGAAACTGGGAGTAAGGTGTCACACAATGCTTGAATGGTTTCTGTGCTTTTGCTCTGTGTAGGAGATTTCCTGGTTTATTAAGGTATGGCTTTGTCTACAGGAGGTAGAAGTAAGTGACAGTGCTGAGAGAGACAGCAAGAGGTTTGTGTTGGCAGCATCCTGGCCATGAGTGAGAATATGTGGTGCTGCCAGGGTGTTCTAGTCCTTGTTTTCTGAGCATGACTGTGCCTGTCACTCTGTTCTGCTTGTCCTCTCTCCACCACTTGGTTTGTACAATTCCTTTTGCAGGTGCAGCATCATCTTTCCAAACTCTTTGACAACTTGGCCAAGATGAAATTCCAGCTGGACTCTGAGCAAAAGGCAACCAAGGTTGGCCTGGGAATGTACAGCAGAGAGGAGGAGTATGTCAGCTTCAGTGAACCCTGTGACTGCAGTGGGCAGGTGAGAGGGAGGGCCTTTCTATGGAATCTGTTTTCCTGCCTCTTGGGTGGGAATCAACGGCCAAGATGTTGTAGAGCTTCATTGTTCTTCCTTTAGCCATGAGAAAAGCTGGAAGAGGTGGGGTATAACTTAATCCCTCCTTGCACCACAGCTCTTGGTCTCACTCCTGATGGATTCTCACTGAGATGGGACAGAGGTGTCACAGCCCACAGTGCAAGGGAGGGCTGTGACATTTTCCTAACTGGTGTTTTAATTTTAATTATTTTAAAACATTTTGGAGGTTATTTTTACCCTCCCAGCTGGAGAGGAGATGCAGTTTGTCGATAGATTAAGCTGTTCCATACTATCTCTGCATAGGTACCTTTGAAGAGGAGGCTTTTTTTCCTCTTTTCCAGATCTCTCTTCTTTCTAAGGATGAGTTGAAATACAAAATTCAAAATCAAACTCTTGCTCAACTTTTCTGTCTCTGTAGTTGCAGTTCTCTCCATGGACTATTACAAGAAGCTAAAGTGTGTAATACCAGCTCTGAGCTCCCTGGTGATGGAGCTTGGCATTTAAACTGTCCTCTCAGTGAGGGCTTTGCCTGTGACACACTCAGTTCAGCAGGAATTGTGTCCCCAGGCTCAGCAGCAGCTCTCTCTTGCTGCTGGCAGATTGTGTCAAGTCCCACAAGTGGCTCTGGTGTGGCCTGGAGCTGGAACACACTTGAACTAAATTGCTCCTCGATGGAGTTTATTTTGTTTTCTCCTATGTCTGGAGTTCCACAGAAACCTACCCTTGGTGTCTGCAAAGACGTGCTGCTCCTGCAGGAGCAGAATTGGCTGAATCCCACAGGCTGAAGAGACTGGAGGCTTGTTTGACAGGAGAGCTGAGCTGCTGGTCCCATTCCCTGCTGTCACTCAGGACTGAGGGTTTCCTGTCTCCTGCAGGTCGAGGTGTGGCTCAGTCGCCTGCTGGACACCATGAGGGCCACGGTGAGGGATGAGATGACAGCAGCTGTCACAGCATATGAGGACAAGCCAAGGGAACAGTGGCTCCTTGACTACCCTGCCCAGGTACCTGGGAAAGGGAGGGGTGGCTTCCCCTGGTCCTGCCCTTCCCTGTTTTCAGTGGTGGCCTCTGACTGTGGCTGGGGATGTTTCAAGGCCACCACTGTGCTGTTCATGAGGGAAGAGGGACAAGTTCTCCTTTGTCCTGGCAATCTCCCAATGGATTCCCAGGCTGAGCTCTGTGCTCTGACCAGGGCTCCAGGTAGGACACAGTCCTGGCCCTTGGGCAGTGGCTGCTGCACCCCAGGGGTCATGGGAAGCCCATACACCCAGAGAGGTGAGAGGTGCCAAGGGTGAGGCCTGATGAGAGGAGAGAGCCCTTGGAAGTCCCTCTGGCACCTCAAGGTCTCCAGCTCAGCCTCCCCTGCTGTCAGACATGGGAAAGGGGCTCATTTACTGAGGAGTGTCTGCCACAGATGGGATGTTAAATGGATGTCACAGGGCAGATCCCCACTGTCCTCTCTGCTGTGATACTGTGTGACAAAATACTTCATTTCATGTCATGGATGCTTCATCCTTGATCTCCCTATGGATCAGACACTCCGATGTGAGGAAGCTCTGGTGTTTCCCTGGTACTAAGCCAGCCTGTTTCCCCAGGTGGCTCTTTCCTGCACCCAGATCTGGTGGACAACGGAGGTGGGAATTGCCTTTGCCAGGATGAAAGAAGGCTATGAGAAGGCCATGAAGGAGTACCACAAGAAGCAGGTGGCCCAGCTGAACACTCTGGTGGCCATGCTGGTCGGGCAGCTCTCCAAGGGTGACAGGCAGAAAATCATGACCATTTGCACCATCGATGTGCACGCTCGGGACGTGGTGGCAAAGCTGATCACACAGAAGGTTGGTGTTCACAGCTCAGCGTGGTCCTGTGCTGGCCTTGGAGTGGGGATTATGGAGTGATAGAGCAGGCACTGGCACTCACACCACTGCCTGGCTCAGAGGGAGACACACAGCTGCAAGAAAAAGCATTTGGGCTCTTCTTTATGTAGCTTCCTTGGCCTGGTGTGGGGCCACAGGGACCCCTTTGGGACTCACTCATCCATCAAACCTCTCCTCCACCTTGTCATCACAGAGTCACAGAATGGTTTGGGTTGGAAAGGACATTAAAGCTCCTGTCATTCCACCCCCTGCCATGGGCAAGGACATCTCCTGCTATCCCAGGTTGCTCCAAGCCCCATCCAACCTGGCCTTGGAGACTTCCAGGGATGGGGCAGCCACAGCTTCTCTGGGCAACTTGTGCCAGGGCCTCCCACCCTCCCAGGGAAGAATTCCTTCCCAATATCCTATCTAAACCTAGTCTCTGTCAATTTGAAACCATTCCCCCTTGTCCTGTCACTCTGGTTCCTTCTCCCAAGTCCCTCTCCAGCTCTCCTGGAGCTCCTTTAGGCTCTGGAAGGGGCTCTAAGGTGTCCCTGGAGCCTTCTCTTGTCCAGGCTGAACAACCCTCTCAGCCTGGCTCTGGAGTAGAGGGGCGTTTGCCCTTTAATCACAATGTCCATGACACTGTGTCATGTCCAGCCCTGCAGGTTCTGGATTGTGGCTTTACCCTCCTCTGTGACCCCTCAGAGGCAGCCAGACAGATTACAGATTTTTGGCTTCAAGGCACACCAGTTTTGGGTGAAGATGCCTGTCCACCTGCAGAGCTGCCTTCTGGTTGTGCAGACACTGGCCACGGTTCCTTGGCCCCCTTTCCCCTGGTGCTGTCTGAGGCCCCTTTCCTGGCTAAGCAGCCTCTGCCCCTTTCCTCACTCTGCACTGCTAAACCCTTTGCATACCTTGCTGCTTCTTAAATCTCCTCTTCAGGAATCTTTATGTTCCTCTTTCTCTTGGACGTTCATTTTTTCCTCTCCCATGCACATGGTTACTGATTTGCTCCTACCCTGTACTGATGGGAGGTGACATTCCTGCCCCCTCCTGCCTTTGCAGTGAGCAGTCCCTCCCCAGTGCCAGCTTCCTTGCAGTCCCTGAGCTGTGTGTTCCCAGCCCTCCCGTGATGGTGCCCGTGGGCCCCTTGCAGGTGGACAATGCCCAGGCGTTCCTGTGGCTGTCCCAGCTCCGGCACAGGTGGTCGGATGAGGAGCGGCACTGCTTTGCCAACATCTGTGATGCCCAGTTCCTGTACTCCTATGAATACCTTGGCAACACCCCTCGGCTCGTGATCACCCCTCTGACAGACAGGTGAGTCCCTGGAGTCACCGCTGCGGCCTCGTGGCTGGGGAGAGCTGCCAGCCAGAGGGACTTAGTTTGGACACCCACCTCCCTCCTGATCTTCCTCTGTGTCCCAGCAATCCAGTGGCAGAGCTCCGACTCTCAGCTAGTCTGGGATTTTACAGTGTTACCCTTTGGGGTATCTGTGCCTCAGATCCCAGGGTGGGATTAAGAGATCCCACAGATGAAGGTGCTCACTGTGGGTGCCTGGTGAGTGCACAAAGCTTTCATCTCATCCTGAAGGAATCATCTGCCACTTGGCTCACCTGTCTCAATGGAGACACCTGGGGGGATGTGACAGGCTCTGAGTTGTACCAACTGCCAGCCCAGATATGTGCAAGTCTTCTGTGGATCCCCTGTCATACCTTTCCACTCTGTGTGATGTTTCAGTAGCCATGAGCATCTCGGGTGACTCTTGTCACCCCTGTTAGCCAGCTAAGCCAAGCCCCCATGCACTCGCAGGATTTTGGCCATGTTGACAACAGTTCTGTGGTTTGTACAGGGGTACAGACACCCACATGTGGGCACCTCCATGGGGTCCATCATCAGCCTGATGGAGAATCCCCGGGGCCTGCTGCAGCTTTGGGTGGGATCATTTATAGGCCATTAGAAAAGGTATTGACAGGGAATGGGCTGAAGAGCACTGGGGAGCATGAGGGAGATCTTTCAGGAAAGCTGATCTTTCCTCACAGTACCTGGGACATGCCCAATGTCAATGAGTGGTGTGAGGGTCCAAAGTAAGCAGAGCCTGGAGGTGAAGAGGTTGGGCAGATCCCAGTGGAAGATGAGTATTTCTTGGATTTGAGGAGCAGCTGAGGGAACTTGGGTTGTTTAGCCTGAAGGAAAGAAGGCTCAGGGAGGACCTTCTTGCTCTCTGTAACTCCCTGACAGGAGGTTGCAGCCGGGTGAGGGCCCGTTCAAAAACCATATGGATGTGGCACTTGGGGACATGGTTTAGTGGTGAACAGGGTGGTGGTGCTGGGCTAATGATTGGATTTGCTGATCTTACAGGGATTTTCCAAACTTAATGATTCTAAGATTCTATGGAGAAATCACATCAGGGCAGAGGTGGTTGTTGATGCCCAAGAGAACTTTCACCTTGGACACGGGCTCTGCTCACGGAGAGCTTTCCTAAGAAGGACTCAGAGCTTTCTGGAGTGCATTGCCCAGTTGCTGTGTCACTGCAGCCCAGCAGTGACCTCTGGGACCGGTCTCACTCTCTTTCCCTGTTTTTTTGCCTCATCCTTTGGGAAGGTGTTACATCACCCTGACCCAGTCACTGCACCTGACCATGAGCGGAGCCCCTGCGGGTCCTGCAGGGACTGGAAAGACGGAGACAACGAAGGACTTGGGACGAGCCCTGGGCATCATGGTGTATGTGTTCAACTGCTCCGAGCAGATGGACTACAAGGTACTGCTCCCCCACGGCCACAGGGCTGCTATCCCAGAATCCCAGGATGTGCTGAGCTGGGAGGGACCCCCAAGGCTCATGGAGTCCAACCCTCAGCCCTGTACAGGCCCATCCCCAAGAGTCCTGGGGAGCCTGGGCAGTGCCCACCCACCCTGTGGGCAAAGAACAACCTGGTGCTGAGCTCCAACCTCCCCCTGCCCTGACACAACTCCAGCCATTCCCTGGCTCCTGGCCCTGGTCCCCCAGAGCAGAGCTCAGTCCCTGCCCCTCCTCTGCCCCTGCCCAGGGACTTGTCCCTGCAATGAGGTCTCCCCTCAGGCTCCTCTTCTCCCCCTCAACACACCCAGTGCCCTCAGCTGCTCCTCACACCTTCCCCTCCAGGCCCTTCCCCACCTTCCTTCCCTCCTTTGGACACTCTCTAATGGCTCAAGACCTTCCCCACATTGTGGTGCCCAAACTGCCCCAATATTACAGGTGAGGCCCCAGGTCAGAGCAGAGCAGGACAATCCCCTCCCTGGCCCAGTGATGCTGTTCCTGATGCCCCAGGACACGGATGTCCCTCCTGGCTGCCAGGGCACTGCTGACTCATGGCCAACTGGCCATGGACCAGGACCCCCAGGTCCCTTTCCTGGCACTTGCGTATCATTCCCTAGTGTTTTGGCTCCTGGGATAGAGCCAGAGCTGAACCTTGAGCTGCCTCAGAACACTGGATTGTGGGACTTCTGATCACTGGATCAGAGGCTATTGAGCCCTGTGCTCTCCATGGTCAGTGGGTTTGTGGCCTCAGTTCATATTTTATTCAGTCTCTCTGGAAGTGAGACCATCAGTAACTCAGCCCTGGTGACCTTTAAATGGAACCAGAGCACAGAGATGTTGAGAGAGTGCAATTAGCAAATCAAGTGGCAAACTGTGCAGAGCTATAAATATTATAATTGAGTTGTGCCTGCTGCTCCCATGCACTTTCCTAAATACCCACAATAGGCTGTAAATTGCTATAAATAAACAGGCTGGGAAATAAAATCCATTTTTTGCTGAAGTTGATTCAATTTGTGATTTCACTCTTGTAATTTTATTTTATTTTTTTTTCTTTTCAGTCTTGTGGGAATATTTACAAAGGCCTTTCCCAGACGGGAGCCTGGGGCTGTTTTGATGAATTTAACAGGATCTCAGTTGAGGTCCTTTCTGTGGTTGCTGTACAGGTAAGTGGAGAAAAGCTTATGAATAAGTACAGATAAGGCAGAGTGGGGTAAATATGGAAAGTGTCTGATGCCAGTCTCAGTTTGTGTGGGCAGATGAGGGACAGTGTCCCAACATTAATCCCATGAATGTCACAGCATGGACAAAATGCAGCAGTGCTGTGCTTCAAACATTTGTGCCATTTCTTTTCTCCCCCCAGTTACAGCACTTGTGTGGGGTCAGTTCTTTACAGCTTCTTTTCCCAGAGCAGCACCCACTGTGGCTCTGTACCTGCTCCTCCTGAGCAAGACAGATCCATGTGCTGTGGAAGAATCTCAGCATATCATTGCAGGGAGGAGACCTGCCCTGACTCACTGGGAATCGTTTTCATGGACAGGAGGAGGTGTCTGGGGAGATCCAGAGGCTGCTGGACTTTTGGGGTTACTTATTGCCTCCAGTCAGGCACAGGTTGTGGGTCATATGCAACAAACAGCAATATGTTCAAGAGCCATTTTCTTAATCCTCCCTTTTCCTTTTCCTTTTCCTTTTCCTTTTCCTTTTCCTTTTCCTTTTCCTTTTCCTGTTCCTTTTCCTGTTCCTGTTCCTGTTCCCTTTTCCCTTTTCCCTTTTCCCTTCCCTTCTGATTCAATTCCAGTGTCTGTAATGAGAGCTCTGTGAAACAGCTTTGGAGGGGTTTCCCAGTCGAGTGGCACAATTCCTAGGAGGAATGTGTGCTGCCCCGTGGGTGCAGAGTGGTGTTCCTGAGATGTGAGGTCAGCCAGGTGACACTTGGGAATTGGGATCTGCATCCCTTGCTTGGATGCTTGCCTGGGAGTGGGGATCAAATTGGGACAGAGCTCTTTGAGCTCTCCTGGCTGTGCAGGGGTGTTTTGCCCATGGAATGATTTTTCATCTGCCCTGTAGATGAACCCTTCACTGGATTGGATTGGTTGTCCATGTGAAGCCCAGCAGGACTGGTTGGAGAAGGGCTGGGAAGGATCCTGCCCTCCCCATCCCCATCCTGTTCTCTTGAGTTTCTGTATGATCCAGCACTTCACCTCCTCCTTCCCTTCCTCTCACTGGCCCATGAGGAAATGTGAGAATGTTCTACAGAGGGGAAAGGACAGTGGGAGGAGAGGCTCCTGCTCCTGCCCAGGGAATGGGGAGGGAGCACCAGGGAAAGGGCTGTGGGTGAGTCCCTCCTGCCTGTCCCTGAGATCTGGACAGCCCAGGTATGGCTGTGGGGCAGCAGGGGGGGAGCAGGCCCTGCTACAGCTCCTGGCTCATGCTTTGGAGGAGAGCTGGGTCTGGGTGTTGTCCAGATCCTAAATCCCATGAGAATCCTCTGAAATTGCCAGTTAAATCAGCTTCCAGGAGAGCTGGAATGGCAGCTGTGTGCTCATCTGCACTGTCCAGACCCAGACAGCTCCCACAAGGGCAGAGCTGAAGGTCTGGGGCTTTGAGGGCCTTTAGTGCTGAAAACTGAGGTGCTGAAGTATCCAAGTCCTGGATCCAAGTGTGAGCTGAGTGCAGGTTTTGGGTCATGAATTCTTCCTAGACCCCTCTGGGGCTTGGCATTGCAGAAAGAAAGATCTAGAGCCCGGAAGTTTCTACAGTTCTGTAAAAGTTTTGGTCAAAGGAGTTGTTCTGAAGCCCTCCACGAACTCCTCACTCCTCTCATCTCTTTCATCATTGTATCCTATGTGATATCCCAAAGAAGTCCCAGGCAGGAACAGGACTTTGAGTGTCATTCCCTCTCCATTTCCCTTCCATCAGGTAATAGTTGAAAGCTGTCATTGAAAGTCATCTTTGAGGATCTTAAAATAAAAAGGGAAGCTGAACAAAAGAAACCCAGATATGACTCAACTGCTAATGATTCCCTGGCTCCTGGCTGGAGCGTGGCAGGGCTGTCATTCCATCCTCGCCTCTCCTGGCTGCTGTTGGGAAGGTAACCATGGAGATGGTTAATTGGCTGTCTTAGTCATGCAGCTCGTGTCCATGTGGGTCCTCACTGAGAGAAACTCCATTAATTGCTTAACTGTGAGATGGCAAATGGGGAAGGTTGGAGCAGGGAATAGAGAGTCCTCCCTCCTCTTTGCAAGGGGGTGATTTGGCTGTGGTGAATTTAATCCCATTGGAAAGTAGGAATGAGGTGGTCTGGTGTGATGGACCCAGTCCATTGGAAAGTGGGGAATGAGGTGATCTGGCTGTAATGGATTCTCTCCCATTGGAAAGCAGGGAATAAGAAGAACAAAGCTGCCATAGGCAAATAGGAAAGACCAGCCAATATTAGTGAGTGAAGGTGTCAGGGGAGATCTTCCAGCTTCTGCCTTGTGGGTTTGCTTTTAAATCTGATGTCCCAAGACCTTTAAAAGCAATATCCAGTGGTCTGTTTGCAATTGAGCTGAGGCCAAGTTTCCTGGGAAATGCAGCTCCTTTTCTGGGCCTGGTCAAGGAACAGAGGAGGGACAGGGGGATTTGGGCTGTCATGGGGAGCAGTGGATGGGGAAAATCAGGGACCAGTGTTATGGGAGAATCTTGGAATGGCATTTGGAGTTGGTTGTACTGTGGGTGCCTGCACAGCCCTGCATCTCCTCTCCAGCTCTGGCCTCCTGCAATGCTGGGAAGTTGGAAGAGCTGGTTCAGCCTCTGGTGGTGTTTTTGCTCTGAGGTGTGCTAGAAAGTGCTCCACAGGTGATGTCAAAAGCCAAGGTGAGATACAGGCAGCTTTGGAGGCTGTTCTTTCTCCCCTCAGCCTCATCCAGTGTTTATGGAGCAAATTCATGCAACTCCTTTGCAGTTTTACTGCACAGTCTCTTTTGCTCTTTTCAGCTTTATCAGAGTTGGTTGTGATGGGACACTAATATTGCCACACAAATTTGCTCCAAACAGTGTATAAAGCTTTATATGGTCAGTAAAAAACCAAAACCAGAGCAGAGATAATCCCAGTCATGGGCCAAGGGCAGCTCTGTAGTCTGAGGGCTTTTCACAACTGAACACCAGCACTAAACACTGTCTTGGTTCCCAGGTGAAGAGTGTGCAGGATGCAATACGGGACAAAAAGAAATCCTTCAATTTTCTGGGAGAAGACATTAAGTTGGTCCCTTCAGTGGGCATTTTCATCACCATGAACCCTGGCTATGCAGGACGAACCGAGCTACCTGAGAATTTGAAAGCTCTCTTCAGGTAAGTCGAGGTCAAGGTTTGTGACCCGTGTTACAAGATGGACAGAAGTTGTCTTTTGGCTTTTATTGTCTTTTGGCATCCAAGTTTGCCTTTGTTTTCTGGGGAAGCTCACTTGTATTGGGGATTCACAGATAGTTTCAGCCTCATGTACCATTCCCATGTCTGGAAACACACAGGGAGGGCAGAGAAGCTCTGTCCCTGGGACAGGCAGTGGGTGACCTGCCTCCCTGGGAACACCTGGAAGATAAAGCTCCAAACCCAGTGCCCTTAAGATCTGTAGTCAACACTTGCTGTGCACTCTCTCTTTGCCTGTCTCCTCAGGCCCTGTGCGATGGTTGTGCCTGACTTTGAGCTCATCTGTGAAATTATGTTGGTGGCCGAGGGGTTCATCGAGGCCCGGGCGTTGGCCAGGAAGTTCATCACTCTGTACCAGCTCTGCAAAGAGCTCCTGTCCAAGCAGGTGAGCCCACTGCTGTGCCTGTGGATTGCCAAAATCAGGAATGTGGCACTGTGCCGTGAGCCTCCATGGCTGAAGCTTCCCAGCTTTTATTTACTGGCTGCATTTGTGGCAACTGCTGGGAGAAGGGAAGATTTGTCTTTGTCAGAGCAATGACAATTTCAAGCTGCTTTCCTGGAGGATCTGCTGGGACAAAAGCACTTGACCAGCTGTATTATTGGGAGAGATTTCTCAAAGGGCTCAAATGCCACTATGGTTGGGGTGGTGTATTTTGCTTTCCAGACTCTTAGTTCCTATTGATTCTCCTGCTACAAGGCATTTTGGGTGACTGTCCCTCTCTGAGACCAATCCGATGCTTCTCTGTCATGTCAGGTGTTGACCACATAGGTCACTGCAAAACTCTCATTAATCCGATTTTTTCTTGTCATCTGCATAAATCAAAGCTGGGTCCAGTGATGAGTTGAATCAGGACTCCAGATGAAAATCTTGATCTTGGCTATGCCAGGATAAGCCTGGGTGGGAGTGGCCTTGTCACAGAAGCTTTGTGCTGTGCCCTGGAGGCCTTGGTGGAAGCCGTGGCCTCCCACACAAAGCTTTCTGCTGCAGGGTCGTAACAGAGCAAGGTAAAAAGAGTTGCTTGTTGGCATGAGGATTCCTCTCATTCCTCTTTGGGAATGAATTCCACTGTCCCTGGGATTAAATGTGCTTGTGATGGGCAGGATGCAGAAAACTGGGTATCTGGAACCTCAGAATGTACTAATAAGCCTTTCAACTCAGTAGCTTCTGCATGTCCAGGGCTCTGGCTGGCCTTGCTAAAGCATAAAGGCCAAGCAAACTGCTTATATTGGGAAAAAAAATATTGCTTAGGTCTCTGGAATGCAAGACCAACTGCTGGTTTAGTGCCAGCTCTGAGCCCATGTCGTGGCAGGAACAGCTGATGGGAAGCTCCCCTACTGAAATGGAGACCAGGTAGCTCAGGCTGGGGGAGGTCTCTGGCCACAACCCATGTAACCCAAACATTAGCTCAGTTGGTTAGAGCCTGGTGCTAATAGTGCCAAGGTTTTGGGTCCAGTCCCTGGAGGGCCATTCACTTGGGGCTTGAAGATCCTTGTGAGTCCCTTCCAACACAGAACATCCCGCGATTCTGTGTCTGATGTTCAGTATTTCCACCTGGTCTGGCAGGTGGGAGCTGCTGGTTCTTCCCCTGCATGGTGGTACTGTCCAGGCACAAACTCACCCTGTTTTCCATGTCCCCCTCTCCCCGTGCAGGATCACTACGACTGGGGTCTGCGGGCCATCAAGTCAGTCCTGGTTGTCGCCGGCTCCCTCAAACGCGCCGACCCCGAGCGAGCCGAGGAGCAGGTTCTGATGCGCTCCCTGCGCGACTTCAACGTCCCCAAGATCGTGACGGAAGATGTGCCCGTGTTCCTGGGGCTCATTGGGGATCTGTTCCCTGCGCTGGATGTGCCTCGGAAGTGTGACCCGAATTTCGAGGCGTCAGTGAGACAGGCTGTGCTGGAGCTCCGGCTGCAGCCCGAGGACAACTTTGTGTTCAAAGTAAGACCAAGTGATCTTCTGCTCTGCCTATCATCTTCTGATCGTCACATCAGCTGGGTTTTCTCAACCCTCTGTGCTTCTACAAAGAGAGCTCTGTGTAATCACAGAGTCCCAGAATGGTTTGGGTTGGAAGGGACCTTAAAGACGATCCGATTCCATCCCTCTGCCATGGGCAGGGACACCTTCCACTAGACCAGGTTTTGCAGAAATTTCACAGAATATTCTGAGTTGGAAGGGACCCACAAGGATCATTGAGTCCAACTCTTAAGTGAGTGGCCCATACAGGAATCAAACCCACAACCTTGGTGTTATTAGCACCAGGTTGCTCCAAACCTTGTCCAACCTGGCCTTGAACACTTCCAGGCAGCCAAAATATTCCCGTTGCAGACAGATCCTGATGGAGGACAGAGTCAGCTCTGCCCGGGCTGATGCAGGTGCAGTTGTCCCTAAAGCCGGCACTGCCTCATCCCAGAGTTTGCCAAGGAACTCGTGCACATGTGGCCCCCGGAGAGCAGAGGCTGCTGAGCTGTGAGAGGGTGTTTCCAGGAGGTTTGTCTGCCCACTGAGCATTTCACCCATTGTGCTTAGAGTGGCCAGACCAAACTCCATGTCAAATCCATTGTGTCTCTGGGTCACAGCTCTCTAAAGAAGAGGCCCAAGGAGGGCTAATTTCATAGACTCACAGAATTATATGAGTTGGAAGGAACCTTCAAGGATATCTCATTCCAACCCCCTGCCTTGGGAAGGGACACCTTCCAGCAGACCAGGTTTTGTAGATCTGAACATCAGCTTGGCATCTTTGAGCTCTGGGAGTGTGTTGTCCCAGGTGGTGCAGCTGGAGGAGCTGCTGACGGTCCGACACTCCGTGTTCGTGGTGGGCAGTGCAGGCACAGGCAAGTCCCAGGTGATGAGGTCCCTGCACAAAACCTACCAGCTCCTGAGGCGCCGGCCTGTCTGGACAGACCTCAACCCCAAGGCCGTCACCAACGACGAGCTCTTTGGCATCATTAACCCAGCAACGAGGGAGTGGAAAGATGGTAAGTCTTTTCATGCCTGAATCTGGGGATAAAAAGGGTGTTTTTAATGAATCTCCTGAGTGGCAGCAGGATGACCAGGTCTGACAGCCACTGTCAGGTGCCTGTGTGCTGCTCCATGGGAGGGTTTGCTGTTGAAAGGACACATTTTAGCTTTTTGGTCATCAAATGGGAGTTTATGCTTTTGCCATAAGGATAATTAGCCTGTCCATTAACACCAACACTTCCCAGTTCCTAACTGGGGCAGGCTGGTTTTTGGGGATGGGCTGGCGATGGAAGAGAGTTCCTTCCTGCCCTGTGGTGAGCACTGGGGCCCCTCAAAATGTGCCATCCCCTGGTTCCCTGGTAGCACACTCACAGCACCCTTGGAGTGGTGTTTTTCCACTCTCACTATCTGCTCTCCAGCACCCGGTGTTTGCCAGGCTGTTGATCCTGATTGCTCCTGAGGGGGATAAGATGAGCTTTTAAAACCTGCTGAAAGATTACAGAGATCTGGAGTGAAAACATTGGGTTGTGACTAATCTGGAAAGGCAGCTTTGATTTCGTGTGTGGCTGGTTTGGGAGGTGTGGGAGGATGTCACCATAAATCATCCAGGGCCACAGCTCTGCCAGACATGAGCTGCCACCACCTCCCCTGGCCCCACCATGTCATCTCCTGCCCCTGCTTTGCTCCAGTGCCAGGGTTAATTTCTTTTTAATTGTAATTGGGGACCCTAAACCAAAGAGACAGAGGGAAGTGTGAGATTCAGAACCCTGCAGAGGTGGGCACTGAGGATCAGGGACTGTGGGTGACACTGCACAGCAGGAGGGACATTGGCAGTGGCTGCCCAGTGCTCTCAAGCCTCTAGTATTTCCAGAGCCCTCCTCCCTGAGGGCTCAAGGCAGATATTTTCTGCGTTAACCATTCCTGAAAATTTTGTCTCTTGGTGTCAAGGACCAGCTGGGCCATTTCACCACAGCTTGCCAAGAGAGGGTGTGTTCCTGTATGGATCAGCCTTTCCTCTTCCTTGTTCATCCTGTTTCATTGCCAGCACTTGGGAAGTTTGTACATGTTAAGTGGGTAAAGGCACCACAAGGGAATCCAAAAAATGTTTTTTGTAGAACCAAACTCTTCTTTTAAATGCCAAGACCACTCTGTGGTGTGGAAGCACAAGGTTGGGAGGGGAGCACTTCCCTCCCCACTGCTGTCCTGGTGTCCATGAGGAAAGCACTGATGCTCTCAGACAGGAGCTCTTGGTGACACTAATGGTGCTGGAGTGATTGCCAAGGCATGTCCATGGTGGGGAGTGGAGTCCAGGCAGAGCCAGGCAATGTGAGTTTTTGACCTGCTCCCAGCATTAGGTCCCTGTGTCAGGTGGGGTGTTCTGCAGTTGTTATACACAAGCTCTGTCTTCAGTCATATCATGCCACTGGCCATTCCTGACCTGCATCACAAGGGAATAGCTTGTCCTGGAGAAAAAACCAGGAGTGCTTGTCACAATTCTCCAGCTGAGAGGCTGTTTTTAGTGCCTGCCTGCTTGTTTCTTCATGCAGACCAGCCTTTCCCCAGGTATTTCCTCATGTGGAGGAGAGTGCAGGGTTTGTGGAGCTCTCATTTGCCCTGCAGTACTGCTGCTCTATTCCCAGCCTCTTGCTCTTCTTAACATTCATTATTTACTCCCCTTGAGACACTGTATCCTCTCTGTCTCCTTGATTTTACTGACATTTTGTTCTGTCACTCAATGTCAGTCCGTACTTGTTCTCCTCTCAATCTCACTAAAGCCATGACCCAGCATTTAATGCATCTTGATTTCCCTGATATACTTCAAACCACAAAAAAACTCATTTATAAGAATTTCCAAGGCATATTCAGATGGTTTTCTCTGTGTTGTGTAATTCATGCCTTTTTTTGTCTCTGAGTATCTGCTCTTCATTTTTCTGATCCCTTATGATTTGCAGTGGAAATGAAGCTCATGTAGGTCTGCAGTCATAATAACAGATAATAGTTCTTTTCTTCAAAGCAGACATCATGGTATAGGATTATTTATGTAGACATGCAAAGAGTTATGAAAGCTTAAGAGGGAAACATAATTTTAGGGTAAGTTGCTAGAAAAAACTGTTGGAGCAGGTGACAAATTCAGAGTTCATCAACATATTGCTGTCACCCTCCCAGGACTGTTTTCATCAATCATGAGAGAGCTGGCCAACCTCACACACGAGGGTCCCAAGTGGATGGTACTGGATGGAGATATTGATCCAATGTGGATTGAATCTCTTAATACTGTGATGGATGATAACAAGGTAATGGATATAAGGTAAAGAATCAGGGATTCCTTGTTGGGTGTGATTCAGCCCAGGAGAAATGCAGATGCTAAAATAACACCTCTTGGAATAATGCAATTGTGTTCCTGCAGACATACAAGACAATATTGCAGGAAGGAAATGGTGCATGAGGGAAATAGCTTAGAGCTTGTTTTCATTGAAATTTCCCTTTTCTGAGAGTTGGGCTCGTGAGTAATCACAAATGTCCTGATTGTAACTTCAGGCCCTTTAAAAATAGAGTAGGGACATAATTCTACACTTTTTTCTCACCCTGAGGGAGTGCTTTGGATTCTGGGTTGTGGGAGAAGGATTATTGTACTGCCTGTTAGAAACCATGTCATAGAATCCCAGGATGGTTTGAGTGGGAAGGGACTTTAAAGCCCATCTCATCCCACCCCCTGCCATGGGCCGGGACACCTTCCACTATCCCAGGGTGCTCCAAACCCCATCCAACCTGGCCTTGGACACTTCCAGGGATGGGGCAGCCACAGCTTCCCTGGGCAACCTGTGCCAGGGCCTCCCCACCCTCACAGCCAAGAATTTCTTCCTAATGTTCAGTGCAAACCTACTCTCAGTTTGAAGCCAATATCCTTCTCTAAAGTCCTTCTCCACCTCTCTTGGAGCCCGTTCAGGTCCTGGAAAGCCACAATCAGGTCACCCCAAAGCTGCTCCTCTCCAGGCTGAACAATCCCAACTCTCCCAGCCTTTCCTCCCAGCAGAGCTGCTCCATCCCTCTGATCATCCTGGGGCCTCCCCTGGACTGGCTCCAACAACTCCATGTCCTCCCTGTGCTGTTCCCAGAGCTGGAGCAGCTCTGCAGGTGGGGTCTCACCTGAGGGGGCAGAGGGGCAGAATCCCCTCCCTGGATGTGCTGGACACAGTGCTGGGACTGCAGCCCTTGGCTGAGGCCCTGGGAGCCAAGTGCTGAGTGCTCATCACTGCTGTGCTGGGGGAGCTCCAGTGTGTGTGTGTGTGTGTGTGTGCAGGTGCTGACCCTGGCCAGCAATGAGAGGATCCCCCTGAAGGCCACCATGAGGCTGCTGTTCGAGATCAGCCACCTGCACACGGCCACCCCGGCCACCGTGTCCAGGGCGGGTGAGTCCCGGCCGGAGCTTCCCCCGGGATCCTGCAGGGACCAAGTGGCATCTGGTGCTGTTCAGCAGTGGGGTTTTGGCCAACTTGGTCCCTCTTGAAAACTGCCAGCCTGGGAGCACAGCTGCCCTTGGGGCACATGGGCAGACTGAGGATGCTGGCTGCAGATCCATGTGGGGAGCTGCCATCACCTTGGGGATGTACCTGGAGTGCTCCAGCTGCTGATGGGTGGTCCTGGCTCCAGCTCTGCTGAGGGAGCATTCCTGCACAGCTCTGTATGGACTACATGAGGGAAGGGACGGTCTCTATCCCAAAATGCTCCTGATCTTTGGAGGAGTAGATGGGAGAAGGGAATGAAGGTGTCCCCTGGTGTCTGGGGCCCAGAGCAATGACATGACCCAGACAGGACCATGGTCTAAATTTGGGGCAGGGTTATAAGAAGTGTCCTGGTTTCTGAGGTACATCTCTTCACTGTAATGTTTCTATTCCAGAGTGGGGCAGGAGGAGGGAGCAGGGAATGGGGCACCAGGTGAATTGGGCAGGCTTTGAGTTGTGTGAAAGTAGCTGAGATATTCTGGTGGAAAAAAGAACCAGTCTCTGCTGTGTCCTTACTGTATGTTCTCTCTTCCCCTGGGCCCAAAGGGATCCTGTACATCAACCCATCGGATCTGGGCTGGAATCCCCCAGTGAGCAGCTGGATTGACCAGCGAGAGATCCAGTCTGAGAGAGCCAACCTGACCATCCTGTTTGAGAAGTACCTGCCAGTTTGCCTGGACACCCTCAGAACAAGGTCCCACCTGAAGGGGGGTGTGTCTCTGCTGAGGGGACAGGGGGTCACTCACCACTTTCCAGAGCAGGGTTGTGCTCCATGTGACGTGTGTGCCCAGTGTCCTTGTCCCCAATGTCACTGATTGATTGCCCTGAGTGTCATTGGATTCAGCTCTGAGGAGCAGTGGATGAGGGGGGAGCTGACCTGCCCATCCCTGGCCGGTCACTTCTGGTTCTCCTTGGATATTGGTTTGGTTGTTCTTGTGCTTGTGTCAGTTTACTTTACAAGTGATACAGTATAGTAAATGCAGGAGATCCTACAGAGAAAGTCCTTCCATTCTCCTGGTGTGTCAGGCCACACCTGAGTTCACTCCATGAATTATTTTTCAGCAGAGCAGATTTCAGACCACTGCTGAAAGAAAGTTTTCCATATGCAGTGTAGAAGATGGAGAGAGCAGATCCTCTTTTATCCTCTCCCCACTTATTTTCCCGCCCCACTTCCTTTCGTGCCCCTGTGGGATGAGAAGGAAGCTGGTGTTTGTGGAAGGGTGGGATTGCTCTACAGGCAGTCCTGTCCTGAATGTCTTTCCTGATTAATTTGAACTCAGTTGAGTCAGTATTTGAAGGCTGGACACCAAACCAGTGAACATGAAGAACTTGGGTATTTGGAAGGGTCCTGGTGCTCCTTGGCTTGGGTCACCCTCAAAGAGGTGCCCACAGGGAAGCTGGGAAAGTGCTACAGTTCTTGCTGATCAGGATGGGACACAGCTCTGTTACCCATACAGTGGAGGACTGGGCAAAGGAGAGATCCAAGAACCTTGAGGGAGGGGGCTGTTACTTGGAGGGGGCCTGGATAAAAGATGGGACCAAATCTTTTAGTGGGGCCTGTTGCAATAGGACAAGGAGTGATGGTTTTAAACTGCAAGAGAGGAGATTCAGATTAGGTATTAGGAAGAAATTCTTGGCTGTGAGGTTCGGGAGGCCCTGGCACAGGTTGGGCAGAGCAGCTGTGGCTGCCCCATCCCTGCAAGTGTCCAAGGCCAGGTTGGATGGGGTTTGGAGCACCCTGGGATAGTGGAAGGTGTCCCTGCCCATGGCAGTGGTTGGAGAAGATGACCTTTAAAAAGTGCCTTCCAACCCAAACCAGTCTATGGTTGGATGTTCTCCCATCCTCTGCCTGCTCTCCAGAGCTGCACTTTGATTTAAAATGAAAAAAAAAGAAGATAAATCAGTGTAAAATGTGAGTATGGGGGTGGTCAGCCCCAACAGGGAGGGCTCAGGAGGAGCTGCTTTAGTGCATGCAGTGCTCCTTGGGAGTGGGAATCTTGCTAGGGAGCTGTTCTCTCAAGCTGCTGTAGCTATTGGCAGCAAAGTCCATCTGACATCTCCCCTCTTTGCTGAGCATTGTGTCAGACCATGAAATCCCCAGGATTAGCTGCAGCAGCCCTGAGCAGAGTATTTTGGTGGCTTGCTTAATTCAGAAATTGTAGAACCAACCTTTCAAATAGCTGTAATTACTTCATGGAGGACTTCAGTGCTGCTGCAGTATTAGTTTGGAATTCTGTAAGTGGAGCTTAAACGAATGTAAAATGGCAAGATGAAAGGTTTTATTTTATTGCTCCTCTATTTGACCACTTTTCAGCTCCTCGTGTTCCCAGGAAATCATCGCCTTTAGCAACTCTGACATTTTACTTCTTTCAAGAGGATCAAAGTTTTAAAATGCTTGAAACTTGTGATTACTGTTATTATGTGTGTGTGTGCCAGTGGCAGCAGGCCCAGGGAGGGGATGGGTGATTCCTTGGTGCTGTTCCTGGGAATAAGGCACAGTGCTGACAAGGAAAGTGCTGACACTGATCAAACATTCCTGCCTTGCCTTCCTGGGCTGGGAGAGACCCTGGTGCTTCACCCAATTATGTTTCCCGTGTTTTCAATTTCCATCCCTTAGATTTAAGAAGATTATTCCCATTCCTGAGCAGAGCATGGTTCAGATGCTGTGTTACCTCCTGGAATGCCTCCTGACCCCGGAGAACACACCTCCTGACTGTCCCAAGGAGCTTTATGAGCTTTACTTTGTCTTTGCTGCTGTGTGGGCCTTTGGAGGATCCATGTTTCAGGACCAGGTAAGAAGGGAGATGCCATATCAGCACCTTTCACACAGACCTTTTTTTTTTTTGCTTTTTTTCTCTTTTTTTCTTGCCTTCCCAGAGCTCCTGCTGTGTCAGTGATGCTGTTTGACCCAGAAACCTGAGCTAAACAATTCCTTTTATAAAGAGCTCGTTGTCCAGGGGGTAACACCAAAGAATGGGATGGAGGTGAAGGGATGTTTGCTTATGCAGAAACATTTCTTTGGGGAGAAACATGAGCTTAATTTATAGACATGTGTGAATGTCTATAAATTAGAACTAATCAGATGAATCCATCAGTGGAGCCTTCTCCAGCCTCCTGAGGGCAGGTAAATGCTGGGCTGTGTAGCACAAACCAGCTCTGTCTCCGCTGACTGTTTTTAGCTGGATGTTGAGAGTTGTGTGTCCTCAGTTTCTGAGGGAATTACACAAGAATGGCAGGGTGGGCTTTGGGGATCCTGTGCTTCCCCTCTTGGCTGCAGGTGCTGCTGAGGTGGATATTTGTAGCACTCAGGGTGGCCTCCCCTCTGGGTGAACTGTTGGGGGTGTCTGGAGTGGCTGCTGGGCTCAGTTGGGATGTTGGGTGTGCACAGCCCAGGATGGAATGCTGGAGGGCATCATCCAGACACCCACATCCTCCTGGACCACGAGGATTAATCAGGATCTGTCCTGTGCATGAGGCAGAGGGAGAGAGGGCACTCATGTCCATGTGCTTCCCACACAACATCTATCCCATGGACTGGCTGCAGTTGTCAGCCCGGGAATCCCTCTGCTCTCATTAGAGGAGCAGGGTGTGATCTCTGCCATGGGAGTATCACTGGAAGACTGCACTGGATGCTGCACATTCCCAGCCCCTTCCAAGGTCCTGGTCCCTAAAACATGGGAGAAGCACAGGCAATCCCAGCTAGGCTGAAACACAACTGCTTGGTGGGAGCTGGAGCATGTGGAAAACAGGGATCTCAGGAAGGATCCAGACTTCCCAGTGTTGTGCTGCTGTCTCTGACCTCCCTGTTCTCTGTCTCTCCCTGATGCCTTGTGCACAGGAGAGGAGAAATGGGCACTTCCTTTCACCCCTGTGTCCTGTTCTGCCCTGTTTCCTGCCTCCTCATCTCAGCACACCAAGACTTGTCTCTTATTTCCAAGCAATTGATGTGAAGTGTGTGAAGGTCTCTCCATGGACCTGACAGCAGAGACCCTCCCCCTGCCAGGTGCAGGCACTGCTGTTCTCAGGGGCTGCTCAGGTGCTCACTGGGATCTCATGTTTTGTCCCTGTGCCTCAGTGCTAAACCAACTACATGTGCTGTAGGAGATATTTCAGGGAGGGATAAATATTGGTCACGCTCAGCCTGATGCTCCCTTTGTACCATCACACCTCATGGCCATGGAATTACCTGTGTGAGTCCAGCTTTCTTTGTCCTTGTGGAGGATTTAACCCTCTATTCACTATGTTCCAGCTGGGTAAAACTCAGCATTAGTGGTATCAGTGCAGGGTGGCTTAAAAACCCAGCAGAACGAAGCCTGGGGAGCAGGGCTGGTCCTTGTGCAGCAGCACAGACTGCTGACTCCTTAGAGGAGCTTCCAGCCCCTTGGGTGGGTTGGCTGGAGCACGAGTGGGTGGCACAGGGACATGGCATTCCCAGAATATAGCAGTCCTTGACATGGCAGGCTGTGCTGGCTGTGGGCTCCCCAGGAGCAGATTCACAGAATCCCAGAATGTGCTGAGCTGGAAGGGACCCCTAAGGCTCATGGAGTCCAACCCTCAGCCTTGCACAGGCCCATCCCCAAGAGTCCCCCCTGTGCCCAGAGGATCATCCCAGCCCTCCTGGAGCTCTGGCAGCCTTGGGGCTGTGCCCACTGCCCTGGGGAGCCTGGGCAGTGCCCACCCACCCTGGGGGCAAAGCACAACCTGGTGCTGAGCTCCAACCTCCCCCTGCCCTGACACAACTCCAGCCATTCCCTGCCTCCTGGCCCTGGTCCCCCAGAGCAGAGCTCAGTCCCTGCCCCTCCTCTGCCCCTGCCCAGGGACTTGTCCCTGCAATGAGGTCTCCCCTCAGGCTCCTCTTCTCCCCCTCAACACACCAAGTGCCCTCAGCTGCTCCTCACACCCCTCCCCTCCAGGCCCTTCCCCCCCTTCCTTCCCCCTCCCCTCCAGGCCCTTCCCCACCTTCCTTCGCTCCTTTGGACACTCTCCAATGGCTCAAGACCTTTCCCACATTGTGGTGCCCAAAGTGCCCCAATATTGCAGGTGAGGCCCCAGGTCAGAGCAGAGCAGGACAATCCCCTCCCTGGCCCAGTGATGCTGTTTCTGCTGCCCCAGGACACGGATGTCCCTCCTGGCTGCCAGGGCACTGCTGACTCGTGGCCAACTGGCCATGGACCAGGACCCCCAGGTCCCTTTCCTGACACTGCTTTCCAGCCTCTCATTCCCAGTCTGTCTGTACATCTGGGGTAGCCCAGTCTCAGGTGCAGAATCCAACACGTCCCTTCCTATGGTTGGTGTTTTCCCTGTGCTTGGAGTTGTCAAGGTCTCTCAGCAGGGCCTTGGCACAGTTGGGTGGGTGGCAGGAGATGCTGTGTAGAGGCACAACATCCCTCTGGGAAGATGCTGGACTTGGAGGCTGGGCTGGGCATTGCTGCCTGTGCTGCTCTGTAAATGTCAGAGCTGAGAGCACAGCACAAACTGGCCGAGCGAGGGGAAGCCTCATGAAAAATGATCCAATATAAGAGCTGTTTATTGCTCCCCACTGAAGGTGCCCTTCGTGCTGACCTTTTGCTGCTGAAATGTCAGGAGGAACAGGCTGGAAGGCTTCCCACTGCTCTGTGTTTGTTGGTGGGAAGCTGGGCCCCTGTATAAAAACAGATGAGAGATTTGCCATTTCCAGGCTCTGAAACAAGCAGAAATCCATCTGGAGTTTTTGTTAAGGAAGCAGTTTGAGCTCCACACCGTTTTGGCAGTAGAGATGGGGCTGGAACTGCTCCACTTCGGGGCTCAGGAAGGCAGGCAGCCCATCCCAGTGCTCTGTGGGCAGGGTAAGGGCATCACTGTGAAAAAGTTTAGCAGTGCTGTCCATCCCTCTCTGCTGCTCCACTGCCAGGCTGAGGAGTTGTGACAACAGGAGAATGGAGATCACAGTCATCCTGCCCCTCTGGGTAGCACGAGACTGCAAAATCCTGGATCCTAATAATATCTTTTGCAAATCCTCTGATCTTTTGATGGCTGGTGGCTCAGGAGGCTCTGCAGAGGACACTCAGTTCAAACCCCGGATTCCTGGTGGAGGCTGAGCAGTCCGTGGTCCCCCCTGCACCCTCCAGGGCTTCTGGCCCAGGGAAGCCTGTGGGGTGGCTTCCAAGGGGAGAGACCTGCAGATGCCCCAGGAACAAACTGTGCTGCTAAAACTGGCTCAGTTGTGCAGCTGGTAATTCACAGATGTTTTCTTAGCAGCACTTTCCCCCTCCTTCCTCCACTTCTCCCCATGGCTGGAGGCTGCAGTCCCTGAGGTCTGTGTGGGTTCAGTGTCACAGAGGAGACCTGGGGCAGGGGAGGGGACTCAGCACAGGTTGCAAGTCCTGACTCAGCATCTAAAGCCAAAACTGTCACCCCAGCTCTTGATTCAGATGCTCCAAAATGCATAGAAAGATAAAATGGGGAAAGGCAAGAAAGCAGGTGTTTCCCAGGCACTGTGGCAGCATGGAAAGAGCCCCAGGAGCACAGTCCCTCTCCAGTGCTTTGTTGCACTGGTGTCTGCAGTTCCTGCTGCTCCTGCTTGAAAAGAGGCCAGAAACCAACAAGTAAGTGTTTGCAGAGTGGTGTGATTTATGAGGAAGAGCTTTGGTATGCATGCTCTGACTATCCATGGCCACGGATGGAGACGGATGTGCTGTCCTTGTCTGTTAGAAGAAGTAGGCACCAAGAATCAATCAAGTGTCTGTTTAGGCATAGGCACGTATTTCTCTTTTCAAATTGATCCAGCTATCTCATCTCAGACATACTAGGAGTGATCAACACAGAGGATGAATTATTTAGGGGAATAAATAGGAGTGATGAGAAGAAACGAAGAAAATGAAAAATTAGGCTTAATAATGGGGAAAAGGATAAGATTGTTATGCTGTGGAGTATATTTTAAGGACTAATCCCACTCTGGTGGACAGGGATAGATAATGTTCTCCATCACTAATGAATTTCTCCAGATTAGCATATTTTCTCCTCTCTCTGTCTTGCAGCTTGTGGACTACAGAGTGGAGTTCAGCAAGTGGTGGGTGGCAGAATTCAAGACGATCAAGTTTCCCTCTCAGGCCACAGTCTTTGACTTTTACATTGACCCAGAAACAAAGAAGTTTGAACCTTGGTCTAAACTTATTCCCCAGTTTGAATTTGATCCAGAGATGCCATTACAGGTAGGTGACCCAGGTTGTTGCTTGGCTGAGAGGAGAACCTGTGTTTTAGTGGCTGAAGGGGGTGTTTCAGTGGAGTCTGGTGGAAAGTCAGGCACTGCACACTAAGGATGGAATTCTTTATGGGCTACAACTAAATTACTCACCTTCTTTACTGTGCTTTGACTGTGACAACTTCCATTTGTTTTCCAAAATGAGTGAGGTACAGGAGGGACAGGGACAGGCCACCTCAGGGACCCAGGAGCTGGTGTACCCAGGGTGCACGATGGGGGGAACTGGCCTGTGGAGAGAAGTGATGTGAGAGACTAGGGACAAAGCCCTGGGACACTATGTTGTCATTCTAGGTCACTGGAAATAGAGATGGATTTATGTTTTGGCCAAAAGCAAGAGTTCCTCAGGTCACAGTGAGTTGTGGCTGCCAGCTGCACTTCCCTGTCCTTTCAGAAGTGCCACACTGAGCAGATGACTTGTAAAAATCATCACCATTTTAGCAAAGTGTGTTTGTGAGAAGATCCAGATGCTGCTCCCAGCACCCAGCTGCCAAAGTTTCATCTGCAAAGATTGATTTTAATGTCTGGCAGCAGTGTGCCTTTCCCTTCCAAGGCACCCTGGAAACTGGGATCACCTCACTCATTTCTAGCTCTCATAGTTTTACTTCTCCTCAGGACATGTACAGACAGACTGGGAATGAGAGGCTGGAAAGCAGTGCTGGGAAAGGGCCCTGGGGGTCCTGGTCCATGGCCAGTTGGCCACGAGCCAGCAGTGCCCTGGCAGCCAGGAGGGACATCCGTGTCCTGGGGCATCAGGAACAGCATCACTGGGCCAGGGAGGGGATTGTCCTGCTCTGCTCTGACCTGGGGCCTCACCTGCAATATTGGGGCATTTTGGGCACCACAGGATGGGAAAGGTATTGAGCCATTGGAGAGTGTCCAAAGGAGGGAAGGAAGGTGGGGAAGGGCCTGGAGGGGNTTCTGGGATTCTGGGATTTTGTGTCATGGCTTTGGGGTGATGATGGGCTTGGGGACACTCAGCTGCTCTTTCTGCCCCCCAGGCCTGCCTGGTGCCCACTGCTGAGACGGTGCGTGTGCGGTACCTCCTGGACAGGCTCCTGGAGCGCCGGCGCCCCGTGCTGCTGGTGGGCAGTGCCGGCACAGGGAAGTCTGTGCTGGTGGGGGACAAACTCTCCTCGCTGGACACGGACACGTACGTGGTGAAGAAGGTCCCATTTAACTACTACACCACCTCTGCCATGCTGCAAGGTGAGTCACAGGACTTCCAGCTGGCACCTTACAGAATTCCCAGGGTGTCCATGGGGTTTGGAGCACGGTGATCACAGGGAAGTTCAGGGAAAGACCTGTGGGTGAGCTGCCCATGCCTTTTGTGGGCACTGCAGTGGCACTTAAATCCCACAGTGACACTCCGGTCAGCAGGGCCCTGGTTTTGTGGAAGATGTTGTTTTCCAACGTGAGGATTTGAATCCTGAACCCCACAACTCTGTTTCAGGGCTGTGCCAAAGCAGAGGCTTCAATCTCTGCAGCTTTTATGGCTTGTACTTGACTTGAAGTGTGTCTTTAATGTGCTGGAATTTAAGCCCGTGCTGAATAGGATGGGTTTCTTGGAGAGGATCCAAACTGTCCTCAGGGTGCAATGATGGGAATTGCATCCCAATTAAGCGGTGAGGATGGTGCTAATGGATAAGTGCAGGCTGTAAGCCAGGGCTGGTTCCTGGGGCTGTCCTCCCATCCTGCTGCAGCCTAACGTGCTCTCATGGATCTGGTCCCACATTCCCACCTTCCCAGGGGCACAGGACTTGCTGACTGGGGGGCTCAGGGCCCCAGGAAGTTGCTGGCCCTACAGATGTCCATAAGAATATCATTGATGTGAATTTTGCCACATCAGTGAACAATTAAATTTCACCCCAAGATAAGGTCTGTTTTGCTGTGCAGTCTCTTCAGAAATGATGAGTTGAGAAAGGAGGGAATTCTGGAAAGATGGCTCATTATGGAATGGTGTCCAAAGAGAGATAAAATAATTTTATGTGTATTTAATGACTAGTAATGAAGCAAACTGGTTTGAGTTGAACAGCTGTGAAGGACCATAAACCAAACTGATTTCTTTATTCAATTTGGTTTGACCCAAATGTCCTGAAATCCTTCTAATTCCATAGAGAAGCTGTGGCTGCCCCATCCCTGGAAGTGTCCAAGGCCAGGCTGGACAGGGCTTGGAGCAACCTGGGATAGTGGAAGGTGTCCCTGCCCCTGGCAGGAGGTGGAATCAGATGAGCTTTAAGGTCCCTTCCAATCCAACCATTTCTGTCATTCTGTGATGACCTGGAGAGAAGAATTAACTCAGGGATGGGCTGAGGGTTAGACTCCATGATCCTGATGGGTCCCTCCCAACTCAGTATATCCTGGGATTCTGGAATTCTCTCTGGAGCCCAGTGCAGGCAGAGCTGGATGTCCCTGTTTGCTCCGAGCCCTGGGCTGAGCCTGTGCCTTCCTTCCTCTGCAGAGCAGAGCACATCTTCATCAGGGGGATGAAGGTGTGGCTGGGAGCTCTGCTTTGGGAAATGTGACTTATCCAGCCTGGCCTCCTTCCCTACTGCTCATTTTTTAGAGCTAATTTGTTGCTTTTTGTCAGTCAAGTTTGTCAGTCTGTCGGAGTTTGTCAGTTGAGTGTTGGGGTTTTTTTTCCCCAGCAGGTGCCTCTTTAGATTTGTAAAATGTGCATACAAAGCAGTTTGGGGGTTTTATTTTTATTTATTTTAAAAAGAGCCTGAAAGCCAGGAATTCTCAGACAAGGTGCCTGTTAAGGCATAGATTTTTAAGGTGCAGAGCTGCACCATGCAGAGGAAGCAGAGGGATGTGGTTCAAGCTGTCCTTGAAGGACTGTGATACACACAGAATATTGTGTGTACAGGGGTTAAAAGGAGACAGACACTCTCTGTGCCCAAACCTGGGGCCAGTTTGTGGGATATTCTTTCGTGTATTGTGACCAAATCCCACTTTCTGTGGATCCTGATCTGCTGCTCTGTGCCCTCTTGGTCCTCTTCTCCTCCTCATGCCTTCATCAGCTCCATCCCTGTCATTCCACATCTTCCACTCCAGATCTGCCTTGAGAAAATGACAATAAATATTGAGGTTTTGGGGTTTTTCCCACCTAGATCATCAACCAGCAGGTGAGAGGAGCCTCACTGACCATGTCTGATGTGCCCTGAGTTCCCATTCAGGAGTGTTCCATGTCAGGAGCTCAGAGGCAGCTCCAGGGGCCCTCCAGGATTATTGTGGGATACAGCTTTGAATTAAAATGCAACTTCCACAAACAAGTCACTTCATCCCCAGTAATTGCATTTCACTATGATGAATCTCCTGCATCCTTGTTTAACCTCGAAAAGGGCTGATTTTATATGTTAATTAAGCCCTAATTAAATTTAAATTAAATGCTTATTTGAAACACTTAATTTGACTTGCTACCAGAAATTTCAAATGTTGTGGTTTTATTGAAGGGGGAGAGAGGCTCCACTGAGGAAAGATCCATCATTTTCCTGAGCACAATTCATGCTTTTGTGCAGGAAGTGTCTGGCAAGAAAACAGCTAAATTCAGATCAGTGGGCAAGTCAGGCTGTCTGCAGGAAAAAATGGGGGGTTAAAAGATTTGTGGTCTGAAAAAACCAGAATATACATTTTCCTTAATTTTTGCACTTGACAAGGAATGGCTGAAGTGAACATTTGCACAAGGAGATTTTTATCCAAATCCCCAGTGGTCCCTAATTACAAAGAGCTGCTCCTTGCTGTGCTGCTTAACCCCAAACTGTGTCACTGAAATGAGTGTTGTCCCATCCCCAGGAGAGCAGGGAGCCCCTCAGAGTGAGGGTGATGTCCAAGAAAGCTCCTGGCAGAAAACGTATCCCAGGATCCAGGCAGAGAACTGCTGCTGTTTGCTTTGCCACTTACTGAGGCAGTAAAGGTTGTTTGGGCTGCAGTGAAAGGAATCAATAACCTATAAAACATTATGTGCAGCAGTGTGGGGTGATTTGCATTAAATATCAGCCCAGCATCATAAATATTCACCATATGTTATAATCAAGAGCAGCAAACAACCTCAGCCTTCTCTAACAAATGAAAACCTTCCATAACTTAAAAATGAGCAGTTTTGTCTCTGTGGTGTCCTTTGCCCATGGGTGACCCTACTGAAAACTGGGTGGGAATGGAAAAACTCATGTTGGAATTGAGCCTTGTTGCATTATCTGGAGTTTTGGGTGATGCTGGGCAGGGGATCAGGAAACTTGTAGGTATTTGGGGCTGTTCAGCCTGGAAAAGAGAAGGCTCCAGGAAGACCTTAGAGCCTCTTCCAGTGCTTAAAGGGACTCCAGGAGAGCAGGAGAGAGACTTTTTGGACAAGGGCATAGAGGGCCTTATCCCTGGAAGTGTTCAGGACCAGGCTGGACAGGGCTGGGAGCAACCTGGAATAGTGGAAGGGGTCCCTGCCCATTGCACAGAGTGGAACAAGATGGTCTTTAAAGTCCCTTCCAACCCAAACCGTCCTGTGAATCTGTGATTTAAATAAATAATATTATTTTGATTGTTCTAAAGTTTTGCAGGATTTAGCCCTGAAAACACCCGTTTCCTTTCCAGATGCAAGAAGTGCCTTTTCACTCACAAAATCAGCTTTGCTTATGGACTTTGTGCTCCAGCATCTCCTTGGTTCCAGCCCAGTGTCCAGCCACTGCTGCCTGTGCTCCATGGGACATCTGGGCCAGGGCAGTGGGGGCACTCACTGCTCTGGGTCATGGATCAGAACAACCTCAGCAAGCAGGACTGAGTTTTAAAGAATATGCAGAAGGGATTCAAAAGGCTTTATCTTGCATGAAAAGCTTTTGTTTGCTCTGAAGTAGACCAGGCTTGTAGCGGAGTGTTTGCTGTGTTTTGTTTGCAAGGAGGAATTGAGAAGTTTGTGATTTGGGTTGAGTCAGACTGAAAACCTGCCCAAGGCTCCCTGCCAGCCCCAGACAGGGCTCCCAGCTGCTCCACAACCAACCACCATCCTGCTGGGGAGCAGCATCCTTTGCCAAAACCTGCTTCTCCTTCCCAAAAATCACTGAACAGCCCAGGTGGAGCTGAGGGACCAAGGGCTTCCCCCTGTGCCTGTGCTGAGCCCTGCACAGGTCTGAGCTCCTGGGGCTGCTGGAGCTGCTCACAGTGAGCTGAGGGATCCTTTCTCTTCACCTCTGCCCATACAGGTGTGCTGGAGAAGCCTCTGGATAAAAAGGCTGGCAGGAATTACGGCCCTCCAGGCACCAAGAGACTCGTGTACTTCCTCGATGACCTGAACATGCCCCAGGTGGACGCGTACGGGACAGTGCAGCCCCACACGCTGCTCAGGCAGCACCTGGACTATGGCCACTGGTAGGAGCTGGTGTGGCAAAGACCTTCTTGTCCAGCCTTGCTGCTGGGAATGGGATTTGAGAGGAAGTCAAAGTGATCCCTCTTCCTGGCTGGGTTCTATTGGAGCTTGCTGGGAGGCTCTGGGTGCTTTGTGCACCTTTGTGTCCCCCGTCCCCATCAAACACACTCCCTGCCAGGCTGAGGGGAGTTTTCCTCCACTCCTGCTCAGCTCACGGCTGGTCCCAGTGCAAAGCCTGCAAGGAAAGCACCGTGATCAGGCTCGATTCCCTGTGGTGCTGAAAGTAGAGGAAAGCCATGGATTGGCCTGAGCTGGGATGAGCTGCCCCTGCTGTGAGCACCTGATACTGTTTTCAGTCAGGCAGCAGCAAACAGGCATTTTCCAGGTAGAGGTAATTTGAAGGAAAACCAGTAACAGTGTTTTGGAAGGAGATTGGTGTGTTTTCCATCTCAGCCAGTAGTGCTGCTGCTTGGGACAGGGATGCTCGCAGCTCTCCCACAGGGAATACAGGGCAGGGACTGGCAGCAATTCCCAGCCTTCTCAGCTGCACGTGTGCCTGTACTTGAACTAAAGTCTGCCAAGCACAGGGAAGTACAAAGCTTCCCAAGCACAGGAGGGTGGACACAGAAATTCGGGGCTGTGGGTGTTGGGGAGGTTGGGCAGAAAGATGGTTCTAAGGGTGTGTGGGAGCATTGGCACCTGGGCCATCCCAGGCTGGCCCAAGCCACAGGCACTGCTGTGATTTCCCACAGTTTCCAGGTCAGTGCTGGGTCTGACCCCAGGGCTTTGCTCAGTGTTTGTTACCAGCTGATGGAAACACCAGCTACAGGTTGTTGGAGCTGAAGGATTTTCCCCAGGAACAGAAGTGAGGGGAGGCCTGATTGCAGGGACAAGTCCCTGGGCAGGGGCAGAGGAGGGGCAGGGACTGAGCTCTGCTCTGGAGGACCAGGGCCAGGAGGCAGGGAATGGCTGGAGTTGTGTCAGGGCAGGGGGAGGTTGGAGCTCAGCACCAGGTTGTTCTTTGCCCACAGGGTGGGTGGGCACTGCCCAGGCTCCCCAGGGCAGTGGGCACAGCCCCAAGGCTGCCAGAGCTCCAGGAGGGCTGGGATGATCCTCTGGGCACAGGGGGGACTCTTGGGGATGGGCCTGTGCAGGGCTGAGGGTTGGACTCCATGAGCCTTGGGGGTCCCTCCCAGCTCAGCACATCCTGGGACTCTGGGATTCTATGTGCAGACCTGCACCTGGGCCCTGCCCTGGTGAGGGGCAGAATGTGACCCCTGAGGCCACGGGGACACTGGGAGCCCATGAACACTCCCCAGGGGATGGCAGCAGTGACTGCCCTGGCTGTGGCACCACCTGTGTGGCCTTTGCTTTGCCCAAAGGTACGACAGGAGCAGGCTGTCCCTGAAGGAGGTCACCAACGTGCAGTACGTGTCCTGCATGAACCCCACTGCTGGGAGCTTCACCATCAACCCCCGGCTGCAGGTAAAGCCCTGGGGGAGGGCACAGCCCTGGGTCTAGTTTTGGGTGGGTTGTTCAAGCACGAGGCTCGAGGAGAATCTCTGGCAGAGCCTGCTCTCATTGCTCAGTAGGATTGGCATGGATCTGTTGGGTTGCTGCAATTCCTGCTGGAGGGGCAGCACACTCACTGCCTTTTTCCCTCCCTTGTGTTTCCTCTCATTCTGCTGCTCAGTGCGAGGAAGAAGCACAAGTTCCCTGCCAGCTACACCCCCTCTCAGGGCAGTCTCTAGTTGACAGGCAGATTTTGCCTTCCTTTACCTGGTATTTACCTCTAGATAGTTCATTAAAGCCTTTTGTTGGTCAGGCATTGGAACCAGCTGCCTCGGGAGGTGGGTCACCATCCCTGGAATTGTTAAAAAATGAGCAGATGTGCCACTTGATAATACAGTTTAGTGGGCATGTGGGATTCAGGAGACTGGACTTGATGATCTTAGAGGTCTTTTCCAACCTTAGTGATTCTATGATCTCCACTTTCTTTGCAAGTTCCAAATAAATAAAGGATCTTCTGGGAGCTGGCACCTTCCGGAGGCTGCTCCTACCAGAGAGAGGACTGGGCTTCATCAGGGCTCAGCAGGACCTTCAGACCTTTCATCTCTTCAATGGATTGAGCTTCCAGCATAGCCATTGTGCAATAAAAAGTGTCACCTGCCAACTGTCCTCTGCTGGGAAATTGGAAGGGGGAGATAGTTCTGGTAGGATCATAGAGCATCCCAGGCTGGAAGGGACCTGGGGAGATCATCTGGGCCAACATTTCCTTGGAAGGGGAATCCAAATGAGATTATCCAGCACGATGTTTAACAAAAGTGCATTTGACGTGGGAGGTTGTTGCCCATCTCTCTGACCTTCCCGTGTCTCCCTTTCTCTTCCTCAGCGTCACTTCTGTGTCTTCGCTCTCTCCAGCCCTGGGCAGGATGCTTTGTCCAGGATCTACAGCACCATTTTGGTGCAGCACCTGACAAGTGGGAATTTCTCAGAGGCTGTGCAAAAATCAGCCCAGCAGCTGCTGGCCCTTGCCCTGGGGCTGCACCAGAGGGTGGCTGTCACCTTCCTGCCCACAGCTGCCAAGTTCCACTACATTTTCAACCTGAGAGATTTCTCCAATATCTTCCAAGTAAGTGCAGTTCCTGTCCTGTGGCACTCAGAGCTAGTCCCTATGGGATTTGTTGTGAGGTTGGTTTGTTTTTTATTACCTCCCATAGTTACAAGCTGATCCACCTTCCTCTCTGTCAAAGGTGGTACCAACCAGAGTAAAGCTAAAACTCACCCGCTGGCCTGGCCATTAAAGCTTGGCCCAGCAAGTCCTGCTGTGTTTGGTGCCTGCCAAATCCCTGCTCACCTGGCAGTACACAGCATTCAAGCTAGGAGACTAAAATAGAGGTATATGGTTTATATATTCATGGGTTTAGTTTTCCTTGCAGCTTTAGAAACCCTGCCCAGTTCAGTCCCTTGTGTCTGTGGTAGAAACATATTCATTCACAAAGGGAAGCTGTGGGCCTGTGTCCCTCTGGTGAGACAGTGTCCCACCCAGCAGTGACACAGTGTGTGTGCCCCCTGAGTAAAGAGAGGGACCCTGCACCATTCCCTAATTTCTGGTTGGGTTTAGGTTGATTCCAGAGTTCTATGAATTTGAGGAACACCAGTTAGAAACTTATTTGCAGCCACCCATTGTCAATGGGGAGGGCTGAGCAGTTCCAGAAGGAGGTGTGGGGTTTGGGGGTGTTGAAGTGCCCTCTGGCTGGAGAGGGGACAACAAAGGGAGCTTTGGCTCAACCTCAGCCCTTCATGCAGAGGCTGCTGGGGACTGTGATGGAGCTGGGCTTGTCTTTGTGAGCCTCAGCTGCACTTGTGTGAGATCCATGGCACCACTCCAGCACACAGGGACGTTATTTCTCACATGGAGCAGCTGGGGGATCCTTTGTGGGCTGCTGGCCCTGAAGAGAGGAGAGCAGTGACTGGTTCAGCTGCTCTGCCAGAGCCAGGACAGCTTGGTCTGGCGTGTCCTCTCAGGTGCTCAGCATGTGAATGCAGGGTGGCATTTGAAGAGCTGATAAATCAAACAAAACCAGCTCCGACTTACTGAATTACCAGCCACTGTCCCCAGGGGAAGTTGTTCAGCTTTGGAAATGTTTTCTTCCATCGTTGGAGAGATCCTGATTTTGTGTTTTCCCCAGCATCCTCATACTTTGAAGCAGTAGGTGTTACTGCTCAAAGAGCCTTTCAGAGTTTGAGGCTGATTAATAAAATCTGAGACGTTTCTCAGCAGCCAAATCGAGGGGTTTGGAACACCTTAACCTCTTTAAACCCTGTAATTTGTTGCTGTCCTTGTTAACATCTGTTTTACCAAGTAGGTAATGGAAGTTCAGTGCCTTGTGTCTGGTCCATCAGACAAGAGCTGAATGACAGGACATGGGAAATCTGGGAACAGGACCTTGAACAAGTTAATAACTCCACTGTGTCAGGAAAGAATCAGACCTGTCACTTGTGCTCAGCTGAACATCAGCAGCCCTGACAGGAGCTGTGGGTCATGGTAATTCCTGGCTTCCAGTTAATCTGGGCTTTGGAAGGCACAGGGAGAGAATGGAAGCATTTTAATGGGAAGCTTTAATTTGAACTTTTGTCTGCTTGGAAGGTGCTGAGGTTGGAGGGCTGTTAGAAACCACCCTGCCACATCCCAGTGCTGGGCCAGAGGGTAGGAGCAGTGTCAGGAATGCTCCTCATTCTCCTGTTTTCCTGGAGATTATGGGAAAAAACCAGCTGAGGTCGGGTCCTGCCCTGTCAGAGCCCCTCAGCCCATCTCCACGGGCACAGTGAGTGGCACTGACAGGCACACGGGGCCTGGGAACATAAGCAGGACCTGTTTCTGTGCCAAATGGGCCTCAGCCCCAGGGTGATGGTTCAGCCTCTGAGGGGCTGTCACTCAGCATTATCCTGCAGGAAGTGTGGAGCTGATGAGTCCTGGATGGAGTGTGGTGGCTCCCACAGCCTGGGGTGACCCCCCACCCCCTGACAGCCCTGCTGCTGCTGAGGCCTTTTTGTCACCAAAGTCATGATGTTGGATGTCACTGAGAAGCCTCAGCAGAGCAGAGAGGGCCTTGTAACCAGCTTTTGGCCTTCCAAAAGAGGAGGAGAAGCTGAGAGATTTGGCTGAAACATGACCTGAGGACTCCCCAGGCAGCGGGATAACGCTGGCCTGATGGGACAAAGGGCAAGGCATTCTCCATCCTCTTTTTTCCTTTGTTTTCTCTTTAATGTTGGCACCACATCCATCCCAGATGAGGTGACCCATGGCCATGTGTCCCTCATGCATCCCAGACAGAGATGTTACGGGTTTTCCTGGAAGCTCGTTCCCATTGCTCCCTGGGGATGCAGTGGTTGTGTTGGTGGAGGAGCCTGGCTGCTCTGTGAGGAGTGAGGGGGGTGGGTTTGCAGAGTGAGAAGAGGGGAGATGTTCAATCAGTCAGTTCACATCTGGGAGGTGTGGATTTTTTCCCCCCCTGAAGCCTTACATGCACATCAAAACCACAACTTTTGTGGTGTGTGGTGTGTGTGAAGACTCAGCTGTTCAGAGGGGCTCTAGAGAGACTGACTGATTTTTAATTTTTATTTTAACTGATTTAGGGCCTGATGGGTTTCTGCTTCATCTCTTTTAGTTGTCAGCTCTTCTCACTAATTTTTTTTTTCTCAAATAAATAAAATGCTTTGGCAGCTGTAATGACAGATGTGAAACCCAAACAATGTGAGCCACGGACCAGTGAGCTGAGAGGGCCTGCTTTACATTGCTTTCAATGCATTTTATATTTAATGTATAAATAATTAGATGCTAGGAAGAAAAACTGTCTGTTTAATTCATGCCATTGAAAACCCTGTGTGCTGTTAATAGGCTTAGTATAGGCAACACCTCTTTGAAATATAATTCTTTTATGCATTTGAATAGAGTTCATGGTAAACATACTGTGCTAAGCAGACAGCAACTGGTATGTCCTGCAGGCAGAATGTACCTAATTAAAATGAATTGATTTACAATAAAATGGCCACCACAAACATTTCCTAACTAATTTTTTCTTCTTGACAAAGCAACCCCGTGGTGTGGGGTCAGGATGGAAAAGCTGCATGATTTTGGGGGTGCCAGGCCCTGGATGGTCCCTGTGCTGAGAGCAGGACCCCCAGCCCAGCCAGGGGGAGCTTGGGTGGGGAATCAAAATGGGTGTAATGGATATAAACATTCAGAAGAATGTGGGAAACAGGTGAGGGAGGTGAGAACACCCCTCTGCTCTGCTCTTGTAAGACCCCACCTGGAGCAGTGTCCAGCTCTGGGGAACAGCACAAAAAGGACATGGAGCTGTTGGAACCAGCCCAGAGGAGGCCCCAGGATGATCAGAGGGATGGAGCAGCTCTGCTGGGAGGAAAGGCTGGGAGAGTTGGGATTGTTCAGCTGCAGAAGATAAGACTCCAGGAAGAACTTAGTGTGGCCTTCCAGTGCCTAAAGAGGCTCCAGGAGAGCTGGAGAGGGACTTGGGACAAGGGGGAATGGCTTCCCACTGAGAGAAGGTTTAGATTGGATGTTAGAAGGAAATTGTTCCCTGTGAGGGTGGGGAGGCCCTGGCACAGGGTGCCCAGAGAAGCTGTGGCTGCCCCATCCCTGGAAGTGTCCAAGGCCAGGTTGGAGCAACCTGGGATGGTGGAAGGTGTCCCTGCCCATGGCAGGGGTGGAACTGGATGAGCTTTAAGGTCCCTTCCAACCCAAACTCTCCTGGGATTCTGTGATAAACAGCTTTGGGAGATTGGGGTAACAAAGGGCACGTTCTCCAGGGGCTCCTCACTCCCGAGTTCAGTTGCAGGTTCCATTGGTGTGGGGGTGACTCAGCCATGCCCTCACACCAGGGGTGCTGGGCTGGGGTCCCTCGGGGTCCAGCTGAGGTTTCTTTTCTCTCCACAGGGCCTTCTGTTCTCCACCCCTGAATACCTGAAGGAACCCCAGGACCTGGTGAAGCTCTACCTGCACGAGTCCAGCCGGGTGTACCGGGATAAGATGGTTGAAGCCAATGATTTCAGTACCTTTGATAAAATCCAGCGGGAGATGGTGAAGAAGTTCTATGATGTAAGTGTTGAGGTCTGACTCTGACAGAACCACAGAACGAGTTTATTGGAAGAGAAGTCAATACTGAGGATTTTTCTTTCCCCCTCTTTCCCTCTTGCCCCTCTTTCCCCTTTTCCAACATGCAGGTGCAGCTTTATGGACACGGGAAAGCTGGAATGCCACACTTCCCTTGGAAAGGAGCACAGAGCTGTAGTGGGTTTTCTATACTGGTTATATACATATTTTTTTCTCTTTTATAGGACATTGAGGAAACTTTAGAGCAGACCAAGCACATGAATGTTTATTGCCATTTCCCTAAAAGCAGTGGGGAACTGGCCTACAGACCAATCCCAAGCTGGGAGGAGTTGAACCAGATCCTCATGGAAGCCTTGGACAACTACAATGAAGTCAATGCTGCCATGAACCTGGTGCTGTTTGAGGATGCCATGTGCCATGTGTAAGGGGATTTTCTGGCTCTATGCTCTCATTGTAGCATTTATGTGTGCAGAGGGTTTAGTGGACTTTCCTGGAGGATGTGGGAAGATGGAGCCATGGGCCAAGGCCCATGAAATGAGGTTCAACAAGGCCAAGTGCTGGGTCTTGCACTTGGGTCACAGCAATCCCATGGAATGCTAAAGGCTTGGGCAGAGTGGCTGGGAAGCTGCTTGGGAAAAGGACCTGGGAGTGCTGCTCAACAGCAGCTGAACATGAGCCCAGGTGGGCAAGAGGCCAATGGCCCGTGGGCGGTCCCAGCCATGGTGTGTCACAGGCCCAGGGCAGTGCCCATCCCCTGTGCTGGCCCTGCTGAGGCACCTCCAGCGCTGGGGGCAGTTCTGGGCCCCTCACAACAGAAAAAAGACATTGAGGGGCTGGAGTGTGTCCAGAGAAGGGAACAGAGCTGGGGAAGGGGTTGGAGCCCCAGGAGCAGCTGAGGGAGCTGGGGGGGCTCAGCCTGGAGAAAAGGAGGCTCAGGGGGGACCTTCTGGCTCTGCAACTCCCTGACAGGAGGGGGGAGCTGGGGAGGGTTGGGCTCTGCTCTCAGGTAAAAAGCAGCAGGACGAGAGGAAACGGCCTCAGATTTGTTCCAGAAGTTTAGATTGGATACCACTGAAAGGGTTGTCAAGTCCTGGCACAGGCTGCCCAGGGCGGTGGTGGAATCACCATCCTTGGAAGTGTGGATGTGACACTTGGGGACATTGTATAGTGATGAACATGGTGGAGGTGTTGGGTGGACTTGATGATCTTAAAGGTCTTTTCCAGCCTTAAGGATTCCACAATTCTATGCTAATTACAGCTGATGGAGCTGGGGAGGTGTTGGAATCTTTGGCCCTTGATTCTCTCTGTATGGCTCCAATATTTGCCAAACATGACAACATTCAAGTGCTTTCTCTTTCAAGTGACTTCCGCTGACGACCAGTGACAGAACTGGTTGTACTGAGATTTCCATGAGTGCTCTGACAGCTGCTTTAAGAGCCATGTTTTCACAGGTTATAGACAAAGGAAGATTATATGCATTCAGGCTGCTAGTTTGAAAGGATGGAGGCATTTAAACTGCTTTGATCCTCTGGAAAACCTGCTTGCATTTAGAAGGCCAGGGGTGGAGATGGATTTCTGTTGGAAATTGGACATATATAAAAATAAGCCTCCTCTTGATAATTATGAATCCATTTACATACCTGGGGTCCAGTGGGGTGCACCCCCAGCTTTCAAACACAGCCTGTGGGAATCCCAGCACAGACAGAGTCATTTTTGGGGCTGAATTCAGAGCTGGCCTTAGATCACTTCAGAAGATGGACCTACCCTGGAAATCAGAGTTTTCACTCTGAAAACATTGTGCCAAGAGGTGCAGATTTGGGACTCCAGGCTGGGAAGCCACTGTCCTGATTCACATAAGGTTTCAATTCTTGCTGGACCCGCCACCTAATGCAGTTACTGTCATATATGTATATATACTGCTACTTCTCTTAACAGCTTACCTGTGTCTGCTCCCAGAGCTCCCAACCTGTCCAATTTTCCAGTGGCCTGGGGCACCTTTTCCCTGACAGTGTGGCCATTCACTGCTCTGCATTAATGGGTCACATACAACCTGGTGTCCTTGCAGAATGCACACAGCAATATTAACCCTGTGCTCCTCTTGGCACTTCACATAAATTGAGATTTGTGACAAAACCTGGAATTATCTCTCCAGTTAATTCTGGGAATAATCAGGAAAGGGAGGGTTGAGTATNGGATTTCTGTTGGAAATTGGACATGTGGGACTATATAAAAATAAGCGTCCTCTTGATAATTATGAATCCATTTACATACCTGGGGTCCAGTGGGGTGCACCCCCAGCTTTCAAACACAGCCTGTGGGAATCCCAGCACAGACAGAGTCATTTTTGGGGCTGAATTCAGAGCTGGCCTTAGATCACTTCAGAAGATGGACCTACCCTGGAAATCAGAGTTTTCACTCTGAAAACATTGTGCCAAGAGGTGCAGATTTGGGACTCCAGGCTGGGAAGCCACTGTCCTGATTCACATAAGGTTTCAATTCTTGCTGGACCTGCCACCTAATGCAGTTACTGTCATATATGTATATATACTGCTACTTCTCTTAACAGCTTACCTGTGTCTGCTCCCAGAGCTCCCAACCTGTCCAATTTTCCAGTGGCCTGGGGCACCTTTTCCCTGACAGTGTGGCCATTCACTGCTCTGCATTAATGGGTCACATACAACCTGGTGTCCTTGCAGAATGCACACAGCAATATTAACCCTGTGCTCCTCTTGGCACTTCACATAAATTGAGATTTGTGACAAAACCTGGAATTATCTCTCCAGTTAATTCTGGGAATAATCAGGAAAGGGAGGGTTGAGTATTGTCATGGTCTGACTCTGGCTAANCTCCTTCTTAAATATGTTATCACAGAGGCGTTGTTGCCTGACCTTGGCCAGCTTAGAGCAGAGAAAAACTCCAGCAGCTTCTTAAAGAAGCCTCTCTCCTAGCCCCCCCAACTAATAAAAAACTCTGGCTACTTAAAACCACAACAAGTATCCAGCATGATTTTACTGGAGCTGAGTGAATTCCATTCACTGCATTTGGATGTTGCCTCTGGCTGAAAGTCACAACTTCTTCCATCTCAAACAGCTTTGGAATGTCAGCTTGAATTTGCTGAAGATTTTCAGTAGGGGAAAAAAAAAAAGAAGAAAAAAAGGAAATTTGAGGACTTTAAGTAGGGATATGGGAGGTACCTGTGAGTCACCTCATCCAGGGCTGCTGGGACACAGTCACCTGGGAGCACTTCAGGCAGAGACCACGGGCCTGGGGAACTGAGAGCAGGAATGCTAAAGCTCTCCTCACAGGCTGGATTGTTTTTATGGGAATCATTTCACAGGAAGTATTAAATTGTAATTATAAAATTATCAAAAAGCAGAGTCTGTGCATAGATCATAAAATACTTGAGTTGTAATAAAGCAATGCAGTGTTTCTCACAGTCTTAGAGTTAGATTAGTTCAGGAAAATAGTGAAGAGAGCTGAATAAAGGTGCTGCTGTGAAGAAGGGAGTGGTGCTTGAGTTTCAGACAGAGGACAAGTGAGTCCTCTGAACTCCCTAACTTGGGGTGTGAACATGTGGGGCTGTCAGAATTTACTTAAAGAGAATAAAAAAGAGGCAGACAGAGCTCACTGTGTGACTCTCAGACAGGACAAATGAAGACTTGGAAAATAGCAGCAAGTCCATTGTAAGAGTGAGAAAATCTCACTCAGAAGTAGTGGTGGTTGGGAGAACTAAGGAACAAGGACTGTGTTACCCAGGAAGGTTTTGTGCCATTCCAGATGTGTGAATATTGTGTAATGCATAGCAGGACCCCTCACCCCAGCACAAACCCCAGCTGCCTTGGAGGCCTTTCCTGGGCCTTTCCTCAGAGCCTTGAGTTTGTTCTCAATTGTATTTTAGTGTAATGTCCTTTTCTCCCTTGCCCTCCCTTGCAAAGGTGTCCAGACCTTCACTTGAACATGGTTCTGTCCAGAAGGACTTGGCAGGTGGGAGAAGAATTGGGCACAGTCCAAATTGCCACCAAACTGGTTTTGATTTTTCATCAGCAACGTCCTCTGCAGGTCTCAGCAGAGTTGGGCATTGATTGCTGACATGACTCTGAGATTGACAGTTTTCATCTATTCAGAATACAATTTCTTAGAGGATAAAATATGTATTGAAAAGCACTGGGCAGGGAAATTGAAAATACTCTTGTTAATGAGAGCTTTTGTGTCCCTCGGTTCAGCTGCCGCATCAACCGTGTCCTGGAGTCCCCCCGGGGGAACGTGCTCCTGGTGGGAGTGGGAGGCAGTGGGAAGCAGAGCCTGACCCGGCTGGCAGCCTTCCTGAGCTCCCTGGAGGTTTTCCAGATCACCCTGAGGAAAGGCTACGGCATCCCTGACCTGAAGGTGGGTGACCTTAAAGGCTCAGGCGGAAGGGGAGGAAATAAAGAGCAAGAACTTGCCCTGGCATCTTTGTCTTGTTGCACATTGAGAAGCAGCATCGTGGGGATGGCACAGGCTGAACGTGAGCCCAGGGTGCCCAGGTGGGCAAGAGGCCAAGGGCACCTGGGCTGTCCCAGGCCCGGGGCAGTGACTGTCCCCTGTGCTGGCACTGGTACCACCTCAAATCTTGGGTTCTGTCTTGGGCCCCACATGACAAGAAGGACATGGAGGGGCTGGAGCATGTCCAGGAGTGGGAATCGAGCTGGGAAAGGGTCTGGAGCCCCAGGAGCAGCTGAGGGAGCTGGGGGGGCTCAGCCTGGAGAAAAGGGGGCTCAGGGGGGACCTTCTGACTCTGCAACTCTCTGCCAGGAGGGGGGAGCTGGGGGGGTCAGGCTCTTGCCCCAGGGAACAAGGGACAGGAGGAGAGGGAACGGCCTCAAGTCATGGGAAGGTTTAGATTGGATATTGGGGAAAATTTCTTCCTATAAAGGACTGTCCAGCCCTGACAAAACTGCCCAGGGCAGGGGTGGAGGCCCCATCCCTGGAGGGATTTAAAAGCGTTGTGGCACTTGGGGACATGGGTGAGTGATGGCCTTGGCACAGGTGGGGAAGATGACTTAGAGGGCTTTTCCAGCTTAAATGATTCTGTGATCTGAGATACTGAAACACTCTTGACATGGAGCTGTGCAGAGGAGCAATGCTTGGAATTGTGTCTGCACAGGGTGTCCTCTGCCTGCTCTGAGCTGGCCAGGCCTGAGGGTCACCCCTGGGCTGTGCTAATGAGCCCATGTTATTTCCAATTAAACCTGGCCTTGGATACTTCCAGGGATGGGGCAGCCACAGTTGCTCTGGGCAACCTGTGGCAGGGCCTCCCCACCTTCCCAGCCAAGAATTTCTTCCTAAGATGAAATATAGAGTAATTTTTTTCTCAGCCATGGAAAAGCAAGAGAGAACTGATCCCCCTGTCTGTCACCAGCCCTTTCTGCTCTTGTCATTGATCTAATCCAGATTTCCTGTGATGAAAGTAGCAGATTATATTGGAAAAAGCAGGTGTGTTTGCTGAATTTCCTGGAGAGTTTCTGAACCATTGTCCAGTGTGTTCCTTCTGGTACCCTGCTTGGAGGACAGGATGGAGGTTCAGCTGGACAAACATCTTCCAACCCAAACTATTTTGTGATGATTCATCTCCTGAACAATTTAGATTTCAAAAATGTGGTGGATGCTATTCCCTTTGAAATAAAACAGCTTTTCCATGGGACCAGGCATGGAAACATGGGCAGCCATGGTCTCCACAGCAGGGATTGTGTTGATATCTTCAGCCACATCCTATTGACCCGTCAGTGTTTCAGCCTCAGGCATTGCCTGGTGGTGCTGACAAGGACCTTCTTCTAATTTCTGTGCTCTCCAGACCTCTTGAATTATGTCAAGTGTTCCTTGGTAATGCCTGACAGTGATGACAGCAATGGACTGACACATTGACCCGCAAGGCTCAGCCATGGAGGTGTGGAGTGGCCTTTAATAAATTAGTGCACTTTCACTAATTTATTGCAGTTGCTTCATTCTCAGGGAAGGGGAATGTTCTGAATGATCCCATTGGTAGCTCTGGTACCCTGCCTGTGCTTTGCAACCCCTCTTGCTTCCCCCCCCAGGCAGACCTGGCAAACCTGTACCTGAAGGCTGGTGTGAAGAACGTGGGCACCGTGTTCCTGCTGACGGACGCGCAGGTGGTGGACGAGCAGTTCCTGGTGCTGGTGAATGACTTCTTGGCATCAGGTACCTCTAGTAGCTCTGGTTTCTCCTCTCCCCCTCTTCAGTGTGATTTTGCCCCTGGTAGCACCTGCAGTTCTAGCTCAGTTGGTCAGAATATGGTGTTAACACCACCAAGGTTGGGGGTTTGATGCACGTATGGGCCGTTCACTTAAGGGCTGGACTCGATGATCCCTGTGGGTCCTTCCCATCTCAGAATATCCTGTGAATGTACACAAGGGCAAGGATGGGATAAACTGGAAGTCATGTGGGTTAAACCCTCAAATAGAAGCATGCTGGGGCCTGCCTTGGGAGGAGCACTCAACAGGTGGGAATTTTCTTTCCCTTATTTTTCCATACATCATGGAATACTGCATATGGTTGTTATGTGGTGTGTCTGTTGGGATACTGAAGCTGAGACAGAGCCAAAGGAATGTATCTCCAGGTGAGGAGTTTCACCTATGGAGCTCATGCATCCACCTAAAAATTAAGGTTGTTCCTGGCTAGAAGGGTTGCCTGGAGTGTTGCAGGGGAGTGGAAGGCTTAGACCAAGTTTATTAGGGAAGCCTGTGTTGAGCTACAAGGTGCAGAAAGGACCCCCTTGTCTTCTAAACTCCTTCTCAGAGAGGAGCCTGAGTGCAGCTGGATCCAGTCTCAACCCCAGACTTTGTCAACAGGTTAAATTTGAGGAATGATAGAGATGTAATTGAACCACTTTGTCCTGAAGGTTTTGATGACAGCAAATCAGATATATTTATATAAAATGAATCATTTATTACAGCAAATGAGCAGACGAGTGAACAGAAAAAGATCTTAATCAGAATTATTTACAACACAGTATAAAAGCTGAAGCTATTGATGATATAGTATAAGATAGGATAGGGCACCATATCAAAGTGATTTTATTAAAGCAATTGTATCAAAGCCGGCAAAAAGAAACAATCATTAAGTAGAGATTGATGTAACTCACCACACTATGATTGTGGGCAGATGTCTCTCTTTCACTCAGCCCTTGGGGAGTGACCATGAAGCTTCATGGGAGAAGCTCCATACACTCCAAGGAAGTATGTGGAAGGATCTGCCACATGAAAGTTGGACTGGGTTAGGGTTAGGTTTTTATAGTCCTAAAGTGATTGACTGCCAGTTACATATTCCCAGTCCAGCAAGCAGCTCATCTGTCAAATCTTGCTTCAAAAAGCAGGAAGTGTGTTTGAAGTTTGGTTCAGGCTGGTTTTAGCACAATTCAACACTAAGAGCAGCACCATGACATCAATGGTAACTCACCACAGACACTTGGATTGTTTGGATTCTCTGACTGCATTTTAGGCCCAAGGCAGATAAGACCTATCAAGGCAGAGTTTCCTGCTCCTTGGAGTATCTGAGAGTTGGTGGATGATGCAAAGCCATCAGAAGACCAGATCTGTGTGCATCACCTGGCTGCTTATCCTATTCCAGTCCTTTTCCTCTTGTTTTACCAGATGCATTTGAGGTTTTGGGTTGTTTCTCACCAAAACCATTGCAGAGCAATCAGTGTCCATGGCAGTGCTCTGCTTCCCTGCAGAACATGGCACAGGGAGTGAGAACACCCGTGCCAGGAGTGCTCCAGCTCCCAGGGTTGTGTCACTGGGACCACAGGAGGGCACCTGGAGTGGGCATGTTCCCCACACTGTCTGGGAAATCATTGCCTGGATTAGGAGTCAGGCAGGGAAGGTACCAGCTGGCTCAGGTTCCCTCCAGGGATGGGGAGGGGTGAGGAGGCAGCAGCACAGTGGAGTGGTGGTTTGTGAATAACTCCAGAGGTGACATATGTGGCTGTAAATTCATGGCCAGATGGTTTCATCAGCAAACAAACTGCCTGTGATGAATTTGTAACCAGGAGCAAGGACAAGGGTTGTTGTGGAAGGTGGAAGGTGGGGAGTAGCTCCCACCAGCTCCTACACATGGTGTAGATACACAAACACCTGGTGAGTGAAGGTGAAGCTGAGAGAGCTCGGGGTGTTCACCTGGAGACCAGAAGGCTCTGGGGAGATCTTAGAGCCCCTTCCAGAGCCTAAAGGGGCTCCAGGAGAGCTGGAGAGGGACTTGGGACGAGGGAGGGAAGGACAGGACACAGGGAATGGCTTCCCACTGCCAGAGGGCAGGGATAGATGGAATAGTGAGAAGAAATTCTTGGCTGTGAGGGTGGGGAGGCCCTGGCACAGGGTGCCCAGAGAAGCTGTGGCTGCCCCATCCCTGGAAGTGTCCAAGGCCAGGTTGGAGCCACCTGGGATAGTGGGAGGTGTCCCTGCCCATGGCAGCGGGTGGCACTGGATGATCTCTAAGGTCCTTCCCACCCAACTCATTCCATGGGTCTGTGACTCCTTGTCCTGCAGTGAGGGGTGGGCTGGGCAGCCTGGCTTTGGGGTGTCCCACTCAGCTTATGGTGGCTTTGAAAGGCAGCATGTTTTCCTGGGGGAGCTCCAGGGGGGGACATGGGGACAGATCAAAGGTCCCCTCCCAGGACCTGTGAGGGAACACAGGACTGAGATTCCCCATGAGCTGGGCTGGGGGTGCTGACTGATGGCTCTGGCTCCTCTCTGCACTGCAGCCCTGTTTTCTTTTACTTGTTTCACTTCTTCTCATCATCTAGAGAGCCAGAACAAAATACACCTTTTAGTCTTTTTCATAAATGAGCAGATTTCTGATTAGTGTATTTCCCTGAGTGATTAGTGGCCATATTGACAGTATCTGACTCAATAAAGATGATTTTAATCAAATCAGAAGGCAGAAAGGAAGTGAGTAGGTGACAAATTAAGGAACCACTAAAAAAAATACTTGTTTGGGTGCATTTCTGGCAATCAGTTGCTTAACTATTAGCATTTAAAAGTTTTTAAAAGGTTTCTAACTTTTGAAATGTTGTGGTCATCTGGGAGTTTTTTGGTCACTGCTGGAAATGTCTCTGAACAGCTGCAGGAACTGTACATGTAATTAATGCACTTACCAACTGAAATGATTTTATATCGTGTATAGCATATGAGGGATTTGATTATTTTATTATCATCTAATTAGCTGTGTAGGGCTAAAAAAATGGAATTTCTGTACTTTGACTGTGTTCTATGTCCCTTTCCCTTGTGCTTTCATAAGGAAGTTTGCTCTCACAAATATTTATTTTTTAGCAGAATGACCCTCTGTGCCCCTTTGCTGCTGCTGGGGCCTGTGGGCACCTTTTACCTGAGGAAGGAACTTCCCTGGGCCCCTAAAGAGGGAGGGAGCTGCTTCCCTTTGCTCTGAGGCTGCAACAACATCCAGACCAATAAACCCAAACTCTCTCTTAGGGGAAATCCCGGATCTGTTCCCTGATGAGGAAGTTGAAAACATCATCAGCAGTGTGAGGAATGAAGTCAAAGGCCGGGGGCTGCTGGACTCCAGGGACACTTGCTGGAAGTTTTTTATAGACCGTGTTCGACGGCAACTGAAGGTGAGACAGAGCTGGAGAGTCGGGTCCTCCCGTCCCCCTTGGTGCTGGTGAGGGGGTGGAGATGCTTTGGGCTGTGACCTGAAAGGCTTTGCTGCCTGGGCACGACATGAGCTGGAATTCTCCCAGCAAGGTGCACTAAAACTTGGGATGTGCTGTCTGTTGTTGTCACTTCAGGGCCTTTAGAAAGCTCAGAGGGCTCCAGGACAGAGGTTGCTGTTCCCTTGGCTTGAGCTGGGCTCAGCTGGGTTCCTGGAGGAGCAGAACGATGCTCTGTCCTGGAAAGCGGAATGGAGAGATGTGTGTGCAGTCTCTGCTGGTTAGGTGGTAACTGTGGGCCCTTCCCTTGGAAGTGGCTGGAGGAGCCTGGGATGGGCTGCATGGCTGGAGCCCAGGGCCTGCCCCTGGCCCTGCCTCTCCTGTCTCCTTTTGGGCCCCACAGGTCGCTCTGTGTTTCTCCCCCGTCGGCTCCAAACTGCGCGTCCGCAGCCGGAGGTTCCCGGCCATCGTCAGCTGCACCACCATCGACTGGTTCCAGGAATGGCCACGGGAGGCCCTCGAGTCTGTCAGTCTCTGCTTCCTGAGGGACATGGGGGGTGTGCAGGTGAGCACCACCCACAGAATGCCTGAATCTGATGAGCTGCGGNCCTTCCCTCCTTTGGACACTCTCCGGTGGCTCAATACCTTTCCCACATTGTGGTGCCCAAAGTGCCCCAATATTGCAGGTGAGGCCCCAGGTCAGAGCAGAGCAGGACAATCCCCTCCCTGGCCCAGTGCTGCTGTTCCTGATGCCCCAGGACACGGATGTCCCTCCTGGCTGCCAGGGCACTGCTGACTCGTGGCCAACTGGCCATGGACCAGGACCCCCAGGTCCCCTTCCTGGCACTGCTTTCCAGCCTCTCATTCCCAGACTGTCTGTACTGGGTTTCCCCATCCCAGGGCAGAATCCAGCACTTCCCCTTGTTGAACTTCCTATGGTTGGTGATTCCCTGTGCTGGGATTTGCCAAGGTCTCTCTCCAGGGCCTCTCTGGCTTTGATGGAGTCCCCTGTGGGTGTCTGAGCTGGGCCAGGTGTGAGGTTCTCAAGGGTTGCAGGATGGGCCCCCACAGCCACAGGGGTGGTCACAGCCAGGTGTGTCCTCCATATCTCCCACCAGGAGGGCAATGTTGCACAGAGGGTTTGCTCACCTGGGTTACCCTCCAGCAGATCCAGGACACCCTGGTGTGTGTCCAGAGGGGTGTCACTGGTACTGCTGTTGTGGATTAAACTCAACCTGTGGTCCAGGTTTTTTGGGGAGGGGCATGGACCTTGGCAACAGTGCAATGGGCACCACGCTCCTGGGCACTGATGGCATTACCAGCAGAGAGACAGCTCCAAACTTGCACAGAAAATAACCTGATGCTCATTATCACTGCAGGAAACACTCTCCCCACAAGTGTCTGAGCCTTTGGAATTCTCAAGGGCAAAAATATGTCAAGTTCTCATTGATGACAACCTGCTACGAGACTAAAAGAGATCCATTTCTGTTTATTTAGTTTTTCTGGGCAGGATTTGGGAAGATAAAGTCTACAATGTTTCTTTTTAGGAGGGTGCACTTTTCCCATTTTTACAGAAGAAAAGCCCAAATTTATACTTAAAAGGCTGTTATTTTGTAAAGCTGAGTGGTTGAAAAATTGTTTGGGGTAAGATAATGTGTGAGATAAAAAGATATAAAAAGAGGTATAAAGTACAGGAGCAGACAAAGTTATTTTAGAGATAACAGTGAAAAGGGATCAGCTCAGGTGTTACATGCTGGATTGTGCTGCAGCTGAATGAAAAGTTACCCATTTCCTTTATATTCAGCACACAGCTGTGTTATATATAGTTTTCTATTTAAAACAGCTTCTCCTTGTGTTCTCCTCTTACCTCCAGGATTCAGTGAAAGACTCAATAAGCAAATTCATGGCCCACGTCCACGTCAGTGTGAACGAGCTGTCGCGGCTCTACCTGAGCACCGAGCGCCGCTACAACTACACCACCCCCAAGTCCTTCCTGGAGCACATCAAACTCTACCAGAGCCTGCTGTGCAAAAAGGACAAGGATTTAAAGGCCAAAATGGAGAGGCTGGAGAATGGCCTGAAGAAGCTCAACAGCACATCTGCACAGGTAACCACCCTTGGGGCTTCGAAGGTGTTCCTTGTTTCTCTGTCAGAGACGTCTGTGAATCCTAAAGGAAAACGTTACAGGATGAGGCTGTACAGGGAAAAAAATTGTGTGGGATCCTGGCTCTAGACTGGCTTGAACTGGGTTCCTGGAGGAGCAGAAGTGTTGCTCTGTCCTGGGAAGGAGAATGGAGAGGTGTGTGTCCAACCTCTGCTGTTTGGGTGGTAACTGAAAGATCATGGTAAGTAAAATGGGATTGGAATCCAGCTGGCTGTGTCATCTTCTTTTATTGTTGAATTTAATTTGTGGTGACAAAATAACTTACAAAATACAGGACAATCCATGCTTTTTGGAGCTGCATCCTGAAAATCCTCAATAACTTCAGCAAGACTCTTTCAAACTAAATAGTGTATGCTGTTAATGTGAGGCTGATGTTCGTTTTTCCTTGCATTATGTTATCCATCTTTAAGGAAAACTAATGCATGTCTGAAATGTAGATTGATCATCCCCAAATCCCTCTGCTAAAGAGCCACACTGGCACTGTCCTCTGGTAATGACTAGAACTTGTTCTGGGTATTTCCCCAACCTCTCTGCAGTGACACAAACTGCCTTTGGTCTCTACATTTGTTACTAGATTCCCATTTTTCTCTCCATTTCATATTCTATTGAATGTGAAATGTTTTTACAAATGTTTTTACAAACTGCTACAGTGGTAAATGGGCCTCTCCTGAAGCTGCTCTGAAGGAATGCAGGGATTGATGTGAATGAAGGAGTGGCTGGTCCATCCCATTCCATACATCTGCTCTGGGTGGTGCTGGGGGCATAAATCATGTCTGTCACACTCCATAGGACACACACCTGCCTGGAGGGTGATGTGTGTGCTGTGTTGGTGCCTCCCAGCACTGACATCTCCATCTCACTTCAAACAGTCACTTTTCTCATGGTGCAGGACAGGTCTGTCAGGAAAAATGAGGGGGAAACCTGTCATGTCCCCTTTGCAGGTTTTAGCATCTCTCAGAGTCACAAAATCCCAGAATGTGCTGAGCTGGGAGGGACCCCCAAGGCTCCTGGAGTCCAACCCTCAGCCCTGCACAGCCCCATCCCCAAGAGCCCCCCCTGTGCCCAGAGGATCATCCCAGCCCTCCTGGAGCTCTGGCAGCCTTGGGGCTGTGCCCACTGCCCTGGGGAGCCTGGGCAGTGCCCACCCCCCCTGTGGGCAAAGAACAACCTGTGGGTAAAACTTGGTGCTGATAATGCCAAGGTGATGGGGTCAATCCCCTGTGCAGGTAACAGAACCAAGCCTTCAAGGGTATTAAGAGAAGCTTTTTTCAGAAACTCTGTGTTGACTGTGACTCAGAGCTGGTGAGGAAAACAAACCCACCCCGTGTTCTCAAAGGCCCAACATGTGTAATTTTCTTCTGGGCTGTTTTTTGCAGCTTTCCTTCACTACTCTCCTCTCTCCTTTCCCCCATCCATGGGAAAGAATGCTTTGAAGCTGTTTTTACAACTTGCAAGCACCTTCTTTGGTAAGGCCTGCCTGTCTTGTCTGTTCTGGAAGAAACAGCCTGAGAGAAGCACAGAGCTCTGCCTTTCTCACACATTCTTCCAAACTTAAGTCTCCCAGCTACCAAGGGTCTCTTGAGCAAAGAGTAATCCTTAAAATCAGTTTATCTTCTCTCCATCTCTTGCACAAGGTCCCCTAATCCCCTTACATGGGCCATTCACTTAAGAGTTGGACTTGATCCCATGAGTCTCTTCCAACTCAGAATATTCTGTGATTCTGTGGAATATCCAACCTAAACCTCCCCTGACACAACTTCAGGCCTTACCCAGGGGGCCACAGCTCTGGTCACCTGTGGGGTGCTGCTGGTTTTCATGATACACCATGGACAACATGGATTGGGTTTCTTTTTTATCGGGAGCAGCTGGTATAAAATTAATCTTTGGAGAACAAATCCCTGTAGGGTCTGTTGTCCCACACAAGGACCCTTCTGTGTCTCTTCAGTGGGTGCTGTGTGGGAAGGGTCTCTGATGAGCCACAAAGCAGGTGCTGAGCAGTGGGGGAGGACTGTGGGGGCAACGAGAAGGATGGAAAACACCAGCATGTGGGGTCTGGGAGATTCTGCTGCTGTGAGAAGGGTGAAAGTGCAACAAGTTCGTGGCTGGATGGAGTGAAGCCGAGGTGAGAGGTGCCCGATGGTGAAGTTGATTAAGACGCAGAGCAGTGAGCACAAATATGTCAAATTTGAATCTAAAATTAGCACTTGGGGCCTAAAATTAAACACCTAATTTATCAGATGTGCACAGCAGTCAAAACTGCTGTTGATTTGAAACCAGTGTGGATATTTAGCACTATTGGAAATCATACCAGAATGTTCAATCTTGAATATGGATTGAAAAGTCTGAACTTCACTTTCACCCAAGGAAATGCTTGGTCTTGAGGCTGAGGAAGTGACAAATGTCTCCTTCAGGTGTGTCCTCCCAGGTGTGCTCGTGGTGTTTGGGAGGGACACACTGGTTTATTTTCAAAGCAAAGGGAGAGGATTTGGATACCTGGGTAGGAGGTGGTTGTGCCTCAGCTGTGAGGACTGGTGCTCCAGATTCCTGCTGCTTGGATGCCATGACAAGTTAATGATGAGGTTTATGTGTTTCTATTGATTGTTCAGTGTGGCCTCAGCACGGGGGGCTGCTGTGCCAGGGGATGCAGGTTTCAAAGACACCTCTCTGCCTCCTTTAACTCTTCTCCCTCCCAAACCTTTTTTTTTCCCTTTGGGATTTGGACATCTTGATGCTGTTGGCCAACTTTCCTTCTCCAGAAATGTTTTCCATCCTCTTCCAACCCTCTCACTGCAGCCAGTGGTGTCCTCAGCACTCAGAAGAGCAGAAGCCTCCTTCCTATTAGAATGTAAGGCATTGGGAAGATGTGTGGGATGAGTCATTTGTTTTTCAGAGTGCTGTTTGCCACAGAGAGGTCAGCACTCAGATCAGAGCCCATTGCTGAGTAATTCTGAGGATGGCTTTGGTTAATATTGCATCACTGGATGCCAGATTTGAGTCTGGTTTGTGCTATCAATTAATCGCTGACCTTTGTGATGTATTTTGTGTTCTTGAAACCAGGCAGGGACAATCAGATAAAATGAGTCTTCTGGGAGCCTGCCCTCCAGGTTTTCTGCTCTTTAATAATTTTTCTCATGCTGTCTTGGTGGTAGGCAACTGTTTCTCCTTTCCCTCCCCTGCTGAAGTCACAGCACATTACCCTTGAATCTCTCGTTTGCTTTGCTCTTTCCCTTTTCACCTCACATTACTAATTGCTTATCACATTGTTCTGCACTCAAGAAGCTGCTCACAGTTTCTCATAGAATCCCACAGTGGTTTGGGTTGAAAGGGACTTTAAAGTTCATCCAGCTCCATCTGCTGCCATGGGCAGGGACACCTTCCACTATCCCAGGCTGCTCCAACCTGGCCTTGGACACTTCCAGGGATGGGGCAGCCACAGCTTCTCTGGGCACCCTGTGCCAGGGCCTCCCCACCCTCACAGGGAAGGATTTCTTGCTGATGTCTAATCTAAATCTATCCTGGTTTAAAGCCATTCCCTCTTGTCCTGTCACTTCAGGCCCTTGTAGATGTCCCTCTTCATCCTTCTGACTTTTTTAAAATCCTGCCAATGTTGCAGCCAGTGATTTCCCCTTCCATTCCTGCCTGTGCTTGGCTCTGTTTCCCTCGGGCTGTGCAGGGCTCAGCTTCCACCTCTCCCTTTGTAGAGCTGTTGAGTGCCCTGGGTTTTAATCCCCTGCTTGTTTTGTCCTGGTCATGTAAACCTCTGAAGCTCCTGTTTGTGTGTGTATCCAGCACACAATGGCTCCTTTTTGGGCAGAAGGTCACAAGCTGTATCTGCCATCAGCAAAGCCCACTTCAATTTCCTGCAATCCCCCAAGAGCTGGAGCTGAACAAGGAGCTGCCACTGAGTTTGTTGAATGAAGGGATTATGTGCTCCTGTGAGCCTGGATTTACAGTCCTGCCTTTGTCCTGGTGAAAGCAGCCCTGCAGTGCCAGGCAGCAGGGGATGGTGATGGATGAAGGGCATGTGGACACTCTGCCTGATGCAGTTTAGGGGTTGTAAACTGTGCTCTCCTTTCTGGTATCAAAATGGGTATCACCAAAACCAAGAGTCTGGCTCCCTGCTGGTGAGTAGTTTTGTGTAGGTAAAGATGTGCCCCAGCAGCTCTAAGTGATCCTTCACGAGCCTGAGATCAGGGCAGTGAAACCCACCCTGAGCCTGGTAAATTCACTGAAATGGGGGATTTTAAAAGACACTTTGTGAGTGTGAGTGAGAGCCTGTGTGAGCTGCCACCATCACACACTTCGGGCTGGTGCTGGAGAAGGCTCCTGCTCTGTGGAGCAGTGTGTGAGTAGGAGCTCCACCAGGGCTGTGCCCCTGGCAACAGCAAAAGGGGACGTCCCTTCTCAGGCTCATCTGGCACTGCATCTAAAGCCCCTTGAGCCTTGGAGCTCTGCCAAGGCTGGTCCTGTCAGAAGATCTCAATTATAACCTTTCCTGGGGAAAAATTGTGTTAGGAATTGATGATCTTGGCTGTGAGGGTGGGGAGGCCCTGGCACAGGGTGCCCAGAGAAGCTGTGGCTGCCCCATCCCTGGAAGTGTCCAAGGCCAGATTGGAGCAACCTGGGATAATGGAAGATGGCACAGGGGTTGGAGTGAGATGATCTTTAAGGTCCCTTCCAACCCAAACCATACTGGGATTCCATGATTCTGTGGTTCCTGGTGCACAGGCCTGCCTCAAAACCAACATGTGCTCGATTGTGCTGCTCTCAAGGTTCAGAAGTGAAGCAAGAGTGGAGGGGCAGGCACTGCTCTCTGCTCTGTGGGGACCAGTAACGGGACCTGAGGGAACAGCTGGAGTTGTGTCAGGGCAGGGGGAGGTTGGAGCTCAGCACCAGGTTGTTCTTTGCCCACAGGGCGGGTGGGCACTGCCCAGGCTCCCCAGGGCAGTGGGCACAGCCCCAAGGCTGCCAGAGCTTCAGGAGGGTTTGGACAACGTTGTCAGCACATGGTGGGATTGTTGGGGTGTCCTGGGCAGGACCAGGAGTTGGACTGGATGATACGTGTGGGTCCCTTCCAAATCAGGATATTCTAAGAATTGTAGCCCACATCATCTCTCCCACAAAACACAGCACCTGCACACTCTGTACAGGGGATGTGGCACCAGAGCTCGTGTTCAAAGCTGATGTATTTGCTTTTACAATGACAGAAGTTTCCTGCAAGTGCCTGGTCCATGCTGGGGCTCCTGGGCTGCACAAAATCAATCCAAGAGTAGCTGAAATGCAACTTTCACCCTACTTCCCACTGAATCCTGCTCAAAGCAATGTTTGTATTGCCCTGGTCCCTCTGTCCAGTCTCCAGGCAGTCAGGGAGCAGGGAGGGGACAATTCCCACAGCAGTGCATCCTGCTCATGCTGGGATCTCCCCAGCTGGGTTCCTCACTCCTACCAGGCTGCTCCAGTGTGTAGACACTGTGGATGTGCTCTACAACCACGAGCAAAGGAGGGCAGGAGTGTCCTGCCAACAGCTGGAAATGTTGCTTCCCAGGACACTGCCCTGCACACAGGCCTTCCCTGCTTTGGGCCCCACTCAGGGTGAGCCCGTGGCAGCCCAGGCTGGGCAGTGTCCCTGCTCCCACACCTCTCCCCTGCAGGTGGATGAGCTGAAGGCCAAGCTGGCAGCACAAGAGGTGGAGCTGAAGCAGAAGAGTGAGGATGCTGACAAGCTGATCCAGGTGGTGGGGGTGGAGACGGAGAAAGTGAGCAGGAAAAAGGAGGCGGCTGACGAGGAGGAGAGGAAGGTGGCACTTATCACCCAGGAGGTGGAGCAGAAGCAGAAGGACTGTGAGGAGGACCTGGCCAAGGCTGAGCCTGCCCTGGCAGCTGCCCAGGCTGCTCTCAACACCCTCAACAAGGTAGGGTGAGGATTCCTTTGGGAATGCAGTATCTGCCCCCTGTGTTGGGGGCTGTGTCATCTCACGGCCCAGGTTTGGGGTATTGTATTACCCCTCCTCCAGCTTCTTCCCAGCTGCTTCATACTGGGTTCCTGGTGTAACTTGGAGCAGCCACAAGGCTGCACCATGTTGCCCTTTACTCACCACCATGGAAAGGAGCAGCCAAAGCCAGTTCAAAAGAAGATGCCACTGGAAAAATCTCTACCCATGAAATAAGGACTGCTCTGATTGCAGGAGACAACTGGTTGGTTTAGGGAAAGCTTTTGATACCTTGGGAGGTTTATCCTTTGTGGGTCCCCCAGGGATTCCTGGTAAGGAATCTTCAAGAGCCTGACACTTGAAGATGTGCCCAAAAGACATGTACCTGCAATTTGGTTTGGTCTGCAGTTCATGCAATGTCCTGAAGCACCAAATTCCCACTGCACACAGGGCACAGCAGTGCTGCAGCTGGAAAATCCATGGTTGTTATTCCCATGATCACAGCAAGGCATGGGACAGTCATGCCTCAAACCCTGGCTCAGTCACAGCCCTGCTGGGGAACAGGAAAGCAGCTCTGAGCCATCTGGGATGGGGCTGCTGTTGGATGAGATTTTGGGAAGGATGGAGCTCTGCTGCAGAGACGTGTGCTTTGGCTTTTGTTCATGGAAAGAATGTACAAAAGGAAGGTGTTTGTCTCTCTGTTAGTTTTGGTTTCATGCTGGAGCTGTAGAATGTCTCATTAGGCAAAGATTGAGGAGATACTGGGATTGTCTCCAGGGACCTATAAAGCAGCAGTAGCAGAGCACTGGGAGCCATGGGCTCCTGTACCTGCTCATTGGAAATGCAGCAGAGAGCCTGACCTGCTCACTGACAGGAATAATCAGGGATGTTTATGTGGGTATATATAGTTTCTCCCCAATTACCTCAGTCATGTTACTTGGACAGCACAGTTATATGCAACATTAAGAGGGAAAACAGTGAGAAAAGCTGTTGATTAGAATCCAGCAATAAATCTATGTAGTCACCTACCAAGGAGCTCAGTGAGGATGTGAATGTGTGGACATTCCTGTGCCAGAGTCTGGCAACTTAAACTCAGCCTGATTTCTGCTCCTTTGTTTATGGTGGGAGGACTATCTTTCAGATGCTTTAAATAATTCCCTTTGGACCCTCCATACCCCCACTGCTCTCAGGAGGGCTCAGCCCTGGGCAGGGTTTACCTGTCTCTCTGTTCCTTACAGTTTAAATTTTCCTTTTCCCTTTTTTCCATGTGAGCCAAGAAGGGGCTCTGTGCTGGCTGAGCCTGGCTTTGGCTGTGGGGGTGGGACCTGCAGCCCCTCCAATAACTTTGGCAGGGGTTGGTGGCAGTGAGAGGGACTGAGGCAAATTGAGAGGCTATTTACAGTGTTATGGAGAGATAAGTGTATATGAGATAGTTATATATATACATACATATATATATATATGCAAGGTAATTAAGATAGTTATTCTATGGTTGTGATAGGCCCAGTGCAGAGCACCTGCAAAATGCAAACCCAGGTGTGGTAGTGAGTTTGAAAAGTTGGGAAATCAGGGTTTAGTGACAAAAATGCCCTTTTAGCTCCTCCAGTGCAGTTTGGCTGCTTGACTGTGAGAGGGCCTGGGCTCTTTCTCAGCAGCTGCATTCCCTGGGCCCTAAGGATTGCAGGACATGGGACTCAGAGGACCTGATGTTTTGGCATCATCTTACCTTGGATAGGAAGCAGCATGAAGGGAATCTCTGAAGGCTGGTTTAGAGGGGCTATTAATAGAGGTTATTATTTGGAAAGGTTTCTTCATCCTAATCCCAATTATGTGAGAGGGCAGGACACCCCCTGCTTCCCCCGACAGCAGGGAAAGGGTGGCAGTCTGGAGAGGAGCAGTGTGCTGGGCTGGTGCTGGGTGGGATGTCAGCAGCAGGGAATGCAGGGAATGTAGGGAATTCAGGGAATGCAGGGAATGCAGCACGTGTGCTGGAAAGATGCAGAGCAGTGCTGTAAAGGCAGCGCTGCCAGGGCCCAGAGGAGCCCAATTTATCAGACTGATTGCCTGGGAGCCTGGCTCTATTAGTGGCAGAGTGGAAAGAAAGGCCATTCATTTTTCTCTAACCACCTTGTTTTCCCCTCTGCAGACGAATCTGACGGAGCTGAGATCCTTTGGGTCACCACCTGCTGCCGTCAGCAACGTCACCGCGGCCGTGATGGTGCTCACGGCGCCGGGGGGGAGGATTCCCAAGGACAGGAGCTGGAAAGCAGCCAGAGTGGCCATGGCCAGGGTGGATGGCTTCCTGGACTCCTTGATCAAGTTCAACAAGGAGAACATCCACGAGAACTGCCTCAAGGCACTTCAGCCTTATCTACAAGACCCCGAGTTCAACCCCGAGTTCGTGGCCACCAAGTCATCGGCGGCAGCCGGGCTTTGTTCCTGGGTGCTGAACATCGTGCGCTTCCACGGCGTGTTCTGTGAGGTGCAGCCCAAGAGACAGGCCCTGAGCAGGGCCAACGCTGAGCTGGAGGCTGCCCAGGACAAGCTGGGCACCATCAAGGCCAAAATTGCTGTAAGTGCCCCGTGGGGGACCTGTCACTGCCTGGGGAGAAATTCCCTGCTGTGGAGAAAGCTGCTTCTCTGCCCTCGTGGGTTTCTGAGGGCAGGGGGGATGCAAAGGTTGGGTGGATCGGAGGGATTTCTACCCCTTCTGTTGAATCCAGCTGTGTTCTGGGCTCTCCCCACAGTGTGGACAGCAGGGGAGGGGGGGGTTCTGTCCCTGTGCCCCCTCAGGTGAGACCCCACCTGCAGAGCTGCTCCAGAGCCGGGGGAACCAACACAGAAAGGGTGTGGAGAGAGTCCAGGGGAGGCCACAGAAATGCTCCAAGGGCTGGAGCCCCTCTGCTCTGGAGACAGACTGGGAGAGCTGGGGGTGTTCATCTGGAGACCTTAGAGCCCCTTCCAGAGCCTAAAGGGGCTCCAGGAGCTGGAGAGGGACTTGGGACAAGGGATGGAGGGACAGGACACAGGGAATGGCTTCCCACTGCCAGAGGGTTAGATGGGATTTTAGGAAGAAATTCTTGGCTGTGAGGGTGGGGAGGCCCTGGCACAGGGTGCCCAGAGAAGTTGTGGCTGCCCCATCCCTGGAAGTGCCCAAGGCCAGGTTGGAGCAGCCTGGGAGAGTGGAAGGTGTCCCTGCCCATGGCAGGGGTGGGACTGGATGGACTTTAAGGTCCTTTCCAATCCAAACCATTCTGTAATTCCATGACTGTGACAAGATATTCCTCCTTTCCAAATCCCATCTGTTCTTCTCCAGCCTTGTTTGCACCTGAGGAGGAAGGTTAATTACAAATTCTTCTTACTCCCACCTAATTCTCTAACTGTGATTTCCCTTCGCTTATGGGTCCTCAGGAAATCCCTTATGTCAAACCAGTGTGTTCCCAGAGTGGGCACAGGGCAGGGCAGAGGGACTGGAGGCTCATTCAGAGCTGGGCTGGCCCTGTGCTCTGTCCCTGGGGAGGGGCAGGTTTGCAGGATCACAACTGCTCTGGTAGGAGCCTCATTTGTCCCAGCACAGCACCTGGCAGCACATCTTATACATTATTTGTTTTTTTTGCAACTTAAAAAATAAAATAAAATTCTCTGAATAGAAGAAATTACAGCATTTCCACAGAGTGCAGCTTCAGGCCCTTCTCCTTTTCCTTCAGAAAACCATCTCTATGTTAAAAAACATGCTGCTTTTCTCTCTGCTTCCTCCCAGCCCAATACCTGCTGAGTGTGGGAACCAGCTGCTCCACAACCTGCCTGGTTTTAGGCTGCTTTGGCTCTGGGATCCCTCTTTGGAGTGGGATCCCCTCCATGTCCAGGCTGTTGTGCTGCAGCCACAGCTGGTCCCAGTGAGTGACCAGGGGGCTCTGGCAGGAGCAGCAGGGCCCTCCACTCACCTCCTCCACCAGCACATCTTCCTCTTAGAACACACATCACTCTTTTGATCTCTCTGAGGGCTTATTCTTAAAATGCTTACCAGACTTTCCAGACTTTTTAACTAAAATTACAGCCCCCTGTGCTGAGCTCCCCAGCTGCCCCTTCCTGCTGCTGATGAAAAGAGGCACCTGAAGCAGAGATGAATTTACAGGGCTTTAGTGTCTAATTCTCCCCCTCAGATGTGCTGGGGAACTTTTTTCATCCATTTATGCTGCTCTTTTCCAAAGCTTTTAATGCCTGGACTTCTCTTCATTCCTTTTTTTTTTTTTTTTAAGAGGAGTAGGATTTTGTTGAAGAAAATTGCAATCTTTGGGGAGATTACTGGTCCTCCTCTGGCAGGCACTTACAGAACTGCCTGGTTTAGGTATTTTCCCCTCTGCAGATGGGTAATGATGTGTGGGATGGATGTGGAGGTATATCCTTGCTTATCAAGCTGGGATATCTTGGAGAGCTTTGCTGACATGGGGCTGATTCATACCTGCTCACAGCTGGGCCCTGAGCTGTCACATACCCGTTTTTAGTAATAAATGAGACTGTTCTGATTGTCCTAAACACCCAGTATCTTTCCCTCTCCTTTGCCTGCCTGGAAATAAGGTGTTGTGGACCTGGGGAGGGCAGAGGTAGAAGCCAGAGGTGTGTTCACAGCTGTATTTGTGTGTCACTCTGGAGTGTGTCTTGTGGGGTCCTGCAGCTCTGGCCTGTTCTTCACACCAGAAATACGTATATATTCTATAAATACTCAATTATCAGCTTATGCTTGAATAATGGGATTTATACATATGAGCCTTAGTAGGCACAGACCTCCATGTGCTCACAGGGATAGAAACTTTTCATGTTCTTGGTTCCAAGGCAGGTCAAGGAGAGAGTGCTTTGTGTTTGTCAGTATCCAGGAGAGCTGCAGAGATCCCTAATATAATCCTTTTTCATTTTCAGGTTTGTTTCTAGTGTGTAGCTCAGTGTTAAAGTGATTTACAAGCAGTTTAGCCCTAAGCAGTCTGCACTGGGTGCAGATAAAATCAATTATTACTTCTCTTATCAGAAGTGAAATGCTCCAAGTGCTCGTGGGAGCTGTTGATTTGGTTTAGGAGTGTGAACAGCTCTGTCCAAGCAAAGGGCTCTTCACCTTTTTCTCCAGGTGCTTTGGCCTCTTCCTGCCCCTTCCAGACCTGAACCTCCATGGGAGATGGTCCCACCTTCTGGGAGCTCCTGGCATGGGCTGGGGTGGCTTTCAGAGCAGAACAATTTTATTGACTTACTCATTATATTCCTCTCTCGAAACAGGGTGAGGGCGTGGCCTGGGGATGGTTCAGCCAATCCTCCAGCTGCTCCAGGATCCTTGGGGATTTGAGCACAATTTGGGAATCAGCAGAGCCTCAAGGACTGGTCTGACATCAAGGGGCTGCAGCACCAGGAAATACCAAATTGGGTTTGCTCTGCTGCCACAGCACCATCCTGGGCATGGGCCATGAGGACCCCCTTGCCCAGTCTGGGTTCACACCAGGGCAGAGCCCCAGATAAATTAATTCTATGTGTCCTTTGCCTCTGCCCTGTGCTGAGGGTGTGAGTTACAAGCAGGAAGAGGGTCCAGCACAGGCTGTCAGCTCTGGGATCCCAGGATCCTAGGATGGTTTGGGTTGGAAGAGACCCAGTCCCACCCCCTGCCATGGACAGGGACACGTTCCACTATCCCAGGTTGCTCCAAGCCCTGTCCAACCTGGCCTTGGACACTTCCAGGGATGGGGCAGCCACAGCTTCTCTGGGCAACCTGTGCCAGGGCCTCCCCACCCTCACAGCCAAGAATTTCTTCCTAAAATCCCATCTAACCCTCTGGCAGTGGGAAGCCATTCCCTGTGTCCTGTCCCTCCATCCCTTGTCCCAAGTCCCTCTCCAGCTCTCCTGGAGCCCCTTTAGGCTCTGGAAGGAGCTCTAAGGTCTCCCTGGATCCTTCCCTTCTCCAAGTGAACATTCCCAGCTCTCCCAGCCTGGCTCCAGAGCAGAGGGACTCCAGCCCCTGGAGCATCTCTGTGGCCTCCCCTGGACTCTCTCCAACAGCTCCACACCCTTTTGATGTTGTTAAAACTGAGCTGTTGTTTTCTCTCTTTTTCCTGTGCAGCGTCTCAACGAGAACCTGGGGAAGCTCACGGCCAGGTTTGAAAAGGCCACCTCAGACAAACTCAAGTGCCAGCAAGAAGCTGAAGCCACAGCCAGTACCATCACTTTGGCCAATCGCCTGGTGAGTGGCAGCAGGGGCAGCTCTCATGGCACACGAGGGAGGGCTCTGCTGCTGACATGAACCACGTGCACACAGGATGCTACAGCCTCTCATCTTTCTGGAATACATTTCCTGCACTGCAGCAAGTTTCAGTAATGAAAATGCTTTTGCTTTGGCTGTTTTCATCCATCAAGGCAGTTCAGCTCGTTAAAGAGACTGACTCTGCTCTCTTCACTGCTCTCACCTCCTTTGTGGTTTCAGTGTGTGATGGGCCAAAATTGTGTGACTCAAAAATGGCATCATAAAAACAAAGGTGGGAACATGCAGGTTTCAGAATGACACAAATGAGTGAAAAGCTCTCTAAAAGCAGCACCTGCCCCTGTTATCAACCCAGTCTGTGGTGTCTGCAGCCCCCCACCCTCTGCAGGGCAGGACTGAAGAGATGGAAGAGAGTGGCAGCAGTGGCTGCTGCTCTCAGTGCCCTGTTAGCTGAGCCCCAGCTCACACCCACTGGGATCTCAGGACAAGGTTGTTCTTTGCCCACAGGGTGGGTGGGCACTGCCCAGGCTCCCCAGGGCAGTGGGCACAGCCCCAAGGCTGCCAGAGCTCCAGGAGGGCTGGGATGATCCTCTGGGCACAGGGGGGACTCTTGGGGATGGGCCTGTGCAGGGCTGAGGGTTGGACTCCATGAGCCTTGGGGGTCCCTTCCAGCTCAGCACATTCTGGGATTCTGGGAAGTGTTTGGGTTGGAAGGGACCTTAAAGCCAATTTCGTTGCACCCCCTGCCATGGGCAGGGACACCTCCCACTATCCCAAGTTGCTCCAACCTGGCCTTGGACACTTCCAGGGATGGGGCAGCCACAGCTTCTCTGGGCACCCTGTGCCAGGGCCTCCCCACCCTCACAGCCAGGAATTTCTTCCTAATATCCCATCTAACCCTGCTCTCTGTCAGTTTGAAGCCATTCCCCCTTGTCCTGTCACTCCAGTCTCTCCATATATCCTGTTGGCTCCTTCGGGTCCTGGAAGGCCACAACTGGGTCACCCCAAAGCTTCTCCTTTCCAAACTGGGCAATCCCAACTCTCCCAACCTTTCCTCCCAGCAGAGCTGCTCCATCCCTCTGATCATCCTGGTGCCTTCTCTGGACTGGCTCCAACAGGATGTTACAAATATTCTAAATGGGAATGTTGAGGTGTGTGTTTTCAGGTGAATTCCGAGTGTCCCAAGGCCAGAGGAGCTGAGGTAACACAGACCTGGGGAGGAGAGGACTGGGAGTTTTTTTGGGCAGATAAAGGACATCACTCAGGTGTAAGCTTTCTACTTTGAGTACAGTTGTTATATTCTAGCCCTGACAGTCCCTGCTGGGGTTTCTGAACCATTTTCATTTAGATTGGATTTGGAGTCTGCTCAAGCACATACCAGGGACTGTGACCAGCCCTGTCCTCCCGTGCTCACAGAGCTGTGTGGAGTATCCAGGGATGCTGGAAAGCAGGTTTGCTCTGTGTTGGGAAGCAGCTGCAGCTGCCTGTGAGCTCAGGTGAGGCTGAACCATGTTTTCTCCATAGAAAAACCCCCAAGTGCTGCCAGGACACTCCCCAGGCTGGAACACCCTTTCCCTTCATCTTTAGAGAACAAGCAGAGCCAGGTGGAAGCAAATCTGCATTCCTGCCTCTGGGATCACACAGAACTGAAGCACCACATGACTGGCACAGCCTTCACAGGGCTGAGGAAGAGGAGTGCTGGGCAGTGCCCTGGATTTGGTAGGGAAAAACACTGGGTTTTTATTGATCTCTGGGAAACATCTGCCCTGCTGGTGCTGGGCACAATTTCAGCCTGATTGTCACAAGTGTCAGTAACAGAGGAGAAGACTTGGGGAAGCCACTGTCAACCTTGGGCTTATAAGGTGCAGAAGGATGGAGTGGGGTTGTTTGTGCTCTGCTTTGGTGTCCTGCAGAGAGATGAATGTACACACAGACACCCAAAACACCTTTGAGAGTCTCCTGTTGCTCCAAACAATGCACAGACTGAAAAGAACAGTTTGGAACAGCAAATAAAGGAAGAAACTCAGATATCTCTCCTGTTTGTAGCTGCTGCTGCCACATCTTTCAGTAGAAAACTGAAAGAAAGTGATGCTTGGAGCTCTCCTAATGCTGCAAATAAGCTCATAAACTCTCTTTCTGCCGCTCCCTCACTCCCAGCCCTCTTGACCTTTACCAACTGTGCCAGAAAACCACTGGAAAAGATGGAAAGACATATCAACTCTCTTAGTAGTGCTTGAGCCACAGACAGTGCTTCCTGCAGAGACCCTCCCAGGCTGCTGTCTCGGAGCTGGATGTAGATGAGGGACACTCACCTTTGGCTCGTCCAGCTGAGACTCAGAGCTGGGAGGAGTTTTCCAGAAGGTTTTTGCTCTGGCTGCCACACTGAGGGCTCCAGTGTCCCACTTCCGTGGGGCTTGTCCTGCTGCCAGAGACCTCTGCTGACTGTGGAAATGATCAGGATCAGGGATGGTTTTAAAGTCTGGGTAAAGCCTTGGTAGAAAGACTTGGAGAGGAGAGGAGAAGAGAAAAGAAAAGAGAAGAGAAAAGAGAAGAGAAGAGTTGAGTTTCTCAGCCCCTGGGAACTGAGCTGCCTCTGCCTGTGCCTGGGGTAGGAGCTGCAGCATTTGTGTTGTGGTTGATAGAAAATCCATTCCCTTAGAGCAGCTTTTATTTAGAGGTTAAATCTTACCATCCTTCCCATAGGATGGAGAGAAAAGCTGGAGGAGCAGGGACACACAGGTTTGTGAAGCACTCCAAATTTAACAGGCTGAGAGAATTGGGGCTGTTCAGTCTGGAGAAGAGAAGGGTGTGTGGGGACCTCAGAGCACCTCCCAGGATGTGAAAGGGCTATGGGGAAGCCAGAAAGGGACATTTCATCAGGAACTGGAGGGACAGGACAAGGGGGAAGGGCTTCAAACTGAAAGAGGGGAAATTTAGATTAAATATATGGAAGAGATTCTTGGCTGTGAGGGTGGGGAGGCCCTGGCACAGGGTGCCCAGAGAAGCTGTGGCTGCCCCATCCCTGGAAGTGTCCAAGGCCAGGTTGGAGCAGCCTGGGATAGTGGAAGGTTTCCACATAGAACAAGACGGTCTTTAAGGTCCCTTGCAACCCAAAGCATCCTGGAATTCTGTGATTATCTGACACCACATCCCAGCCCATGCTGGTTACATCTCTTCCCCACCCCGTGAGTGGGAGCAACTACCAACTTCAATGATTCTATGAATCTGTACTGTCAAAAATGCATCATTTTGCAGTGTAGGCAAGGAATGACTTCTATCCCAACTCGCTGCTGTGCAGTGCACACCATCTCCTGTGTCATCCTGGCTTTGATCAAGGAATAGATCTTGACAGCCCTCACTGGTGTGCAGTTCATTTGGCATTCAGGATGTGTCACCTCTGTGGCTGTGGGCAGAAACGAGTTCCCTGACTTCAAAATAAGCACAACTGAGATTTTATGAAGAATATAACTAACTGAACAGAGAATGATGCTGTGGAATGACAAATGAACCCAGGGAATGAAGGCAAGCCCAGCTCTGACAGTGCCAGATTGGCACCTCATGAACTTCACATGACCTAAGGAAGATGCTCCAGGATCCAAGGGACAGGGAGCAGGGATCTGTGCACCAGAAAGGGGGACTGGCTGGAGGTGGTGGTTGTGAGTGGGTGAGTGCTAATGCAGCAGAGGACATTTAGTGATGACAAATCCTAAATAATGTGTGCAGGGAAAACAAACTGTAATCATGCAGTTACATGGATGGGGCCTAATTGCACTATTATCACTCACAGAAGAGCTCTTGGAGTCGTTGAAGTGAGTTCTCAGGAACAGCAACGTGGCACTTGACTGGAGGAAGAAAGACAAATTGAATATTAGTAATTGGTAGGAAAAAATCAGGAAGCAGAAGTGAAACATCATTGCATTGGATCTGTCAGTGCCTATGTCCCAGGTGCCAAGCAGGGGGTTACCTCATCTCAGGAGGCTCTGGGCAACCTGGAAAAGCTACAATAAAATATATAACCACTTCCAGATGGGAAGAGAGGAAACAGATTCAGGCTCCTCATTTTGGAAAAGGTGTAAAGGGGATGGATGTGACAGATGGAAGCCTCTAGAATCATGACTGTGCAGGTCAGGGGGGGTTGATTGTTCACTATCCCTCATTATCAAAGAGCTAAAGGTTATCTAATGAGTAGCTTTTAATTTGCTGCTTGCTAAATAAAAAGAATTCCAAGGACTTCTCAGATGTGAGGTGGAAGACACCTGGGATGTCTGGGCTGTATTAAAACTGGCAGTAGTGTGTGATCCAAGCAAAGGAGAAGAAAATACCTCTAGGACCTAATTGGATAAAAAGTAACCTGAATAAATTAATTAGGAGTATGTGGCCACTCTGCAGTATTAGAAAAATCAAATCAGTGAAGATTTCTTGGTCAGAGAGGCTCTGGGAAGAGTAAGAGAATCGACCTTGAGGAGGCTGGAGGGAGACCTGTAGATGCTTCACCCATAAAAACTACAGAGATGGAAGAGCTGGGCTCTGTGCACTGTAACTGTAGTTGAGATTAAGAATAATTTAGAGTTGATCCTTAAAAGTAACTAATAACTTCAAAGTAGTGTTTTGCTTCTCTTTCAGCAAGCAGGGTAAGGTAAGAACAGATTTGTGGGCTCAGACCAGGATGTGTGTCCAGCTTCAGCTCCAGGAAATACCCAGAGGAGGCACAGGGCAGGGACAGCCTGTGCTGCCTGATCCCTGAGATGTTCCAGCCTCCATATCCTCCACTGTAAGGAATGTGGGTTTATATGATATGACAAAATTGAAAGATTGAGAACATAATAGTGGGAATTACCACTGACAAAGAGGAATCAAATAACTGGATAATTTGGATATGGGAACCACAGGAATGGGCTGAAATTCAGTGGTACAAGATGTACCTGTGTAGAACATGTAACTGTGGATTTATAACAGAATGTCCATCCCTAAACCAGAAGCCATTGTTCCAACCAGTGAATGTGTTTGGTCAGGCTTTGCCCTACACATCATGCAGCCCTAGGAAAGGCAGATGTGGTTCCAATCCTGCCATGAGCAATCCATCCCAGCAAGGCTCAGGAGACATCAGCACAGGCTGAGATCAGCAGAGGGCTCTGGGGAGGGTGGAGGGTCATGTTCATCACAGAGCAGCTCAGCTGGGGCAGGTTTAGGAACAGCTCTGAGGTTGGATGGAGCAAAGAAAACCCAAGGCTGCTCTTTCTGTTCCTGGGAGGAGCCAGACAGCCCAGAGGAGAGTTTTCTCTGACTCAAAGGGGCAGTTTTGGCAAGGCAGGAAGGCCATGAGAGGTATCATTGCAATGTCTGTTACCAGAGTAATGTGTTTGCCCAGAGAAACTGTGGCTGCCCCATCCCTGGAAGTGTCCAAGGCCAGGTTGGAGCAACCTGGGATAGTGGAAGGTGTCCCTGCCCATGGCAGGGGGGTGGAACTGGATGATTTTAAGGTCCCTTCCAACCCAAACCATTCTGAGATTCTGTGATTCTATGAATCACAATCGAGCAGGATGAGCTGGTGCGTGGGCAGGTCACTGGGTTTCACAATGATGATGGAGACAGTCTATAAAGAATTGTAAAAATGATCCCAAGTGATGGAGATATGAAACACCAGGTAGACAAATTTAATGTAATGCATATTGGAAAAATAAGATTTTACTTCCCATGCCCTTTAAGTGGTGCTGAGCTCGTTATTATCATTCAAGAATGAAAGGCTGGAGTTAAGAGTTCTGTGTGTGTGAGCTCTGTGCTCCCAGAGGCAAAAAACGCTCACCAAACCCCAAACCAATCTGAAATTGGATGTTAGGGTTTATTAGGAAAAGAAGAGAGAACAAAACAGAGAAAAATCCCGGTCTCTATGTGAATACATTCTAAATAAATCTTGAATGTGCAGCATTCCCACCACCCCCTCTGCTGCACCTCAAAGGCTGCAGGAGAATGGGAAATGGTGCAGAGACAGTAACAATAAAAAGAAACCAGATAATGAAGATTGCATCATTCAGTACAGATAAAGATTGCAAGGGAAATCAAAAGGCTGCTTCTGTGTGAGGAATTATTGAAGAGGCTAAAGCTCTTCAGCCTCAAAAGGAGACAGGAGAGGGGGTACTGAGGGCTTGGAATCCTGAGTGATGCAGAAAACCTGGTGCCAGCAGGATTGTTCCCTGGCTTTCCACTGGACAAACAGGTTATTTTAGCAATTGAAAAGTTCAGGCAGCACGTCAAAGGATGAACTTTTTTACAGGAAGCACAGCTAATCCATGAATCTCCTGCCCACAGGGAGCTGTAGGTGACAAAAGTTTGGTTGGTATCCACGGAAGCTTAGGCTCAGTCGTGAGGGGAAGAGTCATCAGTAGCTGTTAACAACAAAGATCCCAGAATCCCAGGATGTGCTGAGCTGGAAGGGACCCCCAAGGCTCATGGAGTCCAACCCTCAGCCCTGCACAGCCCCATCCCCAAGAGTCCCCCCTGTGCCCAGAGGATCATCCCAGCCCTCCTGGAGCTCTGGCAGCCGTGGGGCTGTGCCCACTGCCCTGGGGAGCCTGGGCAGTGCCCACCCACCCTGTGGGCAAAGAACAACCTGGTGCTGAGCTCCAACCTCCCCCTGCCCTGACACAACTCCAGCCATTCCCTGCCTCCTGGCCCTGGTCCCCCAGAGCAGAGCTCAGTCCCTGCCCCTCCTCTGCCCCTGCCCAGGGACTTGTCCCTGCAATGAGGTCTCCCCTCAGGCTCCTCTTCTCCCCCTGAACACACCCAGTGCCCTCAGCTGCTCCTCACACCTTCCCCTCCAGACCCTTCCCCACCTTCCTTCCCTTCTTTGGACACTCTCCAATGGCTTCATATCAGAAGGTCCTTAAACCTCCAGTTGGGGGAAGCTGGAAGCTGTACCTGGAGCTGGTGCCAGGGGCTCGTGTGCCCCAGGCAGGAGCTGCTGTCGGGGGTGCCAGGGCTCATCAGTGCAGGAGGAGCTGCAGGAGCTGCCCCTGGGTCTGTCCCATGGAGCTGTTCCTGTGTGATGTGTTTCAGTGGGAAACTAAATCCACTCCTTTGGCTTAGCCAAGCAGTGCATGTTCCCTGGAAAACACCCAGTTTGTCAAAGTGTCTGGAGGTACATGAGGGTGGAATCAGAGCTGCTTGAGGTGAGTGTCTGCAGGAGAACCAATGGCACAGGAAACAGGAGTCAGTTTGTGTTGAAAGCGGGACTAGATAAGGTTGGAATGTGTGACAGTGGAATTCAATGGGGATCTGAAGGTGGTGCCTGTCCACTCCATGGATCTGTGTCTGCACAGCAGTTTACAATAGCAAAATAACCCAGTTTAGGGGAATGAGTTATCACAGGCCTTTGTGTCAGAGCTGGGCCTGTTTAAGATTCTATGAAGACCTGGAAAAAGGGGACAGTGCCATGTCAGTCACATTTGCAGCACTCCTTACTTGGGGAGGTTTGCAAAAGAGATGGAGTTTTTAGTGGAAATGAGAAATATGTGAATTAATAACCCTAAGCTCTTGTAGACTGTGTTCTGAGGAATTAAAATAGAAAGTAAAATGTGGAAGGACCCTGGTAACAGAAGCCTGTGAGCAGAGGGGAGCTGTGCCTGGAAGATGTTTCCAGAACATGTCCATCAAGAGATGTTTCTCCTGGACAACAGGACAGTGATTGTCCATAAGGTCTGGTGTTCTCCATCTCACATTTGTGATGTCAACTTAAAATTGGTTTGGGTTTCCTTGGCTTGTGAGCTTGAATTCTGCATTCCATTCCTGTTTCCAATGGTACCCCAAAAGTACTGATGGTCAAAGAAGTTGTCTGTGCTCATTGAGGTGCCTTGTTTTACAAGGAGATGCTGAACCCTCTTTAAAGCCCCACAGGGACTGTTTGGGCATTGGATGCTCATAAAAAATGGCTACAGGGAAGCATTTTCTGGATAGAACCTTAAGGGAATTGTCACCTGGGGTGATAATGGAGTGTATGAAATAGCTGGAGGCTGTGGCTGTGGAAAGAGAGCTCTGGGGGGGAGAGGCTGTAATAAAAGGGGAATCCGAGGCTATAAGGCAGTTAACAGCTGATGGGCTCCCTCAAAAATCCCTGGGAAGATATCTTTATGTGTGTTGGGGAAGTGGTGGATACTCCCCAGATGATTTTAGGGGAGCTGTGGAGCAGAGCTGAGATTTGGCTGCAGGACCACCCTGCCACAGAACAGGGTGGGGTGGATTAAACAAACTAATCATGGGGTATTTCCCATCCCCTGGTTCTAAAGCTTAGTAAAAATGACAGTTAAGGTCAGAAGAAGGTCTGTCCATGGGCAGACCCTTGGGCACTGCTTAAAGAACCTCTGTAACTCTTCCCTGTGGGAGTGGTGAGGCCCAGAGGAGCTGTGGCTGCCCCATCCCTGCAAGTGTCCAAGGCCAGGTTGGATGGAACTTGGAGGAACTTGGTCTAGTGAAAGGTGGCCCTGCTCATGGCAGGGGATGGAATGAGATGGTTTGAAGTCCCTTCCAGCCCAAGCCATTCTGGGATTCTATGAATATTCAATTCAACTTGGGCATTTTCAGGTTGGGGGCCTCGCCTCTGAGAACGTGAGATGGGCCGAGGCTGTGAAGGCCTTCAGAGAGCAGCAGAGCACCTTGTGTGGAGATGTCCTGCTGGGCACAGCCTTTGTCTCCTACCTGGGCTACTTCACCAAGAAATACCGCCAGGAGCTGCTGGATGGCATCTGGAAACCATATTTGCACCAGCTGAAAGTAAGTCCTGATCCCTCTGGAAAGCTGCTGGGACTGGGATTAATGTGGCCAGAATGTCTGGTGCCCACTGGGAGGGGATCTCTCAAACGAGGGGCTGTGTCCCCACTGAGCTGGGTGTGATTTACACCACTGTGGGGACACTGGGGTGTCCTGGCTCCATACAATGTCCCAATTCCTCCATGCACACAGGAAAATCTCAAGCATGGAGCCCAGGACTGATACCTTGTGTTTTTGCCCAGAGATGGCCCAGAAGGAGAGAGGAGTGTGGAGAAGGAATGGCTTGGAGCAGGCAGAGCTCACTGCCAGCTCTCTGGAAGGCTTGGAAAAGCTCCAGGTGTTTTTTTCATGCTGGACACAAGCTCTGTTCGTGCTGGCCTTGCCTCTCAGCTGGTTTTACCCATGTCTTGCTGTTAGGAGCAGATGGAGATCATCATGCTGCAAACTTGTTTAATATTTCACTAATTTTTAACAGGTTCCTCTCATACATCAATAGATGATGCCAAGAAACTTTTAAATAAAGTTGCAGGGGGCAGTGGTGTCCAAATCAAAAGGCTGACAAAAGCAGCCTTAGGCTGAGAGAGGTAAAAAATCAGTGTATTTCTTAATACTGCACCAAAATTTAGTTAAGAAAAGCAGTATTTTTCCAAAAATGACCTGACTCTGTGCTTAGAAATGTCACGGAAGTGCCTGTAATTCTAATAGGAAATGAAAAGCCCACTCTACTCAGACACCTGGCACAGGTAACTGTGGTTGTCACACCCAGAAATTGCCTCCCCTGTCAGAGAAGCATTTCTGGACCTGATGATGCTGTTTTGCAGAACAACAGCAGCTTTATGGGGGGTTGGTGATGTCCTTCCAAGCTGTCTCAGAGAGATGGACAGGGCAGAGTGTGATCCAAGCCAGTGGGGATGGGCTGGGGAGGAATTAGGGCTCTGCAGGTCAAACCCTTGGATGGCTTGTACAGTTCGTGTTTGTTCACAACAGGACTGGGAAACAAAACTAGATCAAAAGTACCCTGTGGAATGGGAAACCACTGATAGATCATGGAATCATAGAATAGTTTGAGTAGGAAGGGACCTTTAAAACCATCCAGTTCTACCCCCTGCTATGGGCAGGGACACCTTCAACTATCCCAGGTTGCTCCAAGCCCTGTCCAGCCTGGCCTTGGACACTTCCAGGGATCCAGGGGCAGCCACAGCTTCTCTGGGCAACCTGTGCCAGGGCCTCCCCACCCTCACAGCCAAGAATTCCTTCCCAATATCCCATCCAACCCTGCCCTCTGGCAGTGAGAAGCCATTCCCCTTTGTCCTGTCCCCCATCCCTTGTCCCAAGTCCCTCTCCAGCTCTCCTGGAACCCCTTTAGGCTCTGGAAGGGGCTCCAAGGTCTCCCTGGATCCTTCACTTCTCCAGGTGAACATTCCCAGCTCTCCCAGCCTGGCTCCAGAGCAGAGGAGCTCTAACCCTTGGAGTGTCTTTATGGCCTCCTCTGGATTCTCTCCAGTAGTTCCACATCCTTCTGCTGTTCCCCAGGGCTGGAGCAGCTCTGCAGATGGAGTCCCCCCTCACCCTGCCGGCGATGCAGCTAAATCTGATTTAGCAGCTTTCAGTTCAGCTCCCTGTCCTTGCAATGAGCCACTGGAAGCCTTTCCCTTTCCTGCCAGGTGCCCATCCCGGTGAGGCCGTGCCTGGACCCCCTGGCCCTGCTGGCAGACGAGGCGGCCGTGGCGCGCTGGCACAACGAGGGGCTGCCGGCCGACCGCACCTCCGCCGAGAACGCCGCCATCCTCGGCTCCTGCCAGCGCTGGCCCCTCCTGGTGGACCCCCAGCTCCAGGGCATCCGGTGGATCAAAGCGAGACACGGCCGAGGGCTCCGAGTGATCCGCATTGGGCAGAAGGGGTAAAGCAGCAACCTCCCAAAAGGACACTGGGGTGTGCCCTGTGTGTGTGGGGAGCAGAGGGTGTGGAATGGCAGAGACAAACCCTCAGCTGGGTTTGCTCAGATTATCAGTTTCTTCATGACCAAAACGATAGAGATTTCTCAGTAAATAAAGGGTCTGTTTAGTGCTTGGCTCAGTTACCATAGAGACTCCTCTAAAAGTGAGGCTGAGCTCCCTGAATCCCAGAACCCCAGAATGGTTTGGGTTGGAAGGGACCCTAAAGCCCATCTCATTCCACCCCCTGCCATGAGCAGGGACACCTTCCACTATCCCAGGTTGCTCCAGGCCTTGTCCAACCTGGTCTTGGGCACTTCCAGGGCTGGGGCAACCACAGTTTCTCTGGACAACAGGTCTGTGTAGGACTGTGGTATCATCCATTGGGCTCATTTAGGTGTCATGTCCTGATTTAGTCTCATCCTGGAGGGGGAGCAGGGCTTCCTACCCCTTGGAGAAAGAGAGAGGGCTTGGGCATGGACAGCCCTGAGGGTCACCATGCCCTCCAGCCCAGCTGGGCTGACACTGCTCCCCCTCTGGCACCAGCTGGATGTTCTCATTGCAGCACCCCTGCATTAATCTGCATGCACCTTTCATGGGAAGACTTTTGCACTTCTGGCTCTTATCTCCAGTCAGCCCTCAGACTGATCTGCTGTGTCAGCTTGCACCCATCTCTTCCTGCTAATGAGGAGTCCCAGAGGCAAATCCCAACTGAGATTGGTGCTGATGTTGGTTTTTGAACACAGAACAAAGCCCTGGCAACAGCCAAGGGTGACCCAAGCCTGGTGCTTCCAAATCAAACAGAGATGTGGGGATGTCTTGGGGTTGCCAGTGTTTCACTGGTGCCTCCTCTGGGGATGCCCATGTTTTTTTGCTGGTGCTTCCTGTGCTTTCCTCATAGAAAACAGCAATGAGTTACTAGGTCTGATCCCATGTGGGATCAAAATAAGGCCCATTTTTCACTAGAGCAAATTTCTCTTTCCTGGCTATCCTGGTCACTGTGCCTGGAAGTTTTCAAAGCAGCATGTGGAAAAGCAAGGATCCCAGAGGAGGCACCTAAACCTCCAGCATAGAACCAGAGGAGCAGACCCTGTAACAGCAATGCCATCACAGTTTACTGTCCAAGCACAACATCCCTTTTCCCCCTTCCTCCCTGGCCACACTCCAGGCTGGCAGGAGCTTTAAGAGGACAATTTAGTGTGTTGCTGTGATGTCTCAGGCTGTGGACTAAAAGCATCATCACTGTCCCACTGCAGTAATCCAAGGAATGTTCCATCATGTCAGAAGTGGAACTTCTTTGCTTTCAACTCCTGTGAGAGGGATAAACACCCCCCACACCACCTCCTTCAGGAAGGGCCATTGAGCAGCTCAGGGGCAGCTGCTGCCATTCCCTCTGACTGTATAAAATATTCCTAAACTCCTCCTGCTGATCGGGAATGGGGTTTGCACCATGTCAGTGTATTAAAGGTCAGGCCTAGAGGTCACTCTGAGCTTCTTATCTCTGGCCTTTCTGTCACCTCTTGAGGTCCCAAACTGTCTGTCTTAGAGGAGGAGTGTGAGTTTTGCCTGGGGTGCTCAGTGTAAGTGAAGGTGCAGCAGTGCCTGGGCCCTGCTCTCCTCGTGGCAGAGGAGTTGTGTGAAGTGCAGAGCAGCCTTGAAGGAGAGAGCCCAGGCCCTTGACCTTGTCCTTCCTGATACAAAACACCCCAAAGACAAGCACTTGGCAAAGGAGCCACTTCCCTTGGGAGGAAGGAAGCTGTTCTGTGACCCTAAACCCTGGGCAGAATGGAGCTGGAACCTGCTCTGTCCTTGCTTTTGGGCAAGATGAACTGCACCACTGGGTTCTGGAGGAAGTAAAGTATTCCTTGAAAACAACTCCAGGCTGTCCTTTGCTCACTGATGGCCAAACTCTTCTTGGGAAAGACACAGTGATGACCCTTGGGAGCTCTGAGACCTCCTCTTTGTTGGACAGGCAGGACTCTGCCAGTGCCACTTTCTACACCAGGCACTGGCCCCATCTTACCCCTTTGTCTCTCCAAATGCTGGCAGGTGCCTGTAGCTGTGCAGACCCCCCTATTCCCCCCACATCCTCCTCAGTGACAGTGTCACACCCTGCTCTGCTGCAGGAGGTGCCACTGCTGTTCCCACAGGTATCTGGACACCCTGGAACGAGCCCTGGCTGCAGGAGAGCTGGTTTTGATTGAAAACCTGGAGGAATCTGTGGATCCAGTGTTGGGGCCGTTACTGGGGCGAGAAACAATCAAGAAAGGCAGGTGAGCTTGGGGGAGGTTTGGTGGCACCTGGGGTGGGGGCTGAGGGTGTTGTGATCTCTGTTCCTCACCTCAAATCGTGGCTGTTCAGATCCAGCAGCATTAACATCCTGCCTTCAGGGGTGAAGGCATTTCAAATCAGGCAATCACAGGTAATTCAGACACAGGATGACTTGGAAATCAACTTGGATTTCTCATTTCATTGCACAGTGTCATTCAAACCTCATGTGAAAAAAAAGACCTGTAAGTCTCCCATTGAACAGTGACCAGTGGCCTGACACTGAATTATCACCAAAATAGCTCTTGCTGTTGTGAAATAAAATAGCCTTGAATTTCAGCAAACACTGCACAGAGCTTAGGAATACAGCTACAGGTTTGTGCATTAAGGATATGAAGTGTTTCTTGATGAGGTCAAGCTCTTCATGGCAGCTCTGGTCACCTCCAGAGAGGAGGTCAGTGAGAGGGGCAGCAAGGGAGCTTCCTTTTTCCTGAACTTCTTTGAGGATTATTTCCTTACTAAAATATGCCAGGATGTTGTAAACTGCTGGGCAAGGCAAATTGTCTGCAAAGTTTGCAGGGGAAAACACCATGAGAAGGGTGGCTGAGAATGGATTTGGCTGCAGGATGGATGAGGAGGATCTGTCCCAGTGAAGGGGCTGAAATTCTGGAGCATGTTGGGATGTGGGTACAGCAGAGAGGGTGGCAATGCTGAGCCCCCCTCCAGGGAAACATTCACTCATCCCATTTTGGGACTGAAGTTCTGCTCTCAGAACTCCCTGGAAGAGTCTGTGTTTCCTAAGAAAGGGAAAATAAGCTATAAATCACATAGAAAGTCCCTGGGTTTCGTGTTTCCAGGCCATGAGCCCAGACCCATGGACAGATGCTATCTGTTATCCCCAGAGCAGGAGGGTTTTGCTGTTGGGATCTCTGGGAGCTGCTGTGAGCTGCCTGTACTGGGAGATTTCTCTGCCTGTCCTGGGGGATTTCTCTCTGCCTCAGTTTCCCAGCTATTGAAGGACCAAGAGGACACCAAGTGAGTGATGTTTGACTGGGAAGTGTATTCAGACTCCCCTGAGAACATCAGCATTCCCACAACAGTCCCAGAACATCCCTAAAAGCATTCCTGGTTTCTCTTTGTCTCTGATTTTCAGGGGCTTTGTTAATATAGAATCATAGAATGGTTTGAATTGGAAGGGACCTTAACAGCTCATCCAGTTCCACCCCTGCCATGGGCAGGGACACCTCCCACTATCCCAGGTTGCTCCAACCTGGCCTTGGACACTTCCAGGGATGGGGCAGCCACAGCTTCTCTGGGCCTCACCACTCCCACAGGGAAGAGTTACAGGGGTTCTTTAAGCAGTGCCCAAGGGTCTGCCCATGGACAGACCTTCTTCTGACCTTAACTGTCATTTTTACTAAGCTTTAGAACCAGGGGATGGGAAATATCCCATGGTTAGTTTGTTTAATCCACCCCACCCTGTTCTGTGACAGGGTGGTCCTGCAGCCAAATCTCAGCTGTGCTCCACAGCTCCCCTGGGAGGTGCTCCAGGCCCCTTACCAACCTCATGGTTTCCTCTGGACTTTCTCCCGCAGTTCCATGTCCTTGTTATGTTGGGGCCACCAGAACTGTACACAGCATTCCATGTGGGATCTCACCAGGGCAGAGTAGGGGGATAGAATCCCTTCCCTGGTTTTGATGGAGCCCAGGATTTGTTTGGCTTTGTGGTCTGGACTAAACTTGGATTCAGAGTATGTTGATTCCTGGGATCACTGTGAGTTTTAGACTGGAGATCAGAAATGCAGAATAGGAGAAGCTGGATTTTTCTGGATAATGTTACCTCCCAGGAATGGCAACCAGCCACTCTCCAAATGTGGCTTCACTGCTCCAGCTCAGTGTGACCACAGAGTTGGCCTGATCAGAGCCAACAGGCTGGACAATTCCAGCTGTGACTAATGAAAAGTTATCAGAGATTTATCACAGGATATTCTGAGTTGAAAGAGACCCCCAAGGATCAGTGAGTGCAACTCTTCAGTGGATGGTCCATACAGGGATCAAACCACAACCTCAATGCTCAGAGGCTTTTCCTCCGTGTACCTCCAGCTTTAAGATAGAATTCAGCCTCTCTCAAAAGCCAGGAGGGTTCATGGTTGGACTGGCATGGAAGATGTGAGTCTTCTCAAACAGGATCCAAAATTCAGGGGCAACTCTTTGGGATTTTTACCCCAAGTCAGAAGTGACTCAGGTGTGCCCAAGTCTGGCTGTAACAGTGATGTCTGTGTGCAGTGCCAGGTCCTGTGCTGGGAGGGGACATTGACTGAGACCACCCCGTGTCCTGGGGCACAATGTCCTGGCACACACTCCTGGTTCCTGCTGCTGATTCCAGGTACATCAAGGTCGGGGACAAGGAGTGTGAGTTCAGCCCCACTTTCCGTCTCATCCTGCACACCAAGCTGGCCAACCCCCACTTCCAGCCCGAGCTGCAGGCCCAGTGCACCCTCATCAACTTCACAGTGACCAGGGACGGGCTGGAGGAGCAGCTGCTCGCGGCCGTGGTCAGCAGGGAGAGGCCTGACCTGGAGGAGCTCAAGGTCAGCAGCTGCACTTTGCTCTGGAGCAAGTATAAATCATCATCTCCTTCTTCTTGTTCTCCTCCTCCTCCTTCTTGTTCTCCTCCTCTTTCCCCTTCTTCTTTTCCTTCTCCTCCTTCTCCTTTTTCTCCTTCTCCTTCTCCTCCTTCTTCTTCCTCTCGTTTTCCTTTTCCTCCTCTTTCTCCTCTTCCTCCCTCTCCTTCTCCTTCTCCTTCTCCTTCTCCTTCTCCTTCTCCTTCTCCTTCTCCTTCTCCTTCTCCTTCTCCTTCTCCTTCTCCTTTTTGTCCTTCTTCTTCTTTTATTATTATTATTATTGTTGTTGTTATTATTATTATTGTAATTCAAAGAAAACAGCATTTCACATGCAAGGTTGCAGGGACTGCTGAGCTCATCATAAAATCAGGAGATTTCCCTTGAAATGAAGATTTTTTTTTTCTTCAGTCTTTTCTTGGTATTTTGGGAACACTTGTGTTGCAATTTCAAGTTCTTTCTCCCAAAACTTGGGGAAGAATGTCTTTATTTTCCTCTTCTTTTTGTGACTGGAAACTGAGATTCTCCTTACACTATTTTGTTTTTCTGGACTTCACAGATTTAATTTTGGAGGAGGATTAATCTTTCTTAATTTTCAGCATTTGTGGTACAGGATTCTCTTTGAAAATATTGTGAGGCTGGTAATGACATTTTTCTGTCCTGGCTCTTCCTCCCACTTCTTTGTAACAGGCCAAAATATTCTCTCTCTCTCTTTTAATAAGTGTGGCTTCAATTTCAACATAATTTGAGAAAGAAAATCCTCTGTTCTAAGGACATATTTAACAATGTAACAAACATGGATAATACTAAATATTTTCTGAGAGTGGGAATAAATTTACTGCACATGTTCAGTCAGTCCAGGCCAGTTTTGTAATAGTGTTCCCATTTAATGAGGTTCTGAAGTGCTTTAGCTGGGTCAGCCTTAATGAGGCATCGAGTCTGAACCAGGCTCATGTGCTAATGAGCCAAAAGATGGCATCAAAAATACAGAATAAACTGATTTACTGTGTGAGCCAGGACTGTCTCACTGGGGCCATGAGGGACACAAACCCCCGGTCTAATCCCTGGGGAGCTCCTTGGAGGCCCCAATTGGAATGTTTGGATTCCCCAAAGGACAGGTCATCTCTAGGTGTGTGTTAGTCCATCCCCTCTCCCCTGGCAATAAAGGGACAGGGCTTGGTGTGCTGGGAAGGTTTGTGGCTCTGGCTCGAGGGCAGAAGGTGATTCCTCCAGCACTGCACAAAGTCACTGAGCTCAAAGCACACCTTGTGTGTGCAGCCCAGAACTTATTGCTAATAACCTCATCCAAATCCAGCCAACAGCTCTTATCAATCCATTATTTTAAAATGTTCCCTCAACATGGTCTGTTTCCATAATCTCTTTCTTCATTGATTCCCAGCTATTCCATCTTTCTGTCTTTCCTTTGAAGTTCTGCCTCCTTCCAGGGTTGCTCTGCTGTGTGTAGAGTCTGACTCTCTGCCATGTGGTGCTTCTAGAGACACATCCATCTGTCCAGGACAACTCCTTGCTCTCACTCAGCATTAAATCCAGGCTGGACCAGGGTAAGGCAGCAGGAGCCTGGCTGGGAGACACTCACAGCTGGGAGGAACCCAAACTAGTTTAGGCCAAGGAAAGCAAAACCAAATCCCAAGCCCTTCCCTCTCAGGCCAGTCCAAACCCTTTAACCAGCCAGTCCAAACCCTCTAACCAGCCTTTAACTGGTCACATCTGCAGCTCCCCGGGGTGGGGATGACTCTGGTCCATGTGCTGTGTCACCAGGGCTGGTTTCAGGTCTCTCCCATCTTCTCCAGACTTCAATGTTTGGCTGAAATGCCTCAAATTCCTGGTCTGCTCAGTGCTGAGAGCAGCCTTGGGAAGGATGTTTTGGTGCCTGTGGCCCAAGCTATATTTGGATAAACCATGAGTTAGGGGCCTGCCTTGCTGATCCAGAGGTAAAATGTGTGTGAAAACACAGGGTGGAGGTTCTTCCTCAGGTGCTCTGCAAGATTAGATATTGGAAAGAATTCTTCCCTGTGAGGGTGGTGAGAATTCCTTCCAATATCTAATTGAAATACCCAATTTCAATATATCTAATTGGAATAATATATTGGAATATCTGATATCTAATCCAATATCTAATTCCTTCCAGGTTGCCCAGAGAAGCTGTGGCTGCCCCTGGATCCCTGGAAGTGTCCAAGGGCAGGTTGGAGCAACCTGGAATAGTGGGAAGTGTCCCTGCCCATGGCAGGGGGTGGAACTGGATGAGCTTTGAGGTTCCTTCCAACCCAAACCACAGGAAGTTTTTTCTCCTCTGGTTCGTGGTGTTAAAATAACAAAAGCAGCAGAAAGCAAAAGGAAAGGTGGCTGCTTGGCTGAGCTCAGAAGGGGCTGCCAGGGGATCCTGCAGAACTGACCTGGAGCTCTGGTGGATTTTATTTCATGGAATGAAATCTGGAAGGCTCTGGGAATAACCTGTTTCCCAGAAGCAGCACTGTTATGTATCAATTGTGAAATATAAGATAATGAGCTCCACTGCAGAAATAAGAACCCTGACCTGCTGCTGCTGCCAACCATGGCAGGAGGGAGCTGGGGGCACCCAGCAGTGTCTGTGCTTCTGAGGGTGCTCCCACAATAGGGTGAGCAAAAATCCCCCCCTCCTCATTAATAAGTCCAGGCTCACAGTCCATGGGCTGCAATAATGATTTGCAAAATGTCATTTTTCAAGGCATGCTCTGCTTGAATGACAGGAAGGCACAACATTAGCTGTGTTAGTTTTCTGGTTCAAAACTTGTGAAATATTTACCACCACGGGCCAATTCCTGTGTGTAAAGCCTACGGAACAGACCTTTAAAACAGCCTTTTCCAGCTGAAAAACCAGGAGCAGACACACTCCAGTGCCCACTGTGCTGAGCACCTGGGCTCCCATGGACATGGAATGAGAGTGTGCACAGCAAAGTTGGGAAATTTTATTCTGAATATCGAAAGATAAGTTATTAATGAGGCAGTTAATCTGCTGGAAAATGTCTGACAACAGTGGGCTCCCTTCCGTGACTTGGGATTGGGAGAGGCAAAGAGTCCCATTTCTCATTCCAGACCCTGCAGGGGGACATGTTTTCCCAAAGCTGTCTTTGGAACACACTCATGGCTAAGCTTCACATATGGGAAGGGCTCTACCCACACTTGCTACAAACACACTGGTGGCTAAAAAGGCCAATGTGGGATAGACAAGTCCAGGAACAAAAGGCACAGCTAAAAGTCTCCTTGGGTGGGATTGACAAGGCCTGGTTCTTTCTGCGATGTCTTTTCTCCTCAAGGCTAATTCTGTGTGAGTTTCCAAAGGAGGCAGCAGCATTACAGATGGTGTGTCTCCACAGTTCCCGATTTGAGGCCAGAGTGCACCACTGATGATGGTCAATATGGCCAAGACTGAGGTGTTGTTTCAAGGAGTCCTTGTATCTCCTGTTTGGGGCTCCTCTATTGCAGCAGCTGGTGGCGAGTTCACCATAAAGCACAATTTTAGGGAGGGGGGGATCCTCCATCCTGGAAACGTGCCCTGCCCAGTGCAGTTGTGTTCTCAACAGCATGGCCTCAATCCCGGTGACCTCTGCCTGTTCAAGAACAGTAACATTGATCACATCATCAGTCCAGTGGATGTTTAGGATTGTACGGAGGCAGCGCTGATGGAAATGTTTGAGCAGTCGCAGGTGATGGTGGTAGATGACCCATGATTCAGACCCATATAAAAGAGTAGACAGTACAATGGCTTTATAAACACTAATCTTTTACACTGTGTTTTTCTTCAGGTGTTTGTTGCACCAGACTCTTTTAGGAGCACTATTGGAACACTAAATCACTTGGTTTATGACAGTGCATCTGTCATGTGCCAGTTGCCCAGGACTTGCCTCAATCCCACGTGCCCCATGTCTTTGTTCCTCAGAGCTGTCTGGTTTTTCAGGGCTATAAAACACTCTTTTGCAAGTTGCTTTAATTTCTTGGTTGTGCCACTTCAGCACAGTGTGAGGGTTTCAGGGTGTCATTGACTGGAGGGAACAGTCAGCAGGCTTAGATCCTGACAGCTTCCCAGTCAAAGGCACAGCTTTCCCAGGAGATGTTTCCTGTGAAAATCTATTTCTAAAAATAGGCATTCACAATAGGGCCGTATCATGGAATAACATAATATACCTGAAATCCAGGAAAAATGCCATTTCTCTGAGCAAACACACAGAACAGTCACATTTTATGGGATAAAGCCTGTTCTGGAGGAGCAGTTCAGAAAGGAGAAGGATGAGAGTCTTTTTTCCACCATGAACAGCTTTATTGATGGTGCTTGTGCAGGGGAGATGGAGAGGAAACCAGAAAAATGGGAAGAACAAAGAGGATATTTCAGACAAATGGAAGAATTTGCACTATAATTCAGATGGTTGGCAACACAGGATTGTTGTTCTGGTCTGTATCTGCTTGGCCATCTTTGTGCTGGGTTTGCAAATCCTTTGAGCAGGGGGACTTTGTGCAGGTCCAGCTTTAGCCCAGTGAGCCACTGGTGCCAGTGGGACCTCCAGGACACAAACAGGAGTAGCTTTGCCCTCAGTCCTGAGCCTGGGATGCAGCTCGTGCTCCCTGAGGGACCTGAGGGACTTTGCTGCTGCTTTTGGCATCAGGTTTGAACCTCAGAGCTCCCATTGCTGCTGGGACTGGTGGTGGGGTGGAGGGGCCAGTGCAGAGGTTCAGCAGGAGGGGTGAGGAGCAGGAGGGACTGTCCAGGCTGACTTGAGCCCTGTAAATCAGGTACAAACATCCAGGACATTTGTTTGAGATGGAGATAAAGGTCTTCCTGGTTCATTTCCAGTATTTTCATACATTCCTAGTGGAAGGGCTCAGTTCTCCTGGTGTTTTCTGTGCTATTCAAGGTTTCTCTGAGTCGATGCCTTGTTGGATATGGAGTGACCTCAGAGCTCTGTCCATTCCCAGGAGCTGCAGAGATCAGGAATAAGCACTAGTGGACTGTGGCAATTGGCAGTGAGAAGCCTGTTCCCATGGAAAGGTGATTAACCGTGTTTGGTGGCTAAAACTTTCTGGATTTTGTCATTTGCAGTCAGATCTCACAAAGCAGCAGAATGGATTCAAGATCACCTTGCAAACATTAGAGGACAACTTGCTGTCTCGGCTGTCATCAGCATCTGGGAATTTCCTGGGAGACACAGCCTTGGTGGAGAACTTGGAGATCACTAAACAGACAGCTGCAGAAATTGAGGAGAAGGTACAGACACAGCAACAGCCTGGAGAAAAGTGTGTATGATGTTATGTTTGTGGCTTTCTGGGTGGAATGTGACCTCTGCTCTGTCCTTCTCTGCTCCTTCTGCTGAGGATAAAAATTGGTACAAATTGAAGAGCTCTCCATTCTGGAGACCTTCAGGCTATTTGGTTCTTTGGAGCTTTTGTGTGTTAAATGACCTACTTAAGACCAAGTGAAAACATCAGTGTCTGATGTAAAGACAATAAAATTTACACACTGTATCAAGGCAGCTTTAAACTGCTCCAGCATAATCCTGAGTACATCACACTGCCTCACTTAAGGTGGATTTTAGTGCTGACCTGGGACTGGAAGCTGGTGAGTTTGTGATCTTGAGTAAATCTGCAGGAATTTGGGCACTTCATACCCTTCCATTCCTTTGAGTACAAATCAGTGTTTGCATGAGCTCCCCAGCTGCTGGCTGGCCTTAGGTAGGTGCACAGGGGGGTTTCCTGCCACTGAGGGAACTTGAGAAGTGTGGTTCTCATGCCAGGACTGTGCCAGGACTCTGATGGCTGTCCAGCTGCTTCTCTCTGCAGTCACAGAATTCCAGAATCCCAGAATCATTGAGGTTGGAAATGACCTCCAAGATCACAGAGTCCAAGCTCTGCCCCATCCCACCTTGTCCCCCGGCCCAGAGCACTGAGTGCCATGTTCAGTCCTTCCTTGGACACCTCCAGGGATGGGCACTGCAACCCTCCCATCTGCACAGCCCACACTTCCCTCCCCAGCCCCCTGGCTGGGGTAAATCACCCCCCATGAGGGGCTCAGGCTGGAACTGCCTCTCCTTTCATGTGCTGCAGCCCCAGTGACCAAGAAACAAAGTGATCCTCCCTCCACGTTAAAAATTGGAATTATTGCTGGTAGCCATTTGGGGTGCTTTGGATGCATCCAGCTCCCTGAGGAAGGTTTGCCTGAACCCCCAAAGGGTGTTGAAGGGATGTTTTGACACGGCAAACCTGGCATCTCCCTCTTGAAATAGGTGTTCTTGAAGTGCTGCAACTTCTGAACCAGCTGTGGGTGCACAGCTGGTCACTGCCAGCTCTGTGCCAACAGGGAAGGATTTTGGGGTGTGCACCTGGATTTTATAAGTTTGTCCCCACCTGGGAGGCTGTGGCAGAGCCCTGTCAGAGGTTTGCTGCTCAAGTTGACCCCCACTGTGTTCCTGGTCTGTTTACGCCCAAAAAAATGTTCATCCAGCATTTTCCTGCCTGTGGAAGTCCTCCCTTCTCTATTTGTGGAAAGCACCTCTCTGCACCACCTCTGGCCATTATTTTCCAGCTGTTCTCACAGGGATGTGCCAAGAGGCTCAGCCCACAGATCCCCATGTGTGGAGGTTGCACACAGCAGATTAAGGCTCAGTCTGGGTTTCCCTGGGAAGGGCTGATGTGCCCCAATGTGCTCCCACAATCTCATGGGATGGCACGGGGGGCTCCGTGGTGTGTGTTTGAGGGATTAGGTGATCCCTGCTGGCTTGTACAGCATGTGCTGAGCCCTGTTCTGCCACAGGAAACCAAAGAGAGGGATTGAGAGGGACTTTTGCAGTGACAGTACAAGAGGGAATGGGTTTAAGCTCAAAATGGGTAGATTTAGATTGGATTTAGATTGATTTAGATTGACTGTGAGGGTGGGGAGGCCCTGGCACAGGGTGCCCAGAGAAGCTGTGGCTGCCCCATCCCTGGAAGTGTCCAAGGCCAGGTTGGAGCAACCTGGGACAGTGGGAGGTGTCCCTGCCCATGGCAGGGGGGTGGAATGAAATGATCTTTAGGATCCCGTCCAACCCAACCCATTCCATGATTCTGTGATCCCACAGCAGGGTTTGCTGAGCTGGCTGGACCAGCTCTGGCTCAGCAGCTCCTGCCCATGTTACAAGACATGGCTGAGCACAGCCAGGCTCTGAAATAACCCCCAGAGGCTCGAGGTCACTCTGTGCTGCTGAAGTGGAACGAAAGAACAAACTGAGGTGATGATGGGGTGCTGTGTCTGCCAAAAAGGATTTCCACAAGTCCATCACAGCAGCTGCAGCTTGGCCAGGGAGGCAGGGGGTGGTCACTGCTGCTGAGGAAAGGCAGCAAATTGTCCGAAATGAGCAGCTCCCGGCCCTGGGGGAGCAGCACTGGGGCTGCTCAGCCCTGTGCTCTTAATGACCTGCACACCAGGGAGCAATTAACAGGAACTCATTGATGGGAAAACCAATTCCAGTTAGTGAGGAGCAGGGAACACAGGGAGGGGACTGTGTGACTGGGTGGAAAATGCGTTTGAGCGGGAAGGTTCCAGAAGGGGAGCTGCACCATGGTGGTCACCTTTGGGTGTCCCTGAGGACTTTGCTGATGTTTTCCCTCCCCCTGGTCCTCACAGGAGCTGTGTCTGTCTCCCTGCAGGTGCAGGAGTCCCGGGGGACAGAGGCCAGGATTAACGAGGCCAGGGAGCACTACAGGCCGGTGGCCGCCCGGGCCTCGCTGCTCTACTTCAGCATCAGCGAGCTGCACACCATCCAGCCCATGTACCAGTTCTCCCTGAAGGTGCTGTGCCTCCTTCTCGTGCTCCCTGAGCTTCAGAAATCCCACCATCACAGCAGGGCTGGGGCTGGGAGGGACCTGAAAGCCCATGTGGTTCCACAGGGCTGGGACACCTTCCACCAGACCAGGTTGTTCCCAGCCCCGTCTGCAAAGAATTCCAGTTTTAATGCTTTAATCAATAAAAGATTTTTTTATTTACAAGGAAGGTATTGTGGGGGTGGAGGGTTAAATGAGTTGGCATCCTGATCTAGAACTTCTTCCAAATGATTTCTTACCTTGACAAGTGACCTGGAAAAAGAAATTGAGAAGAGACCACAATCTATTGAGCCTGATCCACAAAGCAGCTTTTCCTTTTGATATCCACAATTCGTTTGTGGAAGTAATTTTATCAGAAAAATGTACAGAATATCTTTTGTGCCTTTTGAAAGATTCATTCCCTACACATACATAATAGAAACAGGGGTTCCTGAGGTTTCACATTTAATCTACATCTTCCATAGTTAGTTTGTTTTATGTTTTCCAGTTAATATTTGCAGTGTGTATAAATACATGGAAAATTATTGGGTGAAATGTTTTTATCTAATAAATTTTGATGACAGATCATAAACCATTGTGTAAAGATGCACAGAGATGATTTTAGAAGACTTGCCACACAGCTGGGAGCCCATTATAAATGAGAACACAAAGATTTATGTGCTGCTCTGCAGCATGTTTGAACAGGATTTAAAGAAATGTGAAGCAGGAAAATGCATTCTGCAATTATTTAATAATGCATTTGGTATCAGTGTTGCTTTAATTTGTTGAGGCACAATTTTTCCTTCATAAACCCCCCAAAATAATTCTGCCAACACACTCAGGCCATGTCCAGTCAGGACCATCCATGTGTGTTGCCTTGGTTATTTCCTTTAGCTGGGCCCAGCTTAGGGAGCCTTTGCATTGCTAAGCAGAACTTGGGGTTTAATTTTCTTTTTCATTTTCTTTTTCCAGTTGCATTTGATAATTTGCAGATGTTTTTTTCTTTGGATGGCTCTGAAAGATTTTTGTCTTTTCTCATTTAGATCATTTAGAAATGTTGTTGCAAGAATCTTTAGTCTCTTATATAAGAGGGTTGTTCTGGATGCAGGCACCCATCCCCAAGGGGACTGGACTGGCTGCTTCATCCCACTGCTCCTGCTTCCAGCCCTTCTCATCCAGCCTTTTGTTGGATCCAGGCAGTTAAACACTCATGAGAATGTTTAAAATTATTACAGTTATTTAGAGGAATTGCTTTTCTCCAAGTTAAAACATTTATGCACTGGGAGTTGTGCTTTACCCTCTGCTCTGTTCTCATGACACCCCACCTGGAATATTGTGTCCAGGGCTGGAGCCAGGCTGGGATTGCTCAGGGTGTTCACCTGGAGAAGAGAAGGATCCAGGGAGATCTTAGAGCCCCTTCCAGAGCCTAAAGGGGCTCCAAGAGCTGGAGAGGGACTTGGGACAAGGGATGGAGGGACAGGACACAGGGAATGGCTTCCCACTGCCAGAGGGCAGGGAGAGATGGGATATTGGGAAGGAATTCTTGGCTGTGAGGGTGGGGAGGCCCTGGCACAGGGTGCCCAGAGAAGCGGTGGCTGCCCCTGGATCCCTGGAAGTGGCCAAGGCCAGGGTGGAGCCGCCTGGGATAGTGGAAGGTGTCCCTGCCCATGGCAGGGGGGGGGATGGGATGACCTTTAAGGGCCCTTCCAACCCCAACCATCCTGGATTCCATGTGTCCTCTGGGAACTCCTCTGGGAACTGCTGGCTCAACATTTGCAGAGCAAGTGTCCTGTGCCATCCTGTGGGAGCACTTGGGTCAGGGCAAGCCCTCCCATATCCCTTGTGTCCGAGTCCCTCTGCCTGTCTCTGTGCTGCTTCCTCGGGCCCTGGAGAGCTCAGTGTCCCAGGGAATGGCATCGCTGCCAGGCTCTGTGTTCCCGCAGAGCAGCTACAGGCAGATCCAGGGGCTGCTCTCCAGATATTCCCCAGATATTCCCAGAGCTGCGGAGCCCCGGAGATACAGAACACGAGTTGGCATCACTGTGCCACTTCAGTGGGCACCCGGGGGCATTCACAGGGCATCTCCCGTTGCCGCCGTGTGTCCCCACGCAGGCATTCCACACGGTGTTCCAGAGGGCCATGGAGAGGGCGGCCCCAGCCGAGGCCGTGGCGGAGCGAGTGCGGGGCCTGCGGGACAGCGTCACCCTGGGCGTGTGCGAGCACACGGCCCGCGGGCTCTTCGAGCGCCACCGGCTGCCCTTCGCCGCCCAGCTCACTTTCCAGGTAACAGCACCTCCTTCTGACCTCGGGGGTGCCGGCAGTCAGAATCCATGAGTGAGGCACGTTGGAAAAGAGCTCCCAGACCATCGGGTCCAACCCGTGCCCGATCCCCCCCGACTCCTCAAAGGTTGTTGCCAAATCCAGGGATCTCCCAACCACAAGTTACTGCCCAGCTTTTCTTCTACAAAGTCTCTGCCAGAGAGAAAAAATGTTTTGCCGGTCTGCTCTTGTTCAAAAAAGGCAGATTCCCTGCAAACAATCAATTAATTATCATGGAATCATGGAATCATTAAGGTTGGAAAAGCCCTATAAGGTCACCAAGTCCAACCATCACCCAGCACCACCATGGTCACCACTAACCATGTCCTCAAGTGCCACATCCACATGTTTTTTCAACACTTCCAGGGATGGGGACTGCACCACCTCCCTGGGCAGCCTGGTCCAGAGGTAACTACCCTTTAATTGATTTTTTTTTCTCTAATATCCAATCTAAACCTCCCCTGGCACAACTTGAGGCTGCTTCCTCTCATTCTGTCCCCTGTTCCCTGGGAGCAGAGCCCAACCCCCCCCGCTCCCCCTCCTGTCAGGGAGTTGGAGAGAATTCCAGGTGCCCCCTGAGCCTCCTTTTCTCCAGGCTGAGCCCCCCCAGCTCCCTCAGCTGCTCCTCATAGGACTCATCTCCCCAGAGACATGCTCAGATTCTCTGTTGGATTTGAGTTGTGCTGGTAAAAATTGTTTGAGAAAGTAATATGTGCCTGCAGGACCTGGAGAAAAGGGCAGAGCAAGCTGCCCTGGAAGGCTTATTGCTTTTATCCCAGAGAAATCCTTCCTGCACAAGTTATCCTTGTATGATTCTTAGTCCACAATCTGAGGAAGAAGACCTTTGTGTATCCCTATGCTGACACCAAATCCAGTCAATAAATAGTGCCTGGAATGATGTTGTGGAGTTGAGAGGAAGTTTGTGCAGAGAATGATTGTGGAAATGCCTTGACATGTAGATTCACAGAATAAATAAGGTTGGAAAATACCTCCAAGAATTCAGGTATGAACCAAGGCTGAAGTGCTGAAACACTCCAGGTGTGGTTAACCTTGAGCCAGGGATGGCCATGGCTTTTTTATTTCTACATAACAAAACAAAGGGGAAAGTGCATGTATATATGTATGTATATTTGCACATACATATATAAAAAAGGTATTTTGTTAATAAATTGTGTGTAAAAATTCTATTTTACAAAGATAGCCATAATTCTGACCCACAGGACACCTACATTTTGTAACATATATTGCTAAATAAAATGTTTAAGTAGCACACACTGTGCTTGTAACTACAATAAACATTGCAAATAAAGACTAGATCAGTTTAATCAGCCAGGAAAAGCAGCATCCCCAGTGTCAGGGTGTGGAGGCAGTTGGGTGATGGGCACAGGATGCTCCCAGAGAAAAAGCAGTTGGCTCTTGTGGTGGGAGAGGTGCCACTGCCCCCTTGGCATCAGTGGGATACAGCCCATGATCTGTGACAAGGAAACAACACCCCCCTGCTCCAGCACTGTTCTTTCCCCCCTGGAATTGGTGTTGAGGGTTTTGGAGTTTGGGATTTCAGATTTCTGGCAGTGCACTTGGAGCAGTGGCTCCAGCTGCATTCTTGGAGGTTTTTCCAACCTTATTTGTTCCATGATTCTGTGATTCTACATGTCAGGGCATTTCCACAGTCATTCACTGCACAAACTTCCTATCAACTCCACAACATCATTCCAAGCACTATTTATTGATTGGATTTGATGTCAGCATAGGGATACACAAAGGCTTTCCAGAATTATTTCAACCATGGCTCTGGCAGTTTTGCTCTATTTATTCCCAAAAACCACCTAAAAACATTAGAATGTTCCAAGTGCTCTGAAGTGCTTCAAACCCCAGGAACCTGCTAATTCTCTTGGAGCAGGAGCCAAGACAGGGATGGTGTCTTGATGGGACATGGTGACACCAAGTCCTGAACTCTGGCAATATTTCTCAGCCTAATTTCTTCCAGTACCTGGTGATTGACCTCACTGGCTGTACCTCTCACTTCTTTTAGTCACCAATTATCTTCCCTTGGGAACACAGCATGTGAACGTGTCCCTCCTGTAGGTTCAGAAAATTCCTGGGGATTCCCAGGCCAGGTTGCTCCAGTCTTCCATCCCATGAGCCAAATGCACCTGAAGAATATCCTGGTTGATATTAATGAGCATCTCCATGAGGGCACAGGGGGGGAAGAAACAGCTCTGGGTGTTCCTCAACCCCAATGGGATGCTGGGGATTCTGGTTTGGGTTTTGCTGTTGCTCTTTGTTGTTTATTTTTCCAAACACTCTCAATATGTCTGACACAAGCTCACAAAATGGAACAAGACAATGAGAGATGGCCAAGCCCCTGGCAGCATTCCCTAGGGATGCTCTGGTCCCTCCCAGGGAAGTTCTCTGCTCTCCAGCTGTGGATCCCAGGCCCAGGACTTGAAGCACATCCTGCAGCCTGGCTCTGCTGCCAGGAACTTCTCCATCCACCTGGATCACAGCCCATCCCACATAGTTTTCCCAACTTTATTCCTGTTCTGTTGCCCATTTCCATACTCATCCCTGGTCCTGTTTTGGGGAGACCCAAAGCACCTACAGGGTGTGTCCACCACACCCCTCCAACATGGGGCACATGTTTTAGCTACACTTTTTTCAGGCACAGGAGTTGAATAATGATTGTGCTGCCCTGCATCCTCAAGGATGTCTTGTTTGTTTGGAATTACAGATACTTCTGATGAGTAAAGAAATCAACAGAGCAGAGCTGGATTTTCTGCTCAGATTCCCAGCAGAGCCTGGAGCCACGAGCCCAGTGGAGTTCCTGTCTGATCATTCCTGGGGAGGAATCAAGGTACCTGAACCACAGCAAATCAGCACCTCTTACTCCCCTAAAAGCCTTTCAGCCCTTCAGGTGGGTCCTTCTGGCACTTGGTGACCAAAGCTCTGGCCATACCTGAGCCCCAGGCACAGAGAGTTGTGCAGGTACAACACTGATTTTGTGGGATCTTCCTGTGCCCCTGGTGTGTTCCCAGGAAGGTGGGTTTTCCCTCTGGGATTTAGACTTCTCCCTGTAAAAGCAGAATGAGAACACCCTCTGGGGTTTGTGGTTATGGTTTGTAAAGGACATGGAGGTGTCACTGCATTTGGGAAGAGGTGGGAATTTAAGGTTGACAGGAGCATCTGCAGGGCTGTGCTGGGGCTGGAGTTGTGACCCAGACCTGCAGGACAATACTGTGGTGGAAATGAGCAGATCCAGCACCTGCCAGGGGTTTGGAATGAAAAGCATCCCAAAGAGATGTGAGTTATCCCATCTCTGCTCCTATATATCATGGTGTGAATTGTGCTGGGTTTGGACCTGATTCAACAGGGTAGGATTTTTTTTCTGGAAGGGGTCAAAAAACCTCAGCATGTTCATCCCCACCTTGCTGGAGCTGAGTTGTGTCTTCTGTTTGACTGTGGCTTCTGAGCAGTGTCTGGCACCTGGGGTGATTTAGGACTCAGTTTTACTGACAGCTTTTGTGGGACATTTCCCCAGTGCTGTGGAGCAGAGAGCAAAGTTCCACTGGGATAGTTCTCAAACTTCCACCCGGGACGTTGGGTTTTCCCTGTCTCTCCCTCCCACCATTCTCAGGGAGAACATATCTGGTTCCTGGAGGGTGACCAGCCAGAAACTCTTCATCCAGGCCCAAGACATCCCTGGTGGTTTTTGCCTGTTTGTATTGTTTTGTGGAGCTTTCCAGAGCAGCTTTTCCAAGTGGCTTAAGGTGCCACTTGCCTTCCTAGGTAAGTCTGGGCTGGGCTGGGCTTAACTGGGCAAACACTGTCCTCAGGTAACACAGGGTTCAGCTCCAGGCTGCAAACTGAAGTTCAGGAGTCAAACAGAGCTGATATTTCAAACACAGGTGATCCATAGTGATTCCAGATGGAACAGTTGATGGCACACGTGGCTGCCCTGACCAGGAATTCTCATCCCTGTCTCATCACTGGCAGTGGGGATGGGGCCTCACTCTGCATGACCCAGCTCATATTGAATGTCACAATCACATTTTCAGCCATAAAATAAACTTGGAACTTCTCACTAAACCAGCTCTGTTAAGCCTTTAAAAGGCATATTTCCATAATAATAAAGGAATTAAAAAAATCCTACACCCTTTCCTAAATCATCTTTTGTTCAGTGGTGGCATTTTGCTGTTCAGACAGGAGCAGCTTTACTTTTGCTCATTCTTTGGAGACAAATTAAATGGACATTTAGGGTCAGTGCACATAATCAGGACTGAGCCGTCAAGCCCAGGAAATACAAGCTTTGCAAAAGGACTGTAGATATTGCTTGAAATCCCAGGTTTTCTCAGCTCTGCTCTGTCCCTGCCCATGTTCAGCCAGGGAATACATGGGGGGAATGGTGCATTTTGGATCTCTGCATCCCTCTGGTTGGACTCCTGCCCTGTTGTGTGTTACAAAGCTTCTCTTTACTTCAGTCCTCTAAGTTTCCTCTGGAATGTGAACTTCCTTCCACCACGGATTTGAATTCTGATTCTCATTTTGGAGATCTTTTTGTGCACCTTAGGAAACACATGTTTCTTGGCACTTGAGGACATGGTTAGTGGTGGTGCTGGGTGGATGATTGGACTTGGTCTTAGAGGATCTTAGGGATCTTTTCCAACCTTAGTGATTCCATATTACCCTTGGAGGTGCCTTTGGCACCTGCCTGCAGGTGATACATCCCCCAGCAAGCACCTTCTGGGTCTGCAGAGAGTTTTCTTTGTGAGATCATCCCTCCTGTGCTGCCAGTTCCACTCAGTGCTGGTGGAATGGCCTTTTCATTGGGATTGTTGCAACATCCTCACAACTGCAGTGAAGTTGGTCCAGTGGCAGCTCAGGGGCATAAATACCAGAAATAATTATTAATGGTCTGTAGAGCCACTTGTAGAAGACCCTGAGTCCGAGCNTTTTGCTTCTTCCATGAGTGTTGGAAGCTTTTCCCAGGGGCACAGATCAAAGACTGTGTCCTCCTGGGGTCTCTGTGAGGGTCCCACACCCTCCAGGGCAATTTGAGGTGTAGTCCAGATATCCTGGACTCTGACAATGGTCAAAAATTCCCAGTCATTCCTTAGTTAGACTTTATTCTTGCATCATTCCTGCCTGGAGGGGCAGGGACTGAGCTCTGCTCTGGGGGACCAGGGCCAGGAGGCAGGGAATGGCTGGAGTTGTGTCAGGGCAGGGGGAGGTTGGAGCTCAGCACTAGGTTGTTCTTTGCCCACAGGGGGGGGGGGCACTGCCCAGGCTCCCCAGGGCAGTGGGCACAGCCCCAAGGCTGCCAGAGCTCCAGGAGGGCTGGGATGATCCTCTGGGCACAGGGGGGACTCTTGGGGATGGGCCCGTGCAGGGCTGAGGGTTGGACTCCATGAGCCTTGGGGGTCCCTCCCAGCTCAGCACACCCAGAGATTACCCAGGAGAACAGGCCCCCTGTGCACACAGAGCCCAAGCACATCCCTGCTGGGAGAGCAGCACTGAAGCTGCTCCTCAGAGCTCACTCTGTTCCCATGGAACGAGGGCTTCATCCATCAGCATTCCCAGCTCCATCCCCACCAGGACCCTGCACTCCCTCACCCCTGGGCCATCCCAAACTGACAGAGTTGGATATTTATCATGGAGTCACTGTGGGGGTACCTGGAGTTTGGCAGGAACTGAGGGTGGGCTGTCACCTCAGGTCCCTTCCCAGGTGATTCTCTTGGAGATGAGCCCTTCCCACTCAGCCTCCTCTTTCCCACTGAGTCCTTGTGGTTTGTGGTTGAGATGGAAATCCCGTGATGCCCAGAAATGCTGCTGTTGCTCAGCTGGGACAGGGCAGGATGTGCAGGTTTCCAGGTTTGCTGCCACCCCTCAGGAGTCTCAGCCTCAGCCCCCATGAGCTGCACATCTGGCCAACAATCTGCACTGATTTTGTGCATTTCAGGATTTTCTGATAGTGAATTCTGCATTCCCAGATACTGAATACCCTTCAGATTGTCTTTTGTGATGATTGCAGTATAGATTTTGCTATAAATAATATGGTTGGTGTCAACTTTATTAGTGTTTATGCTCTGTTAATGTCTGTTGGTTTATTAGCCTTTGAGTTTTTGGCAATTCCAGTTACTTGAGGCATGGGTTTAGTACAATCACATTTTGTCACAGACTGCTATAATTAGGTTAATTAGTCATGGCTTCTACACAGCTTATCCCCAGGCTAAGATCTCTTTTTCTTTCATCAAGAAGATTAAGTACTATAATAAATTGTTTCTTCAACAAAGCTTGTGCAAAGTACATTTCAGATTCATATTTCAAATTCAAAGTGAAATTCTGCTGATTTTTCACAGAAACACTGAAAACGCTCCAGCCCAAAAGGCTCCTCTTGCCAGGGGGTTCTGGCCAAGATAGTGCCAAAAGAAATCAATATTAATACTTGTGGCCTATTCTGAGCCTCCCATTTTGGGCACATTAATTTCAAAGGAAACCTCATTAAATGTTGAGGGCTCTGGGCTTGTATGACTTGGCTTATTATTTATTGTTGGTGGTGATTAATTATATATAGAGGCCAAGAGTCCTTTGCAGTTGTGGTGCTGGAAGATCTGCCACACATTTATGATTTAGTTTTCCATGGTTTTTTGAAGCTGAGCACAAAGTTTCACAGAGCCTCTTGCTGTCAAATGTGTGCCAGGGAAGGTCAATATTTCAGACTGAATGAAGAACCCCATGTTCCTGCAGAAGGTTTGTAGGGAAAGGTAATAGCTTTGATTATATCTGCTGATAGACTTGGGGAGAATAGGTACATTTCAGGCTCTTTGGTGCTTCTTTCAGCCTGAAACAGGAATTGAATTCAAGCTAAGGACAAACTGAGAGAAACTGCTCTGGGCTGGACTTGATTCTGTTCCTCACTCCGGGTGTTTGGAGGAAATGGTTCCTGGGGAGCCCCTGTGGGGGCACTTTAGTTGGGAGGGGAGATGTTGGCAAAGGGCACAGTCATTCACATCCCTGCAAATACTGCCTGTGAGTCATGCAGGGTTGGTTAAGAGCTGGAAGGGGACAGAATCCTGTCCTTTAATGAAAGCAGTGCCTTTGTGAGTGCCTGCCTTTGGTGCTCAGCAGAGTTGGTCACTGGAGTGCTAAGGGCCGTTGTTTGCAGGTATTGGCAGTGAGCTCCCCAGAAGACAGAAGTGTTCTTTTACTCCTAATGAGCTTCTCTGTCTCTTTTCAATTTCCTTTATTACAGCCTGTTGTACTTTCCTCCCCCTCTGTTCCCAGTGCCTGGCTTGAAAGTTTTTATTTCTGTTGGTACTTCTGAAAACATCTTGTGTGTTCATGCAAGGTTGGCCATTTCTCCCAACTTGGCTGGTGCTTTCCTTCCCAGTAAATGTGTGGACACACCTCAGACCACAGAGATGCTGCTCCTGGAACTGCACAGGCCCTCAGGCCACAGCCATGTGCAAATGGCCCTTTGGATATTCTTGTTTGTGGTTGAATTAACATAAAACCCATGTAGAGATTGGCTTCTGAAGGGTTTTTCCTCTTTTTTCAATCTTCTTTCCTTCACTGGAATGTCTCCAGTGTCATAAGATGAAGGAGTTGATACTTACATGGGTATTCTCTGCATTGATCCTCTGTGGTCCCTTCAACCCAGTGTGGAGCCCAGGCTGCCTGTTGAGCTGGTCTTATCCCCAGGCCTGGGACAGACAGTTCCTGCCATGGTTCTCCTCTGAGCATGGATATAGGAAGGACATCTCCAGGGTTTAGGGTTGTTTGATCTTCCAGACTAACAAGTAAAATGGGCCAACAGTTGTTTACTGGCTCTGGCAGCACCTGAATCCCTCCCTGCCTCCCTCCCTCCCATCATCCATCCCATCATCCATCCCATCATCCATCCATCCATCCATCCATCCATCCATCCATCCATCCATCCATCCATCCATCCATCCATCCCTCCCTCCATCCCCTCACCTCTCAAACAACGCCAACCTCATCTATTGCTCTCTCTGGGCAGCCCCTGGAGTCTCCTACCCCTGGGCTCTGTCCAGGCACTTCCTGAGAGCTGGAGAGTTCTCCAAAGTCAAATGTGACCCTGCAAGATCCTAGCAAATTGTGTGGCTCCTGGTGAGCTTGTGCCTGGACATCTTCAGTAGCCACAGACCCAGGAGCAGCTCAGCAGGTGAGAGAACACTGTACAGGTGAGCTGGGTGTGAGTCCAGCAGGGAGGAACTCCTTCCTCCCCCAGTCTGCCACAGCCTTGCTCTGGAGCAGCTTTGCAGGTGCCTCACCATGGCTGAGTCCTGAGCCAACACCCTGTGCCCATCAGTGGGGCTTATTGGCTCAGGCAAAGCCTCACACAAAGCCCAGTCACATCTCTGTCCAGACCAGGCTTGTGTTTCAAGGGGTTCAACAGAGAACTTTGTATTCACAGAATCACAGAATATTCTCAGTTGGAAAGGACACACAAGGATCCTCGAGTCCCACCCTGAAGGGAATGGCCCATACAGGGGATGGACCTGGCACGTTGGCATTATTGGCACCAAGTTTTAACCAGCTGAGCTGATCTCAGGGTCAGATGTGCCTGGGAAAGGTCCTCTGAACACACCCAGGGTGGAGCTGGGCTCTTCTGGAGCTGCACCACTGCTCGTAAATCATCCCCTCATGGTCTTTGTGGTCATGGTGGCCTTGGCCAAAACCAGCCCTTTTGAGAAGATGAGGGTTGTTCTCTTGGCCACACAGAGCAGCTGGAGGTGGGATGAATCACAAACCACAGGGTATTCTGAGTTGGAAAGGACCCACAAGGATCGTGGAGTCCAACTCTTCCATGAATGGCACACACAGGGATCAAACCCACAACAAGGGGCTCCCAAGGCAAAGCTGACCCAGACATCACTCACTGGGTTTCCCAGTGCTCCCTCCCCAAGCCATGGGGAGCTGTGTCCATGTTGCCCTGTGCTCCCTGATTCCCATGGCTCTCACCATGCCAGGCTGTTCCCATGGGCTGGGTGCCAGCAGTGCTGGATCCACATTTCCCAGCCTGATTTCCTTTGTGAGATTTCCTCTTCCTTGCTGAGTGCAGATGTGTCCCATAGGAGAAGAGCATTAATATCCAGCAGGAATACACCTGGCCAACTCGGATTACTCCTTCATCCCAATCACTTCCCTCATCTTTTTCTGAAGGGGAAAGATTTTCATTCTGTAGATATGAAAACGCTGCTGAAAGGGCATTGTTTAATAAATGTGATGGGGAATAATGAGCTCTAAATACTGAATTCAGCCTTCGAGGAGGACAACAGCACCAGACAAAGTCGTACATTAGCTCCAGATTTATAATTCTGCAGAATGCAGATGATAAGATTGTGTGTGGGGCTTATGAGATAAAACACAGACTCATATATTCTGCATTTAAGGAAATAGGATTTTTTGGACAAAAGAGCAGAAATCTCCCTTCCAACTTTCACTTTTTGTACTTTTTAGATGCAGAAATGTTTCATTCTTTGCAAGGATTCATTGTGACACAATCTGCTGCTTACATTGTGCTCTCTGTGCATAAGCACTGTCCTTTGATCAGGCTGGTCAGGCAGCAGAGGCTGCAGCTCCCAGCTTCCCTTCCACACTCACAATTATTGTTATGCCAGAAAAATCACAGTCTTAATTAAATATCTTCCATTAACTCAGTTCTTCAGATGTACAGCCTTTTAGTGCATCTTTGATAGAAAACATTGATTGTGACACTTCAATGGACATTTATCTGCTCTCATCTAGAAGTTTCCTGAGGACATTCTTCTGTCCTCTGTATCAAGTCTCAGAGAAATATTCCCAATGTCTCACAGCAATGCTACTTGAGAATATTTTACTTTTTTCCCCCCCTTTTCTTTTCTAACCTGCTGGCAAAGGATCTGATGCTTATCTGAAATACAGCAGAGATTGTGATCACATCAAATATTTAGAGACGCACTTTGTCGCTTTGATTGGGGAGTGGAAATTGAGTTTCCCTGGATGTCTCTGCAGCCTCTGTCTTTCATTCCAACCCGACACAAAGCCTGCTGTCACCTGGACATGTTGGATGTAAAAGTTCTTTCACCCTCTAAATGGAAGGAAAGGGAAGTAATGGCTTCATCCTGCCCGTGGGTCACACCAAGGCCCTGCTGGAGCCGAGTGGCTGGGAAGCTCTGGTGGGAAAGGCCCTGGGGGTGCTGGTGACAGTGGCTGGACATGAGCCCAGGGGTGCCCAGGTGGGCAAGAGGCCAAGGGCACCTGGGCTGTGCCAGTCGTGGAGTGTCCCAGGCTCAGGGCAGGGATTGTCCCTGTGCTGGCACTGCTGGGAAACCACCTCAAATCTGGTGTCCAGTTCTGGGCCCCTCGGACATGGAGGAGCTGGAGTGTGTCCAGGGAAGGGAAGGGAGCTGGGAAGGGGCTGGAGCCCCAGGAGCAGCTGAGGGAGCTGGGGGGCTCAGCCTGGAGAAAAGGAGGCTCAGGGAGCACCTGGAATTCTCTGCAATCCCTGCCAGGAGGGGGGAGCCGGGGGGGGTTGGGCTCTGCTCCCAGGGAACAAGGGATGGGATGAGAGGGAACGGCCTCAGGCTGGGCCAGGGGAGGGGCAGGTTGGATATTAGGGAAAATTTCTTCACAGAAAGGGTGTTCACGCATTGGAACAGGCTGCCCAGGGCAGTGGTGGTGTCACCATCCCTGAAGGGATTTAAAAATCCTGTGGATATGGCTTTTGAGGACATGGTGCTGCTGGTTGGTGGTTGGGCTTGGTGATCTTAGATGTCATTTCTAACCTGAATAATCCTCTGACTCTGTGATAAAGGACCCGTTGAAGCTCCTTATGGAGTAAAATGGCAGAGCCCAGAACTGTTTCCTTCCTTGGCAGTGGTGGTTCCCATAAATAGCTGTGAGGTTGCAGATTTCAACTGGGAATAGTCTGTGGGACCACAATGGTGTCCCCAAGGTTTCCCTGTGTTGGGACACACGAGATGGCCTTTTGTGGAGGCTCCTGTGGTCTGTGTGCCATCCCCACAGGGCATCAATTGACCCAGCACCAAACAGCAGCCCTGGGGTTTGTCCTTCTCTCAGAACTGGCCAAGCCTTTGCTGCAGTCTGGTTTGATCTTTGAGTGGTGGTTCTCAGAAGGATGTGGACCTTCTGCAGACAGAGCAAAGGGGAGCAGGGAGAAGTGTCAGACACCTGAAAACTTGACTGTGAGAGAGATTGAGGACAGGGAGAAGAGAAACATCTGAGGACCTCAAGACTGAGTGACAGGAGGGCACAACCTCCCAACAGTGTCCTCCGGAGAGGACAAAGCAGCTGAGTTTGTGTGTCAGTAAAGGTAGAACAAGGTCCACCTCAAAGCAGCACAAGAAACACTCCCAGCAGACATATGGAAAGTCTCTGGGCAGCAGTGAAAGGTGGCACAGAAGCTGCAGCCTCCATTCCTGAGCTGCTTTGAACAGGTCTGTGGCCACATACAGGGGGATGGCAGGGGCTGGATGCCCCAGCTCTTGGAGAAGGAGCTCTGCAGGTTATTTCCTCTTCGCTCTGCTTGCCTGTTCTTGAGGCCTACAAGTTCCTGCAGTGCTACTTGAAACCTTGGATGAGACCCCAGTGAAGAGGTGTGAGGAGCCTCCTCAAGGGCCGAGTCCATGTGTGTGTGGATAAATGTACATGAGCACACAGCCATGGCCTTGGGAGCTTCCCAAGTTCTTCCACTCCATGACACATCTCTTCTCTTTCAGCTTTGCTGTGCATTGGCCCATGCTGACGATCCATCTGGGATTGATAACAACCAAATCCAGGGAATCTTTCAGCACTACACAAGTATCCCCTTTCAGCTGTTACTGGGGATCCATGGCCACCTTCTGGCTCTGGCTCTGTGTCCCCAGTTCGCTGAGGAGCATCCAAGGCTAAAGAGGAAAGATGGAGCCCATGGCTTGGGAGAACAACCTGACTTTGCAAGGCCCATTCTCAAACCCACTTGAACACCCTGTGCAGGAAATGCAGGGAAAATGTCAGCAGGAACCTGACTGGGAAACATCTCAGGCAAAAAAGAGGAAAAATTAGTGTGTTATAAGCAACTAGAATATAAAGATTATCACTAAATCTCATTTCTGTCACTGACTGTCCCTGTCCAGTGGAACTGCCTGGAAGAATGTACTGGTAGGAAGGAACTGAAGCCATTGTTTCCTGATTTATGATACACTGGAAGTTTTCCAAGGAAAGGTAGTGAAATCCAACCCATCACTCCTCAGACTGGTTCTGGTGTCCAACCACGGGGTGTCTGTGTGTTGTGATGCTCTAGGAAGGGTCCTGCAGATAAACAGGATGGGTTTGTGCAGTGACATGTTGTGGCACTTGTTTTTAACCCCAGCAGAATTTAGAAGCAGGAAGGAGGAGTTTGAAGAGAGACAGGGGCATTCAGTGCCATGAGCTTGTCAGTCAACTTTTATCAAAGAAATAAGGAGAGTTAAAATAACATTTTTGTGTTGAGAGGTGATTGAAGTTTGGCAAACCCATCAAATCTTTATTTTCACCTTTGGTAGAGGTTTTTCTTACGAGTTAAATTATTCAGATAGTGCAGATAAACAGAAAATAACACCTTCAGTGTTATACAACCCAAAATACAGGACGGAAGAGATGGCAAATAATCCATCATCTGCTGCATTTATTCTTCTACTTCTCAGTAGTATTCAAATGGAGCAATTCATCTGCCTATACATCTCCTTCCTGAATGATCCAGTCTGTCAATGGAAGGCAGGTGCAGGTCTGACTTCCCCATTCTTCCAGGAGCTCTCACTCTCCAGCTGTGGGGATGTTGGTTTTCCCAAAGAATTTTGGGCCAGCTGCAGAAAGTGAAGGAAAGCAGTTTTGAATATTCACAGAAACCTTTGTTAGGTGCCCATGGACAGCATGAGACCTTTCCAAGGAGTTTGGGAAACCATAGACTTGGAAATCACAGAATCATTAAGGCTGGAAAAGACCTCCAAGATCATCAAGTCCAACCTTTGACCAACTAAACCATATCACAAAGTGTCACATCCACTTGTTTTGTGAGCACCTCCAGGGATGGGGACTCCACCACCTCCCTGGGAAGCCCCTTCCAATGCCTGACCACTCTTGGATATTTCCTAATATCCAGTCTGAACCTCTCTTGGCACAGCTTGGATTTCCCTTGTCCTGTCAGGGGTTGCCCCCAGTTCCCCACAAGCTCCTTTCAGGAGCTGTGCAGGAGGTTGTCCCCAAGCTCAGGCTTTCATGGAGCTTTAAACCATGAGCAGAATTTCACCCATGAGCTGCTTCAAACTCCTGCAGCCCATGGACAGAGACCCTTCTGGGCAGCTGGGCTGTGGTGGGACCTTCCCACCCCTGCCTGGGAACTGTGTCCCTGTGGATGGTGGAGCTCTGGAAGCCACAGCCAAGCCCTGGGAACATGGCACAGCTCAGAGGCTTTCATTGCTGGGGTGATTGGAGGCTTGGAATGTAATCCTGCTTGGGATTGCACACACCCAGGTGAGCCTGGACAGCTTTGCTCAGCCTCTCCTGACATGTGGGAATGATTCCCCTTCACGTGTCCTTGGAATGTGGGCTGGGCTTTCCCAGAGCTGCTCTGTGTGGGAGTGGGGGCCTTTAGACAGAGTTTATTAAAGAAGCCCTTCCATTGAGTCATGAGGAGCAGAAAGGACCCCCTAAACTTAAACCCTCTAAAGGGCTGTGGCTGGATCCAGTCTTAGCCTCAGACTTTGTCAGTGGGATCAGTTTAAGGATTTATAGAGGTGTGATTGAACCACTTTGTCCCACAGCTTTTAAGGATGGCAAACTGAGAATAGTCTTATAAAATGAATCATTTATTATTACAAATGGTCAGACAAAAGATCTTAATCAGAATTATTTACTACACAATATAAATGCTAAAACTACTGGTAGTATAGTGTAAGATAGGACAGTGCACTAGATTGAAACAATTAGGGAAGAAATTATATTAAAGGTCAGTTGATCTCAGGATCAGTTTGATCTCAGGGTCAGTTGATCCCAAGGTCAGTTGATCTCGGGATCAGTTGCCCAACTGCTGAGCACCATGAACTTCTCCTTTGAGGATCATGCTCTGCTTAAAAACTGTGTAACACAACTCATAAAACCACAAAAAAAACCACAAAACAAAAAACCCTCTCCTTAATTCTGCAAGAGAGATCATCACTAATCATCAGGATTTAATCATCTCACAGATTACTACAACTATGAGAATATTAAATATAATTTCTTTCTAGTGTTGTCGAGTATTGTGATTTTTATAGAGAGCTATTTGATGTTCAGTGTGTTCAATAGAAACCTCATTTTTTTAAGTAGAGGGTTATTTTTTTTAAATAAAAGCAAGCTAAATAAGGGGCTGAGACTGAAAGTACAAATCAGGTATAAGCAGAAGCCTCGAAACCCCCTTTTTACAAAACCCTTCACATTCCTTTAACTTGATTTCCTTTTGTCTTTTAAAACCCAGTTTCATGGCTGCTGAGGAAATAACTGGCTGTTAGAAATGAGGTGATTTTGCCTTGCTTTGCCCCAGAGCTGCTCTCAAGTCAGATGCCTCTGAGGTGGGGGGTTTTAAATTATGGAATATTTTAAAACAAAAGAAAATATTTTTTTATAATAATAATTTCTTTTCAAACTGCGGGGAAAAAAACATGGTGACAATATTTCTAGATTTTATAAAAGCTTAGGAAGCAACACCTAAAACTTGAGGCCAGTTTGACCAGGTGGTGTCCCCAGAATAGTTGCCTTTAGTGATGAGAGCAAGTGTTTAATGACTTGAGAGCACTCGTTGTGCTGTCTGGCACTGGGAGACACCCCGGGTGCAGCAGCAGTGGCAGCAGCCCCTTGGAGTTGTTCTTTTCCCTGAATTCTCAGCCCATCCTCCCCTTCTGAGGGTTCCACCTCTTTCCAAAGCTCCCTGTTCCCTCTGGTGCTCCTGGCACCCCCTGAGCTCCCAGTTGCTGTGGGATGGAAAGCAGGAGTCCTGTCTCGGGGCCAGTGTTGTGTTTCCTGCAGCTGGGGGAGAACTTTGCTGTGAGTTCCCACTCCAAATGAGCTGTTCTGACTTAGACAAGAAACTGCCAAAGCAAACTGAGGTGCTAAAGCAAGTTGTGTGTGATTCAGTGACTCACAACCCACCTTCCCTGAGAAAACAATGATCCTTGCCTTGACATGGTGGGAAGGGCCCTGTTTTGGTGGCAAAGTCCCACTTTGAGGTATAAACTCGAGCCCCTCGTGTTTCCAGCCATCCCAGGGGGTGTGGTGGGGGTTGCAGAACCAGCACTTGGAGTCCTGCAGCCCTTTGGATCATATTGCATTTTAACCAGTGTTTTTTGTCTGCCTCAATTTCCATGACAACTCCAAGTGATAAATGTGCTCTTCATTATGGGGACAAAAATAGCCCCATTGCACAGGTTGGTGTGCAAGTCCCACTGCTGCCCCAACGGGCCATTCCTGCTTGGAAACAGGGATATGGCAGGTTGGAGTAAGTTCCTTGGAAAAATTCCCAGCAGAGGTATTGAAAAGCAATTAATATTCACAGAAAGATTACTGATTGAGATTACTTTCACTCTGCTGGCTTTTAAATAGCAGCATCTCTTATTAATGCCATCGCTCCTAATAAATGCAATTAAAATTGTTGGCTAATGAAAATTTTAGTGTTAATTTATATAATACAAACTTTTTCCTTGCAATTAGAGCTTTCTTGATTCTGTAACATGTTATTCAGGGAGAGAGAGAGAGAGAGACTATCATCCCTGATTACATGTCTGTCATTTGGTTAGAAAAGAGCAATTTTTCAGAGTCTTCCTTGTTAACATCAACCAAGAGACTTCTCAAAGCAGCAGCAGCCAAAGTTCTGAAGTGATATTTTAAGTAAATCACATCAAAAGTCAACAGTGATGTTTTATATAAGCACTTGCATTGAGAAGCCACTGAATTCAACATTTGCCATTGTGTCTGCTCAGCTTTGAGAGGTGCATTGGATACATTTATTGGTACAAGGACCAGGGTTTGGCAGCTCAGAATATTCCATCGTTCCTGGAATTTCAGTTTCTCCTGTTGTCTGCTCTGGTTTCTGGTTTTTCACAGGGTAAGGCACTGAATTTGGAGAAGTCCTTTAGTCCCTGACATTTCTCCATGTTAATGTAAATCCACACATGGAAACAACAGCTGTTGAATCAATCCTTTGCTCACACTCTTCATGGAATTCTCCAGATCCCTGGGAACTTGGCACGGGGCTGGGCAGTGCCAGGCTGAGTCAGCCCAGGCTGTGGCACTGCACACACTCTGCTCTTACAGGAGGAAACAACCTCAGGCTGCTCCAGGGGAGGTTTATTGGGGGTTATTAGCTTGGATGAGGCTTGGAGCACCCTGGGATTGTGGAAGGTGTCCCTGCCCATGGCAGGGGGTTGGAATGAGATGAGCTTTGAGGTCCCTTCCAGCCCAAACCATTCTGGGATTCTGGGATTCCCACTGATAAAATTGTGAACTCGTTTGTCATCAGAAGCCCCTTTTTCTGACTTCCTTCCCTCTTTTCCCTCTCTGTGACTAAATTCAGTCTATGAGAAAGACCAAATTTCCCACTTCTCATCTTCACATTGGGATGCCTTTTCCAGAGGAAAAGCAGGGTTGTCCTGCAGTTTTTAAAGCAGAGTGGCCCTCAGTGTCTTGTGCCTTGTTGGCAGCAGCATCACACCCAAGGCCATCCCTCTGCCTGTGCCAGGGTGTGCAAGGTGTGTCCTCTCATTTCATCTGAACAGGGGTGACAGCAGCATTCCTCAAGGAGCCTCTCCTGAAGCCAAGTGGGATGAGCTGGAGCACTGGTGCTGTGGAACATCTCTGCCCATCCAGAAGCTTCTGCTTCTCTCTGACTGTGCCCTTCAGTTCCTACAGAAAACACCTCATTCACTTTGATGCTTCTCTTGTCTTTCCCACTTCATGTTCATCCTCTCACACCTTCAGATTATGCAAAACTCCCTGAAGATGTTTATTTCAGTGAGAATTTTACTTGACTCCAGAAGAACCTTGTGAGCTGTGCAATGGGTTCTGCCACCACTTGGATGAGAGAGAATTTGGATTTTTTACCTCTCTGCAGAACATTGAGTTGCCACTTTCTAACTACAAAATCTAACTACGTTTTCAGTGTAATTATAATTTATTTACTGCCTTGCTCAGCTGGTTTTTGCTGCAGACTTGTAGTTAATCTTTGTGTGCATTTGGCAAATCTAAACCTGCTGATGTGACTGCAGAGTGTTTGCTGGGATTCCTGGATCCATGGTCACCAGGGCTGTGTGGGGAAGGCTCAGTGTTGTGCTTTCACAGTGTGAGCTCCAGACTGCAAAAAGAACAGGGAGAACAGGGGAACAGGGAGAGGAAAACAGCTGGATGTCAAACACAACCCAACCCATGGCAGGGAGTTGGAATGAGATGATCTTTAAGGTCCCTTCCAACCCAAACCATTTTGTGATTCTATGAAGATAATTAATATTCCAACTATGAAATCCCTTTGAAAACCAGTTTTGGTGAGCATGGCATGTCTGAATCTCTATTTAGCTTTGGATACTGAGCACCCTGGATACCAAAGCACATTTTTCCACCAGCTCTTGTGGGTTTTGCTGCACATTTCTCCTTGTTTCTGTGGAATCAGTGAGGAGACTGTGGACATGCAGCTCACACTAATGGCAGCAATGTGCTTTCCTATCAGGCTCCAAATTTCCAGCTCCCATCCAAAGCAGGCATTTCTGGGATAACTGGCACTGGCAGATGCTTGTCACCTGAAATTTTGCAGATCTGGTTTCCAAACAGAAGAGGAGATTTATTTGCTCTGTGGGTAATGAGAACGACATGATGCCAAATTCTTTCTTCCTTTCCTGTGCTGTCCCTTCCAAACTCCCAAGTCTGTGAGATGTGGGTGAGGCATCAGGGAAGGCTGGATCAGGAGCAGCATGACTTTGGAGCTGGTGTACTGAAGGGAGTCCTACTTCCACAAGTATGAAAATGTCCTCAGTTCTACTGTCCTGTGGCCTTGGAAATGGGCTGTGTTGATTCCTGGTCCTGTGATGATGTGCTGACCACAATGTTGGGAGAAGGAGAAAGGGCAAAGTCTGGTCTCAGACACAGGGGGTGATTCTTGGGGGTGGTTCTGTGCAGGGCTGAGGGTTGGACTCAGTGATTCTTGTGGGTTCCTTCCCACTCAGCATAGTCTGGGATTCCATGGTCCTGGTGGGTTCCTGGCTGTGCTTCTCAGGCTCCAGCTCTGACCCTTCTGTTGCAGCAAAACAAGAGCAGCCCAAAATGGGAGAAAACCAATTTAGAGACACAAAGGATTGTTCTTCTTGACCTTCTTTGATTTTTTCCAGGCCCTCTCATCCATGGAGGAATTCAGAAACCTGGACCGGGATATCGAAGGCTCTGCAAAACGGTGGAAGAGATTTGTTGAATCCGAGTGTCCCGAAAGGGAGAAGTTCCCTCAGGAGTGGAAGAACAAGTCGGCCCTGCAGCGCCTGTGCATCATGAGAGCCCTGCGGCCCGACCGCCTCCCCTGTGCCCTCAGGTGGGACCTGGCACTGCCCCCACGGCCCCTCCCCAGCAGGAAGGGGTTTCTAGGCCATAGGAGTAATTCAGGAACATGTTGTTTGTTGTAGAATGTGAGTTCTGACAAGGAGTCTGTGAATGAGCCACCTGGTAACTGAGGGTGGGGAGGCCCTGGCACAGGGTGCCCAGAAAAGCTGTGGCTGCCCCATCCCTGGAAGTGTCCAAGGCCAGGTTGGAGCAACCTGGGATAAGGGAAGGGGGTGGAATAAGATGGGCTTTAAGGTTTCTTCCAACTCAAACTCTTCACAGAATCCCAGAATTCTGTGAAAGGACTGAGCTGGATGGATCCACAGGGATCCTGGAGTCCAACCCTCAGCCCTGCACAGGCCCATCCCCAAGAGTCCCCCCTGTGCCCAGAGGATCATCCCAGCCCTCCTGGAGCTCTGGCAGCCTTGGGGCTGTGCCCACTGCCCTGGGGACCCTGGGCAGTGCCCACCCACCCTGTGGGCAAAGAACAACCTGGTGCTGAGCTCCAACCTCCCCCTGCCCTGACACAACTCCAGCCATTCCCTGGCTCCTGGCCCTGGTCCCCCAGAGCAGAGCTCAGTCCCTGCCCCTCCTCTGCCCCTCCCCAGGGACTTGTCCCTGCAATGAGGTCTCCCCTCAGGCTCCTCTTCTCCCCCTCAACACACCCAGTGCCCTCAGCTGCTCCTCACACCTTCCCCTCCAGGTCAGACACATCTTCTTTGCCTCCTTTGGACTCTGTCTCTCTGAGTTTTTCTGTGATTCAGTGGTCTCTGAAGACCGCAAAACAATCAACAAATATTCCATTTAGGTGAATTTCTTGCTCAGGGGGACCCAGCCTCCATGTCACCAGTAGGGTGGAGCAGTGTCCCTGGCACTGGGGGAGGAGCAGACAGGCCAGGTCAGAAATGGAGTCTCTGGAACATTGAGAGTTCAATATCATTGCTTTTAGTTCCTTTTTGGCCATTCCTTAAACACCAGAATAAAGTGTAGAAGTAAAGGAAATTCTTACAGAGGTTTTCTCTCTTTTTTTCCCCCTGTAAAATGCAAAATTTATGTGCTGCTGGTTCTGAAACTTGTAGTTGTGAATTATGTAGTGAAGGTAACTGGGCGAGACTAAACTTCCCAAGTTATGCAAAAGCAACACGCTTATTCCAGGAGAAACTAAAGGTCTTTCACTCCATGAGGACTTGTTTTCTCCTTCTGTGTCCTGGTAGTCAATACTTTGACATTTCTCTGCTGTGTCTCATGCTCCTGCCTCTCCAATAGTTTATATTACTGCACCACCTGCCATGTGAGTGTAGCTGGGTTGTTACTGTGCATGAACTAAATCTGTTTGTGTTTTAAAGTTCACAGAAAAATGCAGACAAGGCTGAGTGAAGTCTCCCCATGGTCAATGTTATTAGAATAAATACTGTAATTTATCATAATCATAATAATCTAAACCATCTTCTTTTTCATTTCTTACTATTCTGGCTGGATTTTTCCATATGTCTTTCAGCTGAAAATATTTTTGTTTAGCTTGAGTAAAATAAGCACTTGTTTTTCTGGATTTTTAAGTGCATATTTCATTTAAACAAGTTTAATTCATTTCCTTCTTACTCACATGGCTCAGAAATAACTGGAACGAATTTCAGCCCCTTTCATATCTCTCTCTTTTATGAAAAGGGAATCCAAGTTCAAAAGCTCGCCTGGATATTTTTAGGGTCTGGGCACATCAAGCTTTTCTGTTTGCACACGAGTATTTAGATGGTTTTTATGTCTTGTTTTTTATCTGGAAGTGGGTTAGAACACAAACAAGTGCAAACAGCAACAATTCACAGCATCTTCCCCAGGAGTTTGGAAATTCCTGTTTCTTCCTTCAATGTTACTGAAGAACATCAGCAAAAAGCTTCTTGCAACACCTTGTGCTCCCACTCCTCCACATCCATGATGAGGGCAGACCAGTCCAGCAGCCACTGGCAGGGTTTGACTTGGTCATGGGAACTCCTTCCCAAGGCTGATGCTTTTGCCTTAGGGAGAGTCCTTGGAAACAGCAGAGCTCTGGTAGCTGGTACCTCCATCCCTGGTTATGGCACTGACATGGACTCCTCAGGGACAGGAGGGGCAGAGGAGGGGCAGGGACTGAGCTCTGCTCTGGGGGACCAGGGCCAGGAGCCAGGGAATGGCTGGAGTTGTGTCAGGGCAGGGGGAGGTTGGAGCTCAGCACCAGGTTGTTCTTTGCCCACAGGGTGGGTGGGCACTGCCCAGGCTGCCCAGGGCAGTGGGCACAGCCCCAAGGCTGCCAGAGCTCCAGGAGGGCTGGGATGATCCTCTGGGCACAGGGGGGACTCTTGGGGATGGGGCTGTGCAGGGCTGAGGGTTGGACTCCATGAGCCTTGGGGGTCCCTCCCAGCTCAGCACATCCTGGGATTCTGGGGTTCTGTGAGGGCAGCCCTCCCCTCCTGCACATGTGGGCCACTTCAAAGCCTCCCACTCACATTAGTTGTGTTTCCCAGTCCCCAAAGCACTCTTTCACAAAGCTGAAATGTAATGTAAAACAAGAATGTTGTGACCTCAGATCTGATGGACTTTGTTAAATTTTGTGAACTGAAGCTTTCCAGCAGCAATTTAGCAAATCTTGACCCAGAACAGGAAAATGTACTTGAAAGGGGCACAAAAAAAAAAAAAAAGGAAGCTCTTTTTTTGCAATCCCTCAGGCATTTCAACTCCAGCTGCCTTTCAGCAGTCCTTGAAGGAGCCTCTCAGCTCTCCTAGAAGGTGGCTGCCTTCAAAAAGCCTGACTCATGTATCTGCACTCCAGCAACATTCCTGGGCTTTGAATATAACATTCCTACCTTTGAATCAGTGTGCAGTGTATCCTCTTTTTCTACAGTAGGATGTGAGAAGGCCTCCCTGGGGACGCCCCACACTCCGTTCTGCTCAGGCAGCTGCTGTGGAGCTGAACCTTCTCCTGTTCACTCTGTTGTATTTTTCTTGTGATTCTCATGCCAAGGCTGCACACACCAGGTATTCTTACAGCTCTTCCCTTTTAGCTTTCCAGACCAAGGTAATTTTGTGGATCATCTGGACTTTTTGTGACTTGGTGCTTCCTCTGGAATTGCAAAGCACATGGCAGGTTCCTGTACCTTCACTTATTTCTTCTCACCTGAGATACCCAAGTCAGAATCATCCAGAGCTTGTATTGCACCTCTCAAAGCAGCCTTGCCCTGGCAGCTCCCACAGTTCTCCCTTCATTTGTCAGGAACTGGGGTGCCATGTGTCATCCCACCCTGTACAAGGTGCCAGGCATTGCTCCTGAGGGATAACCCTGCAAGCCCAGCCTGCAGATCCTCTCCACAATTATTTCATGTCCATTTTCTTAATTCAGTTTCTCATTTGTTTGAATCAGCAAAATCAAAACTAATTGGAGCACAGGTCTGATGAGGAGCAGCTGAGGGAGCTGGGGGGGCTCAGCCTGGAGAAAAGGAGCTCAGGGGGCACCTGGAATTCTCTGCAATCCCTGCCAGGAGGGGGGAGCCGGGGGGGGTCGGGCTCTGCTCCCAGGGAACAAGGGCCAGGAGGAGAGGGAACGGCCTCAGGCTGGGCCAGGGGAGGGGCAGGGTGGATAGTAGGGAAAAAAAATTCAATTAAAGGGTTGTAAAGCCCTGACACAGTCTGCCCAGGGAGTCCCCATCCCTGGAAGTGTTGAAAAAACACGTGGATATGGCACTTGAGGACATGGTTTAGTGGTGACTATGGTGGTGGTGCTGGTTGAGGGTTGGACTTCATAAACTTGAAAGTCTTTTAAAGCCTTAATGATTCCACGATTCCATGATTCCATGATAATTAATTATTTGCAGGAGAATCTGCCTTTTCTGAACAAGAGCAGACTGGCAAAACTTTTTCTCTCTGGCAGAGATTTTGTAGAAGAAAAGCTGGGCAGTAAATTCGTGGTTGGGAGATCCTTGGATTTTGCAAGAACCTTTGAGGAATCAGGGCCTGCAACCCCAATGTTTTTCATCCTGTCCCCAGGAGTGGACCCCCTGAAGGATGTGGAGAAGCATGGTAAATAAATCCTGTCTCTAGGCATAGCACAGCCTTGTTTTTTATCTGCTGCATAATTATCTTAGCATGACATTCCTGTTTTGTTTTATTTTTTTTAACTCATCTCTTTGTAGATAATGAAGTAATCTGTTAAAAATAGATAATTGTGAGAGGATTGGGTTTGGGGTGTTGTTTTGATTTGATTTGATTTGATTTCCTTAAACTTTCTGGATTTTCATCTAAAGTTTAAATTAAACTTGTCTCCTTCCTGCCTTGCCTGGACTCCCAGTGTGGTTCACACTGCAATGATCTCTGAGCTGGGTTTGTGCTCAGCCTACAATTTACGTCAGAGGTACCCAGTGTGCTGTCAGACAGCTGCTTGTGCAGGGGAGGTTCAACCAGAGGACCCTTGAGGTCCCTTCCAACTTGATATTCCATGATTTTGTGAAAACTAAATATAAGGAACAGCTCCCTGCAACAGAGCAGAGCTCAGTCCCTGCCCCTCCTCTGCCCCTGCCCAGGGACTTGTCCCTGCAATGAGGTCTCCCCTCAGGCTCCTCTTCTCCCCCTCAACACACCCAGTGCCCTCAGCTGCTCCTCACCCCTTCCCCTCCAGGCCCTTCCCCTCCTCCATTCCCTCCCTTGGACACTCTCAAGACCTTTCCCATATTTTGGTGCCCCAAAGCTGCCCATGTGCAGAATTCACTCTGTGTCTCAGCTCCACTGTAGAAAAATTGCCATTTTGAGCCTGGATGTCCCTCTGGAGCAGAGGGAACTGATGCCTTTGGACACTGGGCTGCCCCAGCTCTCCATTCCCTCATCACATGTCTTTTCTCCTTCCCCAGCAATGTGCTCCAGGTATATCCAAGCCCATGACTTGATCCCAAGCCCTGATGCTCCTGTGCACTATGGAGCCTATTTAAACTATATGTTTAAATTATATGTATATTTAAACTATATGTTTAAAGGTTGCCATAGCAGAGCTGCTGGCTGGTGTTTAACAGGCTGATCTCAGGACTAAACATCATCAGGCCTGGCAGATACCAGTCCTTCTGAGCTCAGCCATCCCCCAGGGGACTGGTGGGAGGATACTGACCTGTGGATTCTTTTTCCTGCCTACAAAACATTCCAAAATCATGTTTGTGTCCATCTTTACCCACATTCCCATAAGCAGCTGTCAGAGCTTTGGAGCGTGGAGCAGCCTCAGCCACAGGCAGCCCAGCTCATGAGGAATTCCTGGGATTTGGCTTGTTTTTCAGGGTCTTTCTGCCCCCAAACCAGTTGTCATTACTGGGAATTGAAGGGACCCACCCAAGGAAGTTCCTGGCTTCCCTTTCCCTGTGAAATCATCCATTGGTGATCCTGTCTCTCACTGTGTTATTTTCTTGTATGGGAAATGAAGCGTTAAAATCCAACCAGGAGTAGTTTAATTGGAATTGTAAAGATGAGTGTGGCTGAGCACCTGGGGTTAGTCAGCCAGAAAAGTTACAGCAAGAAAAAGTGAAAAAAGAATGTAATGAACTCAAATCACTGCTACAGAGCAGCTGCACTGGCCCTCAAGCTGCCTCACTGGAGCTGGGTTGGCTTCATTATTAATACTTTCTCTGTCCTTCGTTAGGTTTTATTAAAGTGCAAGTCTGGCCAGATAATTCTTGGGAATGGAATTTGGCTTCTTCCAGATGCTTCTCCTCATGGCAACATGGAGAGGGCCCTGGAAAACACTGGTGGGCTCAGGAAGCTTCCCCATGTCCTGGAGCAGCCTGGCTGTGTGTCCCCTGTCCTCTGCAGCAGAGCAGACCCTGCACTGTCCCCCTGCAGTCCTGGTCCCATCTGTGACCTGGAAATAACTGATATTCATTGATTATTCATCTGGTCTGGGTAGTGCCCTGCCTTCTGTAATTTGCCTCTTCTTGAGAGTTCTGAAGGCAGAGGAGGAGATTAGAGGCTTTGAAATTTGGCAGCAACCAGAGATGGGGGGAAAGAGAACTGGAAAGTGAAATATGAGGAGAGCTGGATCCCAGGGAGCTGTGGGAAGGTTAAGCAGAGAGCTTGAGTTTGGATGTTTGTTTTCCTTATGGCCTTGTACCATGAGATGGTTCCTGAGTCTTGCAAGACAAATCTTTTCCTTGTTTTCCTATAAAACATGTCTGCTTTTAGCAGAAGTTGGGAATTAGCAGTGCAGTGTCTGCAGGAAGGCAAACCTGTATGTAGAGATAAGTGGAGGCAATCCCAAGGGATCAGCACTTGGGGATGTGTGTCCTGGCTCCCTGGCTGAGCCAAATCCATCCTGTGGTGACGTGGGGACGTTTGTGGGGCTGCTTCCCATCAACAGCACCAATTTGGGTTTGTCTTCTGAGGAGCATCAGCAGAGAGAGCTGGATCCAGGCACCTGCTTCTCCTGTGAGATGAAGAGCAACTGGTGCCCTCCCTCCCTGGGTGACAGATGGATTCAGAAAACCAACCAGATCTTTGGCCACGATCTTTTAAAGGATCTGAGGCACTGGGATGTTACAGGGAAATCAGGGGAGTCCAAAGGATCATCACAGACTAAATGAAGAAACACTAACTAGCTGCCATCCTTCCTCCAGAGCAGGGCAGCAAGGGCCATGGATTTGGGGAATCCCAGCCTGCACGTGCAGAGGGATGTAGGATGTAGGAGGGCCAGTGGGATGGTCTGGGTGGCTCCTGGAGCAGCCCTTCCCATGGGCTTTGCTGCTCTCCACCCACTGTGGGCCTTCCCACACACACTGTGGGGCATCCAAAGGCAGCTCCAGACCTCCCAAAGCCTGGGATGATCCATGAGAAATCTGGAGGGTTGACTCCTCTCCAGATCCAAGACATCCAGGAGGCCTTTTTTGAGGCCACAGGAAGCTCCCACAGCTTCCATTCCAGCTGCCTTCTCAAAACCAAACGTGTTCCAGCCTCACTGCTGCAGCCCACCCACATCACAGGGGCATTTCCCCACCCAGCTGGGGGTGTTCAAAGCTTATTTCAGCAGCAGGAAAAGGTTTTAATTTCTGCCCACTCTAAAAGGTGTTTTGACACGAGGTTGCAGGGGAAGAATGTTCTTAAACAAAAAGCACTTTGTAATAACATACCTTTGTGTTGATGCAGTTCTGTAATTACAAGAGGCTGGAAGAAGCTGCTGCTGTTTGAGCACTTGGGCAAGGAATAGGGGAGAGCCAAGAGAATGAGACAAGAGAATTGTTATCAAAAGTGTGATGGCTCTTCTCTGAGGGTTTGGGGGTAAGGGAGCTCTGCCCAGCTGTGCTGAACTCACTCCCTGTTTCGTTTTAGGGAAGAAACTTGGCTATACATTTAACAACAGGAATCTCCACAATGTTTCCCTTGGACAAGGCCAAGAGGTTGTTGCTGAACAAGCTCTGGATCTGGCTGCAAAGGAGGGTCACTGGGTCATCCTTCAGGTAAGGGGGTCACTGGCCAGTCCTGCCCTGTCCCAAGCTGATCCCTTTGTGAGGGCATTCACAGAATCCCAGGATGTGCTGAGCTGGGAGGGNCCCTTCCCCACCTTCCTTCCCTCCTTTGGACACTCTCCAATGGCTCAAGACCTTTCCTATATTCCTGTCTGCACAGATGGGATGAGGTGTCACCTGTGTGTCCCCTTCTCCCTGAGCTGCTGCAATCCATTGCTCTCACCAGGCACTGTCAGCCTGGTTTCCTTCTCTTGGGTGCAGTTTTGGGGAGGCCTCTGAGGGGAGGTTTGCTGCACTTTCCTGTGCCTTTATTTGCTCCATGAATAAATTAAGAGCTCTGTCCTTCAGAACCATTGGGCTCATTCTCTGCCTGCTGCTCAAACTCACCCTGGATTTCAGTAAGCTCAAGACTCACTCACTGAAGGAAAAGCAAAGTCTCTCTGCACTGGTGCAGGTTCCTTGTTGCTCCTAAACCAGGGAAGTGTTTGAATTTCTTATCACAACTCCAGAAAATGCTTCAGAGCCTGTGAGATTGTGAAAGGAGCTCTGTCTTTGTCAAGTGCTCTCTGGAGCCACTCATTTAGTGAGTGCTTGGGTTTGCTGATGTGCAGTGGGTGATGTCAGCTCTCATTACTGGTCTTGGGAACCCCTCTGATTTCCTTGATGGGGATTATATAAACTTGTATTATCACTGAATTGTTTGCATAAAATTAGATTAAGACAAATCTTTGAGGCCTGATCTGAGCCTGCAGGCCTGTTTTTCAACATAAATTAAATACCCTTGATATTTTGATCTTAATTTTTGCCATTTTTTTTTATACTCCCTGTAAGGTAAACAATGCTGAGCTTCTGGAGAGCTTTTTATAAAAAGGGCTGCTGCAATATTGGCAGCTGCTTTGAGGTGGTGAAGAAGGAAATATGCAGCTTTTTGAACCCTATTCCTTTCAGTAATGCAACATGAAGGGTTCTTTTCTACAATGATGATGTGATGCTGTAAAGGATCCATTAGGAATGTCAGCCTCCTTGAGTTCTTTCAGTGTTAACAGATGAGCACTGAGGGGCTGAAGGGTTTTTGTTTCATCCATTCCCATCTTCTCTGGTGGGCTGAGCGACCAGTAAGAGGTTTCAGCAAACACTGAAGGTTAAATCAGAAGAAATCCTTCCCTGTGAGGGTGGGGAGGCCCTGGCACAGGGTGCCCAGAGAAGCTGAGGCTGTTCCATCCCTGGAAGTGCCAGATTGCATGGAGCTTGAAGAACCTGGGATAGTGGAAGGTGTCCCTGCCCATGGCAGGAGGTGGAATGAGATGGTTTCAAGGTCCCTTTTAACTCAAACCTTCCCATGATCTTATGATTAAATCAGAAGAGCTGCAAAAATTAGATTTCTGTAAAACAACAATGTTCCTGGTTGGGCTGCTGGATTTCCAGCAACACCTTCCAGGTGTGACTGTCTCTGGTGGCTCAGAGCAGGTTCCCCCTGATTTTGGAGAGGAGCTGAGCTCAGCTGCAGCAGCAGGTTGTGATGGGAACTGTGTGAGCTGAGCCCAGCAGTGACTCGTGGCCATGGGGACAGGCTGCCTGGTGCCACTGCTGGGTCTCCTCAGGGTCAGCCACACATCTGGGATTCCCTGTGCTGTAATCACAAACTGGTAACACTTCATACCTGTAAATATTCCAGTTCTGTGCTGTGCTCGGTCTGGAATAACGGGATACAGGCAACATGGACTGACCACAGAGATCAGAGCTCTTGTCTGTGGATCACACACCTCCTGGGCAATCCAGGCACTGAGGGCTCCACGGGGAGCTGGAGTCACTCCCTGTGGTCTTGGGACAGACCTGGCCACATCCAGCAGGAGTTTGGGGCAGCAGCACCACTGTCAGCAGTGGGTGGCTGGATGAGGCCCATGCAGTGACAGCAAACCCTGGCACCTCACTGCCACCAGACTGGCCAAGCTGCTCAGCTCCAGAGCCTGGCACTGTGTCCCCCTTAGTGTTCCCATCTCCTGCCAAGGGCTGGAGCTGCATGGAACGTGGGAAAGAGGGAGAGCAGCCTGAGGGGCCAGAGGTGGGTCCCCTACATTGACAGGCAAGACCTCCCTGTCTAAAAACACTCCTTTAGGGCCAGCAGAATTCCACTGCCATGGAATTGTGGTTTAGAAGGTTGGACAAACCATCTTCCCAAGGCATAAAATCTCCCCTCTGGTAAAATCAGTATCCAAACTCATCACAGCAGGAGTCAGTGGGAAGAGTCCCACAAAGGATTCTCCTGGCACCTCAGCCAGAGGTGGATCACAGCAGGGATTTGCCATGTGGTATTTTGTTGGGCAAGATCTCTCCTGCAAGGGTTTTTTGATGACAAACACCTCACAAACAGCTTCAGGGGTGTTTGCACAAGATCTGGAGTGACATAGACAACTCAATTTACAAAAGTGTCCCAGGATTTGTGGATCATTGCTTTGTTAATAAAAGAAAGGACAGAGCAGATCTCAAGAGGCACTCAGGGTAATTTTACCTAGATTAATTAAACTCATTATTTGAAGGCTGTATCCCACCCACAGGACAGTTTTACTCAGGCTTCTCATTTGGTTTGGAGCAGATAAAAAGCAAGTGTTTATTTTGCTTCTGTCTTTTGCTCTCCCCTGAACAACAGCCCAGCTCATGTGGAGCAGAGCATCCCTTCCACCCCCTGGACTGGCTTTGTGCTGCTGACTCACACACCTTCTCCAAGACAAACACTTGAGATGATCATCTGGGTGGCTTTTACACATGTAGTTCATTATTGGCCCTTGATTGAAACCAGAAATAATGAGAGTCAAGTACTTTGAGCAATAACGATTTGGAGAATTGGGATTGTGGGAATTGGTTGTTAAAGGATATTGAGACAGTTGGGAAGTTCTTATTGGATTAGAGAAGCAGGATCACTGTTGTGTTGGAAGGGTTTCTGCCCCAGGGCCAGTCCCTTCTCAGCCCTGTTGCCTCCTGACACGGGAGGAGCAAAATAAGGAAAAAAGCATCCGTGTCTGCCCTGGGAACTACAGGGTGTCTCAGCTCACTCTGGAAATGGAGATTTTCTTAAATGACTGATTTTATAGGAGGGAACAGCAGAAAGGCACCCAATCATTCCTTTCCATGGGAAGAACATCACTCTCACACTGGCAGAGCCTCCTGGGGCTCTCCAGGGTAGAAGAATCAACTCTTGGGCCTTCAGTTGGTTCCTCTGTGCTGCCAAACTCCTCAGCTGTCAGTTTGAGGCTGGATTGATGGGTGAGTGTCCAAAGCAGGATGATATCCCAGGACAGGATGGCAGGTGTGGTCAGACACCAAGTTTCCTGCAGACACCAGGCACTGCCTCCCTCTCCCAAGCCTTCCATTCACTCCAAGGAGTATCATTCAGTTTGGGAGCAGACACAGAGCTAATTGTTCCTCATGGCCAGTCTGTATCCTGGGAGGTAGGAACAGCTGGATCCCACATCTGGAGACAGTCCAAGGGGCAGCCAGGCTCTGCAGCTGGAGTGGAGCAGACACATCTGTCCAGTGCTGGGGATTGTTCAGCCTCAAGAAGAGATTCAGCTGGGGATTCCATCCATCCTCACACCTCAAGGTAGGGAGGGAAGGCCACACTCTTCTCAGAGGTGTCTAGTGACAGGACAGGGGACAATGGGGACAACTGGAAATACAGGAAATTTCATTTAAACATAAGTACCATCTTTTCTTTTTGCCGTGTGAATGGTCAAAGCGAAACCCCCCCCGAGCATGTTCCTGGACACCCTGCATTGCCTGACCCTGCTTTGAGCACAGGGTTAAGGACCAGGAGATCCCAGACATGTCTCCAACCCCAGTGATTCTGTGGTCTCTGCTTTCCCACTGCCAAGTCAGCCATGAATGTGGTTTTTGGGATGTGTGTTGTCTCCTCTGTGCAGGGAAGAAGGAGCTTTCCACCCCAGGGAGCACTAAGCTCTGTCTGCTCCATTTCTCTCTCTGTGACTACTCAAAAGCTTTTGCTAAGCCAGTGACCATCCCAGTCACCAAATGGTGTTTAGCAGCCTAATAGCAAAGACACAGTGAGATGTGTTTACACATGTACAGATGCCTGTCTGGATGCACTGATGCAAGGAAAAGTTCAGATGTTAGATATTCCCAGTTTAATTGTAGTCTTCATTCATTAACCAAAATGTCACTTCCCTCTCTTTGTGATCAAGTTAATTTAATTCTTGAGCATCTTTCCATTTTCATAGGTTGCTGCTTCACTGAGTCAGGTTCATGTACTAAATTGGATAACAGTGAGCTCCTGGAGCAAAGCTGGGAGAGATTTGGGCACTGACAGAGCCCTTGGTACTGTGTCATAAATCACAGGATCCCAGGGTGGCTGGGGTTGGAAGGACCCCTGGAGATCATCTCCAACCCCTCTGCTCAAACCTGGAGCAGTTGGCACAGGATCACACCCAGGTGGATCTGGAATATCCCCAGGGAAGGACATTCCACAGCCTCTCTGGGCAGCCTCTTCCAGGGCTCCCCCTCAAAGTAAAGAAGTTTTCCCTCATGTTCAGGTGGAACCTCCCGTGTGTCAGTTTGTGCCCATTGCCCCCTGTCCTGTCCCTGGACTCAGCCTGGTCCATCCCTGGAGGTGTTTGCACCCATGGATGAGATCCCTCTCCGAGGGCTCTTCCCAGGTGGAACAACCCCAGTTCCCTCAGCAGAGAGACCCTCCAGTCCCCTCAGCATCTCCACAGCCCCCACTGGACCCTCTCCAGTGGTTCCATGTCCTTCTGGAAGTGAGGAGCCCAGACCTGGACACAGCATTCCATGTGCAGGGCAGAGGGGCAGGATCCCCTCCCTGGCCTGGTGGAAGGTGTCCCTGCCCATGGCACGGGGTGGAACGAGATAATCTTTAAGGTCCCTTCCAACCCAAACCATTCTGGGGTTCTGTGACTTTGGGAGAGGCTCACTGGGAATTCAGGGCCTCAGGGAGGGCTCAGGCAGTGCTGCCTGCAAGGGTCAGCCCTGTTCTTCCCTGGCAAATGTGTCCATGGAGGGAGATCTGAAAAAGCCTGAGGGTGTTACTGCAGAAACCCAGAGCTCCCCCCAGGTGAGATGTGACCCCCCCCTCCCTGCCTGCCCCGGGGGGCTCCTTTGCCTGCAGGGATGTCCCAGGGAGGGGAGAGCACAACTGGTGCTGCCACAGCTCTGGGGTGGCCTCTCCACATGGAGCAGCAGCAAACCTGCTGCTCCCAAAGAGACGCCCATGGAGGGGTGTGGGGGATCTGTGCTGTCCTGTGGCAGCACTCACAGGGTCACAGCTGCCTGTGGAAGGGTGGGGCTGTTCCTGAGGATGTGCTGGACTCAGTGAGCCCTGGGGGTCCTTTCCAACTCAGCATATTCTGGCATTCTCACATTCTCATGGGTGGGAGCTCACACCACCAGCAAAGTGTGGCCAAGGAAGAGGCTCTGCAGGGCCCATCCCTGTCCCTTTGGAATCCCAGCACGATGTACTGGGCGCTGGGAGTGCTGGGCTGGCTCCTGGCAGGTGGCTGGACCAGCAGGGCCTGTTTTCTGGGAGAGCTCACAAGGGATGAGACTTGTAAAAACAACAATTCCCGTTGCTCAGGGAGGTGATTTGTGAGGAGGGTGAAGGAAAAGGGCCCTTTCAGAGGGGACAGGGTCCCCTCTCTGCCAGCACAGGGCAGGCAGCGTGTGCTGCTTTATGTCCATGTGGTGCTCCTTCTGAGGGTTGCCATGGCAACGATGGCATCCTGTGATAAATGTTCTGCCTTGTGAAGTGCAAACACACAGAGGTGCTTGGAAC
>WEIV01016252.1:188394-222763 GCA_013390005.1 Calyptomena viridis | reverse complement strand
GTCTCCAGGTCAGTTTAGCAGCTTCTCTGCCAAATCTCTGCCTCACTACCAGGAGGTTGATTTGGGCTTGATGTGCCAGGCTGGTTTTAGCACAATCCAACTGCAAACCCAGCAGGACAGACCCTGTCCCAGCCCACCCTGAGAGCCTTGCAAACATTGTTTGAGTTCCTTGACCGTGTTCCAGCAGGGACAGAGCCCTCCCTGTGTGCCCAGCACTGCTCCAGAGCCTGGGCAACACCAGCCCTGCCCAAAGCACAGCCCAGCTCTGATTTCTGCAGTGCTTGGAACTCTGACATTCCTGGTTTTCTCCAGCTCCTGCTGTCTGTGTGTAACTCCTGGTTTCTCCTGGTGCATCCCGGGGTCCTGCAGACCTTCCCCATGTGGGGTTCTTTCAGCTGGACACCAGCTGCTCCCAGTAACATGGTATTATTTGCCTCAGCAATTTTTCCAAGAAAACTCTTCATCTGTTTAAGAAATCTGGTTTTGTCTGATGAACAAATCTTCAGTTTAAGAGTCTTTCCAACAATTAAGGGGTTGGAGCATCTGTTCTGTGAGGAGAGGCTGAGAGAGCTGGGATTATTTAACTCCAAAAGCTGGGGTTTGGCTCAGAAGGGTTTATTGATGTGTTTAAAACCCTCATGGCAAGGGAAGTACAAAAGATGGAGTCAGACTCTTCATAGGGAAAGAGTCAGAGGCAACAGATTCAAATTGAGATACAGATTTCCCTTAAACTTTTATTTTACTTTATTTTTTGTTTAATTTTATTTTATTATTTTGGTTTATTTTGGTTTATTTTCTGTTATTATTATAATTAATTGTTTTAATTATAATTTATTTTATTCTATTATTATTTGTTCTTTATTCTTTATTTTATTATTATTATATTTACAATATTATTTTAATTTTTTTTAATTGTGATTGTGGTTAAACACTGGCCACATGTTGCCCAGACACCTGGTGGAGATTTCAGCCTTGGAGATCTCCCAGAACCCAACTGGCCACAGTTACCAACCTGCTTGGAGCAGGATGGGGTGGAGCATCTCCAGGGGCATCTCCTCAGCATTTGGGTGATTGCAGTGTGTGACACCCTGTGCAAACACTGTGTAAATCCCTCCCCAGGCTCTGCAGAGCTTTGGGATGTCCTGGCCTTCCATGGGCTCTCCCTGCAGACCTTGATCCTCTTGTAATTTTATGGACTCGCTGGAAGGTTCCTGGTTTCTGGAAAAAGCTTTGTCATTAGCTTTTTCAAAATATTGCATCTTATAACTTTTCTGGGCCTGACCAGGACTGGGTTTTGTGCTCTTTTCTGTTTTTCTTACTTGGATGAATTTTCCACTTGCAGAGGAATGTCATTTTACTCCCAATAATCTCCATTACTCTGCTATTTAACCATGAGAGCTCCTTTCTGGCCCCCTTTATAGGTGAATATATTTATTTTGAGCCCCTACTATGGTTCCTTTATGTAATGTCCTTGCCACCTCCAAGCACTTCATCTTTCTGTTGCTTTTAATTCAGGTTTAGAAGTTCCTTGTCCTTTCTTTGGATGAAATAAATCCCCATCCCAAGTGCCTGGGAACACTCCACTTGGGTTACACACCTGACTAAAACAAGGGTAGTCTGGCCCACAAATCCCATCCCTAATATAACAAAAACCTGTTTTCTTGCCTGGAAAATACTGTGTAGAACTTTAGGGAAAAACTGAGCCTTGTCTTCATCCTTTCCACCATCACTCCACGATGCTGCTTCATTTTCTGAGGGATATGTCTAATTAGTGCATGAATAAATAAATCCCTTATGTTAAAGATCTTTGTGAAACCAAAAGACTTCTTTACTTTTGCTTGACTTCTTTACTATTGAGGATCCTCAGTGTTATTCTGTTAAAAATGAACCTTTCATTTGAGTTTTGTGGAAATGGGGGGAGGAATAACTCAGCTGTAAGGAGGAAAGCTGGAGCACTGAGAGCCCACCCAGCCCAGCTGGGCTTTACTGCACTGCTGGTGATTCATATTGATTATTTGGAATTTAAAAGGTTATTTATGTGAGTGGATCTTTGGGGAACTGCACACAGGCTCTCCTGGGACGAGAACGCAATTCCAGAGCGGCCTTGGGCAGTGAGATGGACTGCCCCCTCAGGCAGTGGGGGGACTCACAAAGCCTTGTCCCCTTTGTCCCTTCCAGAACATCCACCTGGTGGCCAAGTGGCTGAGTGTTCTGGAGAAGAAGCTGGAGCAGCTCAGTGAGAGCAGCCACCAGGATTTCCGAGTGTTCCTCAGCGCCGAGCCGGCCCCTTCCCCCGAGAGCCACGTCATTCCCCAGGGCATCCTGGAAAACTCCATCAAAATCACCAACGAGCCCCCGACTGGGCTGCAGGCAAACCTGCACAGGGCCCTGGACAACTTCAGCCAGGTAGGAGCTCCGTGGGACTCACTGAATCCCAGGATATGTTGAGCTGGAAGGGTATCCCAAGGCTCATGGAGTCCAACCCTCAGCCCTGCACAGCCCCATCCCCAAGAGTCCCCCCTGTGCCCAGAGGATCATCCCAGCCCTCCTGGAGCTCTGGCAGCCTTGGGGCTGTGCCCACTGCCCTGGGGAGCCTGGGCAGTGCCCACCCACCCTGTGGGCAAAGAACAGCCTGGTGCTGAGCTCCAACCTCCCCCTGCCCTGACACAACTTCAGCCATTCCCTCAGGTTGTAGCATCTGGATCCAACAACCCTCTCTGCCTTTCCCCAGGAGCTGGGCACAGACTTTTCCAAGCCACGATTTTCCCAGGAGAGGGCTCAGGTGATCCTGAGCCACTTCTTTACGACACCAGGTCACAGGGCACCAGACTTTGGTTCAGTTTAATCATTTCCTCCCAGTGCATGGTCTTTAAAGAGGGTTTTTTGATACAGAATCAAACTTCTCTCTGTGACACTGGGAGACATTGTCATATTTCAATTGATTTCTGTATCTGGGTCCCTCCTTTTTGGACTGTGAATAACATAGTACATCTGACACCCAAAGTCCTGCTGAGGTGAGCAGGTTAAACCTCTCTTTTCTGCCTTCTGTTTAACCTGCTAGAGGTTCAGAACTGCTGGTTCAGTCACGTCCCACATCACTCTCCAGAACAGCACAGATTGGTGTTGTTTGCCCAAAGGCTATTCAGCTCCAGACCTTGCTGACATCAGGAGTGTTGCAAATCGAGGCTGAAATCTGCCTGCAGGGAGGACTTGCTTTGCCAGGGAGTGTAAAGTAGGTCATTGTGAGAATGGCTGGTGGCAGGGTGAGCATTGTGCTTATTGCATGGTGACCACAGACACCCCCTGTCACAGCAGGGACCACAGAGCCACAGCATCCCATGATGTGCTGAGCTGGAAGGGACCCCCAAGGATCATCCAGTCCAACTCCTGGCCCTGCACAGCCCCATCCCCAAGAGTCCCCCCTGTGCCCAGAGGATCATCCCAGCCCTCCTGGAGCTCTGGCAGCCTTGGGGCTGTGCCCACTGCCCTGGGGAGCCTGGGCAGTGCCCACCCACCCTGTGGGCAAAGAACAACCTGGTGCTGAGCTCCAACCTCCCCCTGCCCTGACACAACTCCAGCCATTCCCTGCCTCCTGGCCCTGGTCCCCCAGAGCACAGCTCAGTCCCTGCCCCTCCTCTGCCCCTGCCCAGGGACTTGTCCCTGCAATGAGGTCTCCCCTCAGGCTCCTCTTCTCCCCCTCAACACACCAAGTGCCCTCAGCTGCTCCTCACACCTTCCCCTCCAAACCCTTCCCCATCTTCCTTCCCTCCTTTGGACATTCTCCAGTGGCTCAAGATCTTTCCTATCTTATGGTGCCCAACCTGCCCCAATATTGCAGGTGAGCCTCCCCAGGTCAGAGCAGAGCAGGACAATCCCCTCCCTGGAATGCTGTTCCTGATCCCTTCCCTGCTGCTGGAGCTGCAGCTGAGTCTCCTGTGCAGGGAACAGGATACTGAAGTGTGTGGAAATGATGGAAATATTCCTGGTGCCCCAGAGGGGGCTCAGCTGTTGTTCTGTGGTGATTAAATGAGCTCTGCCCTGTGCCCTCACTGCACAGCTCCAGCACTGCGGGCAGGAGGCTCTGGGAGCAGCAGGGCAGGGATCAAGTGCTGGGCTCCCCAGGGAACAGCCCGGGGGTCAGGGCAGGCTGGGGGACAGTGCTCCTGCTGCCCCTGTTTGCCACATGGCACAGAAGCTCAGAGCTGAGCGTTCCCTTTCCTGATGATTCCTGTCCTGGGGACACAGACACTGCTGCCCTCAGCCCTCATTACCCTCAGGCACACAGAGCCCTTGGCATGCCCAGCTCTCACAGCAGGGCCCTGTCTGCTGACCCTCGAGCAGCCACAAGGGTCTGAGGGTGCTCTCACCCCCTGAGATGCCTTTTTGGATCACTAGTGCTGAAGTTCCTGCAGCCTCTCCTTTCTGCCCATCCAGTGTCTAAAGGGGCTCCAGGGGAGATGGAGAGGGACTTTGGATGAGGGCCTGGAGTGACAGGACAAGGGGGAATGGCTTTAAATCGAGGGAGGGTAGATCTAAACGGGATATTGACATTGAGGCTTTTCCTCAGGTGCTCTGCAGGAGTAGATATTAGAAGAAATTCTTCCCTGTTCTGGTGGNTCAGGGCAGGCTGGGGGACAGTGCTCCTGCTGCCCCTGTTTGCCACATGGCACAGAAGCTCAGAGCTGAGCGTTCCCTTTCCTGATGATTCCTGTCCTGGGGACACAGACACTGCTGCCCTCAGCCCTCATTACCCTCAGGCACACAGAGCCCTTGGCATGCCCAGCTCTCACAGCAGGGCCCTGTCTGCTGACCCTCGAGCAGCCACAAGGGTCTGAGGGTGCTCTCACCCCCTGAGATGCCTTTTTGGATCACTAGTGCTGAAGTTCCTGCAGCCTCTCCTTTCTGCCCATCCAGTGTCTAAAGGGGCTCCAGGGGAGATGGAGAGGGACTTTGGATGAGGGCCTGGAGTGACAGGACAAGGGGGAATGGCTTTAAATCGAGAGAGGGTAGATCTAGATGGGATATTGACATTGAGGCTTTTCCTCAGGTGCTCTGCAGGAGTAGATATTAGAAGAAATTCTTCCCTGTTCTGGTGGGGAGGCCCTGGCACAGGTTGCTAGGGAAGCTGTGGCTGCTCCATCCCTGGAAGTGTCCAAGGCCAGGTTGGACGGGGTTTGGAGCAACCTGGGCTGGTGGGAGGTGTTCCTGGCATGGCAGAAAGGTTGGATTTAGTGATCTTTAAGGTCCCTTCCACCCCAAACCATTCTTTGATTCTAGTGTTCTCTCCATACAATGTCAGTTGGGACCAGGCAGGAACCAGGCAGGAACAGCCCCAGTCTGCTGTGGACCCCAGCCCTGGTCCAGGGACAGGGAAATGGGGGCACCTCAGAGCTGGGTTTGCACTTAGACTTTGGAGTGGAGGGAATCTCAAGAGTGGGAGGTAACATTGCTGGTCAGGTGAGGGGGGAGGCACCACACAAGGATTAATCTCCATAGTCAGGGAAGATTATTCCATTTTTATCTACTGTCATTCATCATCTTGAACTCCACAAAATGTCCTGGAAAACAAGGGAGGGGAGAACCTTCACCCCAAGTAACATTTTCATCCTGCCTCTGCTCATTTCAATCAGATTGTAATTAGCATTTTCTAAATTGCTGGAGTATTATAAAACATCTCTTATCAGAAATCCTGGAGGGAGTGGGTGGGGTCCCTTTTACACTTCATTTCCCTGCTTTATACAGAATGGATGTTCAAATTTAGCTTTCAGCTGAAAGCTACAAAGAAGGCCCTTTATTCTGTGCTGGGGATATTGTTCTGCTTTGTAACTGAAGAAAAATACACAACTAAAGAGGGGCCCAATGAGACTGAACTGGATTCTCAGTGTTCATTCAGGCTGGTGCCCTTTGATGTCTAGGGATGTTCCCTAAAATGAGAAAGTGCTCTGCACATATTTGAAGCAGTTCTTCATCAGAATCCTGATAATGGAGGGAACTTAGAGTGTTGTCTAATCAAGGGAAAAATGGGATTTGAGATGTCCTTGATCACTTTATGCAGTTGGTTGGTGACTTGCACCCTTTAGAGAACTGGATTTCAGCACAGCCCCTGAGCTCTGTTGTGCTCCCAGCTGATTAGAGGTCTAACATGGCATATTTTTAAGATAAAGATAATGAAGGGAAGCCACACAGGTGCCCTTTGTCATCTTTATCACAAAACAGAGTGGACTTCAAGGGGATGTAGCTGGTGTAGCTACTCTCTCGTTACTCAGCCACTTGCTCAGCTGTGCAGGTGAGAGCCACCATTCCCTGGATATGCTCTTCCCAGGGAGGGTTTGGAGGCAAACCCTTCCCACAGTGTTCATCTCCCAGATCTGGGGGGATCTGTCTTGTTGGCCATGGGAGATCCCAGCAGGCTCCTGCTGAGACTCTGGGCCAGAGCTGGGCCAGCCTCCCCCTGCCTCCAGCCACAGAAAGGGGGTCAGGGCTCCCCTGTGAGGGCTCAACTCCAGCCTCATTCCACACATCCCTCTGCTCCAGCCCTTCTCCTTCAGCTGCTCTGCTCCCACTGCTGGGAACAGGCAGAGCAGCCCAGGTTCCCCTTGTGCCCACTCCCTGTGCTGGGCAGAGCTCTCTGGAGACCAGTTCCCTTGTTCATTTGCATGGATTAAATCACTTGGGTTCCGGCCCTTCCACTCCTGGGCAAGATGTCACAGTCCCAGCGCTGGCACCTTTGCCCAGTGTGGTGACACAGACCTGCTGGAGAGAGTCCAGAGGAGGCCACCAAGGGGATCAGAGGGATGGGAGCAGCTCTGCTGTCAGGAAAGGCTGGGAGAGTTGGGATTGTCCAGCCTGGAGAAGAGAAGGCTCTGGGGTGACCTGATTGTGGCCTTCCAGGACCTGAAGGGACTCCAAGAGAGGTGGAGAGGAACTTTGGACAATGGCCTAGAGGGCTTCCCACTGCCAGAGGGCAGAGATAGGTGGGATATTGGGAAGGAATTCTTGGCTGTGAGGGTGGGGAGGCCCTGGCACAGGGTGCCCAGAGAAGCTGTGGCTGCCCCATCCCTGGAAGTGTCCAAGGCCAGGTCGGAGCAACCTGGGATGGTGGAAGGTGTCCCTGCCCATGGCAGGGGTGTGACTGGATGATCTTTAAGGTCCCTTCCAATCTAAACCATTCTGGGATTCTCTCTGCGTCTCTGGTGAGGGATGCTGAGCACATGCAGCTGATGGGGCACTGAGTGGGTGCACGTGTCCTTCCCTTCTTCACTGTCAATATGTGCTCCTGTGCAAAGCCACTCTGAGCTGGAAACAGTAAATATTAATTCAGAAAATATTCACTAGAATTTGCCAAGAAATTTGCAATGCAAAGCCACTGACTTCAAAAACTAGCACATGTGTGTACCATACAAAAATTAATTGCAGGACACTTGATTGGCCTCTTTTTCCCAGGTAATGAGCTATAGGACAAGTGGAAATGGCAACAAACTGCACCAGGGGAGGGTCAGGTTGGATATCAGGAAAAATTTCTTCACTTGGAAGAGTGGTTAAACATTGGAACAAGCTGACCAGAAAGGTGGTGGAGTCCTGGAAGTGATCAAAAACCAATCAATGTCACTTCATGATATGGTTTAGAGGGTGTTGGGTAAGGGCTGGACTTGGTGATCTTGGAGGTCTTTTCCACCCTTGATGATTCTGAGATTCCCCGCTGTCCAATGTCTGGTGTATTTGTGTCCCTGGGGGCAGAGGGGACACACACAGCCCTGTGTTGCAGGACACCCTGGAGATGTGCAGCCAGGAGAAGGAGTTCAGGACCATCCTCTTTGCCCTCTGCTATTTCCATGCCGTGGTGGCTGAAAGGCGCAGGTTTGGCCCCCAGGGCTGGAACTGCCCCTACCCCTTCAGCACCGGGGACCTGACCATCTCTGCCAACGTGCTCCACAACTACCTGCAGGCCAGCCCCAAGGTGGGTGCCTCAGAGGGGGGTCTCTGGTGGCTCTCCACCTCCAGAGATGGACTGGCGTGTGCTGAGACTCCTGGGAGGTCTCCTGAAATGCCACTTCCTTGGATCTTTGGGTTTAGTTGACGTGCCTCTGTGGGCACATGGGAGGCCTCAGTGCCACTCACAGCTGTTGCAGCTTAGAAATCCCTGCAGACAGTGGCTGTGAGTTTTATTCATGGAAAATAGAGGTCTTTGGTTTAACAGAGCTTAGAATAAATTTGCTTTGCAGTGAGGAACTGAATGAAATCTCTGCTGTGATCCTGTTTTCCTTGGGCAGGGTTTAACTACGACCTGCTGCCTGTTTACTGAGAAAACTGAAGTATGAGGAGGAAGCACTGAGAGTGGAACCTGCAGCCCAGCACTGCTGGAGCTCTGGCCCTCAGACCTCCTTCATGTTTCCTAAAATGAGAATCTCTGTCCCCTCCCTGGCCTCCCTGTCCATCCCCCAGGTCCCCTATGACGACCTGCGTTACCTCATTGGTGAGATCATGTATGGAGGTCACATCACAGATGACTGGGACAGGAGGCTTTGCAAAACCTATTTAGAAGAATTTATTAAACCAGAAATGCTGGAGGGAGAACTCCTGCTTGCTCCAGGATTTCCCCTCCCAGGGAACATGGACTACAATGGCTATCACCAGGTAAGCTCTTTGTTTTCTGACATTATTTATACACTTAAATGTAACGTCTTCCATAATCTGCCTTAGGAGGCAGGAGTGGGGCTGCAGTGTTCCTGCACACCTCCTGTTATTTCCCATTATGTTCTCTTTGCGTAGATGTTTCAGCATTCCCTTGGATGAACCAAGTCTAATGGTAATTTGCTACTTCATCATGGGCTCATTCTGTTCATGCATGAATAGAAAAACTGTATTGGTGCTTGAGACTTGAGCTGGGCTCCTGGAAAATTACATCCACACACTGTTTGCTAAAATGGCCCTTTCAAGCTCCTTCTATCATCAGTTTTGATGAGAATCACTGAAGGGTCTTGTTGATCTACTTACTGATCTCATCTGTTCTCTGTACACAAATGCAGTAGCAGAGAGAGCCATATTAGGCTGGGTTTGTTCATAAAACTTAACTACTGCAAGCTAAATTCCCATAAGAGATTTCAGGCTGCTGCTGCTGGAGTGCACAGTGGATAATTGCTAGAGAAGGTCCAGCCTGAGATACAGAGCCAAGCCAAACTTCAGCAATTACTGAATTTTCCCAGCAGGAGTAGGAGCAGTTCTGTAAACAACCTTACACTCCTTCCTCCACCAGTTCTCTGCTGTTTCAGCCACGAGCAGCCTGGGCTTACCTGGCAGGGGGGTGATTCCAGGGCCTTGAGCTCTGTAGGCAACGTGCCCTGGGCTCTGTATCCTGATCCTGAATCCCTCTGTATCTAACCTGATCCTGGATCTCTCTGTATTTAACCTGCCCCCAATCCCTCTGTATCTACAACCTGCCCCCCAATCCCTGTGTACCTGCCATGATCCTGGATCCCTCTGTTCCTAACCTGCCCCCTCTCTGTGCAGTACATAGATGATGCCCTTCCTCCAGAGTCTCCACACCTGTACGGGCTCCACCCCAACGCCCAGATTGGATTCCTGACACAGAGCTCGGAGAAGCTCCTGCACACGGTGCTGGAGCTGCAGCCCCGGGACAGCGGCAGCGGAGCAGGAGGAGTGGGGACCAGGGAGGAAACGGTGAGAGGGGCACAGCACTGCGTCCCTGTCCCTGTCTGTCCCCCAGGCTGTCCCCCAGCTGCTCACTGTGCTGTGTCCTGCCTTTGCTGGGTGCAAACCCAGCCTGAAGCCTTGTTTTAGCAGACCATCACCATGGGGGGTGTAATTGGAGTATTGGCAGTAATAGGGCACGGTTTTTAATTACCCCGTGCACTGCAGGGCCTTCATTATCAGCCTGTGAAGGTGTTGCAAATAAATCTGGTGTGGCCTCCACTGTCTCTGAGCCACCAGTCCCTGTGCACCCCTCTGTGACTGGCATAGCAATGGGCTTCCGAGAGCGCTGTCTGCCACCCCAAATGTGCCCCCCTGAGCTCAGCCCACCTCTTACTGCTGTCCCACATCCCACCCAGCTCCCAAGCTCCCAGGGGCCTTGTAATTCTTTATTTCCAGTTGAACTCTTTGGCCGTGCCTGTGTTCTGGGCTGATCTTAGCCCTTCTCCTGGAAACTCACAGCTCATTAAAACATGGCCCAAACATTCCTAACAGGATCTGAAATCAGCCAACACATGCTCAGGTTTTTATTTCTGCAGTTTTAAGGTCCCAGCTTTGTGTCTCAAGCTTTGCAAATTAATGAGTGGCTGATGGGAAGCTTATATGAAGCCACACGTGCTCCCTTTGGCTTGGTGTGGGACTAAGAACTGACCTCCTTCACTTAAGGGGCTCTTAGAAATGTTCAGCATGTTAAATTTTCAGTTCATACTGGAATTTGAGGTAAGTGGGATAATCCAGAGGTAGCAAAGGCAAAGGAGATGCTCAGGAGGTAGCAAATGTGGCTCCCTCTTCTCCCCTCCCTCTCCTTTTGCCATTGAGATACAAATACATTCCTCAACCAGAGGAGCACAGTGGTCAGTGAGTGCCCCAGCAGGGCTGTCACAGGGCATGGCCACTCTGCAAACTCCAGGTGACACTCAAGAAGGATCTCACAGGAGTCCTCATGGCTCTGTCTGGGACTAAAATTTGCCTGGGAGCAACCAGAGTGTGACCCGAGTGCTGGGTCTGGGGATGCTCCCACACCTCATGTTCTTCCCAAGGTGATCCCTGCCATTATCCAAGCTGGGACTGCACTGCCTGTGTCCTCTTGGTCCCTGGATGAGAGGGAATTGTGTTGTCTCTGGACTCCACTGGAGGATTTATCCAGTCCCTCCTTCAGCTGAGGTGGTTTTAGGGAGCTTCCAGGAAAACCGTGAGCCTGTCATTGTCCTGAGGCTCTGACAAGTCCAGTTACTGCCACACAAAACAAACTGCAGTTGTTGTGGAGGAATCAGAGCCAAAGGGATTTGCAGGGGCATTTCAAACTAGAGGATATTTCTGTACTGCACCCAAGGTGCAGCTGAAGAGCTTTTCCAGGTGAGCTTTGCTCCAGCATTCAACATTCCAACCTGTATGTTGGAAGAGCAGCCCACACATCACTGCTGACATGAGTGTGAAGGGTTTGGAGGGCAGGAATGGGAGGAATGGGAGTGCAGAGCCCAAAACAGGAATGTTAGTAGCCATGGCAATAAAATGCCCCTGGACAGCTGGTACTGGCCCCACAAACCAGGGTTTGACGTTGGATCATTGAATTGTAAGTGTGTTGTGTGCTCCTGAAAAACCCCCAAGAAGCAAAAGCCTTGCTCAGGTTCCAGCACAGAAGTAAAACAAAGTATTACATGAGATACTTCCCCAGCAAATTGCCTAATGTTCCATATAAACCTGGGAAATCCAGCTGATCCTGGAGATGAGGGGCTTTATGGCTCATTGTCAGCCAGAAAGAGGTTTATCTATTTTACTTAATCTTTTAGACAGGAAACATCCTGTTGCATTGGAGATTTCCCTGTTTAGTACTCAGAGTTCCAAGGGAGCTGTGACAATGACCAGAAAATAATCTGGTTTCATTATGCTTTTCTTCCATGGCTCCATTAGTTCAGAACACCAAATTCAGCTTAAAATTCAATTTTGTATAATCACCTCTCTGTCAATACATCCAGTTTGTAATTCCATTGTCCTGAGGCTCAGCTGGGGCTACAGCCCCATCCATCTCCTGGGCTTGGGTCTGACCTCAGGAGAAATAAGACCATAGATTTAAGAGCCAAGCAGGGAGGAGGCTGCTACATGTCATGGGGACATTTTTAAACCATCATTTTGAAAGCTGCTCATCTGACATTAACTTTTGTAAGCATTTGAATTTTAATAGGATGGGGCAGGCTCTCACAGAATCCCAAGATCACAGAATATGCTGAGCTGGGAGGGACCCCCAAGGCTCCTGGAGTCCAACCCTCAGCCCTGCACAGCCCCATCCCCAAGAGTCCCCCCTGTGCCCAGAGGATCATCCCAGCCCTCCTGGAGCTCTGGCAGCCTTGGGGCTGTGCCCACTGCCCTGGGGAGCCTGGGCAGTGCCCACCCACCCTGTGGGCAAAGCACAACCTGGTGCTGAGCTCCAACCTCCCCCTGCCCTGACACAACTCCAGCCATTCCCTGGCTCCTGGCCCTGGTCCCCCAGAGCAGAGCTCAGTCCCTGCCCCTCCTCTGCCCCTGCCCAGGGACTTGTCCCTGCAATGAGGTCTCCCCTCAGGCTCCTCTTCTCCCCCTCAACACACCCAGTGCCCTCAGCTGCTCCTCACACCTTCCCCTCCAGGCCCTTCCCCACCTTCCTTCTCTCCTTTGGACACTCTCCAATGGCTCAAGATCTTTCCCATCTTATGGTGCCCAAACTGTCCTGCCCAATTCAGCTGACATGGGTGTTTTGGGGACACTGCCTGGCCAAGGGGGTTCTCCTGCCACATTCAGGGAGCTGAGCTGAGGCGGCTCAGGGATCACTGGTGACCATCCCTCTCTCCTCCCTTGTGCACACAGGTGAAAGCCCTTCTGGAGGAGCTGCTGGAGAGACTGGGGGATGAGTTTAACATGGCAGAGCTGATGGCAAAGGTGGAGGAGAGGACCCCCTATGCTGTGGTTGCCCTCCAGGAGTGTGAACGCATGAACGTCCTCACCCGTGAAATCAGGCGCTCGCTCCTGGAGCTGGAGCTGGGGCTGAAGGTGGGAATGCTGGAAAATCCTGCTGAATAGTGCTCAGGGAATAAAAGGGGTCACAGGGAATGAGAGAGGTCACATTCTGCTGGCTGCAAAACCAGCTTGGCTCCGTGGGAAGGGCTCACAGATGGGTTTGAAACTCATTGTCCACAGGCACTGGGAGGGGTTACAGACACACACGGCACTGGCTCTGTGGGAACAGAGGCCAAGCACTTCTAGCCACCCCAAATTGTGGCACAGCAACAGCAGGTCACCCAGAAACTGGGACACAGCCTATTTAAAGGTGAGCCAAAAATCACACCTTTCCATAAAGTGTCCAGGTGTGGGGGAACTTGGAACAAAGTGTCTTAGAGGCACAAGCTGAGCTGAAATCAAACATCGGTTGTGTGTGAGGATACAAAATGTTCAGAACTGTAGGACAAAAACCCTAAAATCTCAGGAGTTTGGCAGAGGTACAAGTGCCCTTGCTGGGTATGAGTCACTTGCTGATGGAGGAGGGCCAGGAGCTGACCTTCCCTAGGGAATCATTATCCAGGATGCTCCACTGCAGCTGCTTCCCACCATGGTATGAAACAAGACTCGACTCCAGGAGATGATGTGTATCCCTCTGGGTGGTGGCTTTGGCCACACCAGTTGGGCTGCAGCTTTCTGGGGTCAGCATGGGGTGAGGAATTGATTTTGATTCTGCATCCTCTGGTAGGAACAGTCATCTCCTGTATCCCCTCCCAGGCAGTTGGTGGCACAAAATATGAAAGGCTCTGACTGCCCATCAAGGTGAGGCTGCACTGCCAGTGAGTGAGGCCCTGCCTGGCCAACCCTGGTGCCCTGCAACAACACTGTCCCTTCTCCTTGTTGTCCCCAAGGGCTCCTCCCTGCAGCCAGGTGCTGTACATCCCTTGGGAAGGTGCCTGAGGAATGAAGCCTGGAGCTGGCAGCACAAAGGTGGAGGTTTCAACACTGCCCTGCTGCCTTCCCTGCACCATCCACAGAGCTGGTCCCTGGGGGATTTCACAGGATCTCAGAATCTCCTGAGTTGGAAGGGACCCCCAAGAATCATCCCCAAGAGTCCCCCCCTGTGCCCAGAGGATCATCCCAGCCCTCCTGGAGCTCTGGCAGCCTTGGGGCTGTGCCCACTGCCCTGGGGAGCCTGGGCAGTGCCCACCCACCCTGTGGGCAAAGAACAACCTGGTGCTGAGCTCCAACCTCCCCCTGCCCTGACACAACTCCAGGCCATTTCCTTGCAGTTCTCCTCCAGTCCTGGCCCTGGGTGCACCTCAGGTGCTCAGGCTGCTCTAGAGGTGCCTTTTCTGCAGATACCACCTCTTTCCCTCCCAGGATTTCTGGCAGGGTTTGGGGGAGAGATTTGCACCCTCTGTTATAAATTCCTGTGGTTTATTTTGTTTGTGGTTTACTTAAGCCCATGCAGCCCCTCATTCCTCCATCAATATTAAAGAGCTTATTCTTCCCCACATTAAATCTAATTGCCACACATTGTCCAAGTCACAATTATATCTTGTTTGGTGCTTTGGGATTGAAACATTAAATCACTTCTGTTTACCTGTCTCATGAAACGGAATTTTCAATTCCACTGTCTTATGCTAGAAAATAAGGGAAATCTGTTTATAATAATTGACTACATAAATATCAGCCTATTTTAAACTAGGCTGGCTACATGGCCCACCACAAAGCATCTGATATGTCTCTCTTTAATTAAGACAATAAGCAGCAGCAGCAAATATGTTTAGGATACAGCTCTGGGATTTGGGAGCAGCCCAGTCCCACCCCTGCCTAAATCCCTGAGCCAACCCTCCCCTTCTTGTGCACCTTGCAGGGAGGTCCTCTGGAGATCTCTCTTCCAAGGTGCCTTGGGAAATGCTGGGATGTCATTCCATTCAGGATAGATAGTCCCTCAGCTCTTCCTGCCAATGGGTCGAATCAAAACCATTGCAGATCCTTCAGGCAATGGTTGCCACCCTGTGCAAACAAGTTTTGGGAGCTGAGCATTCTGCTGAAACGGGATGACAGCCTGTCATTCCAGAAGTGATGGAATGGGGAATGCCCAGTGACTGCTGTCCTTAATTGTTACCTCACCCCATGGAATCTCTCACCTGTGGGACCAGGGCCAGGAGCCAGGGAATGGCTGGAGTTGTGTCAGGGCAGGGGGAGGTTGGAGCTCAGCACCAGGTTGTTCTTTGCCCACAGGGTGGGTGGGCACTGCCCAGGCTCCCCAGGGCAGTGGGCACAGCCCCAAGGCTGCCAGAGCTCCAGGAGGGCTGGGATGATCCTCTGGGCACAGGGGGGACTCTTGGGGATGATTCTTGTGGGTCCCTCCCAACTCAGGACATTCTGTGAATCTCTGAACCTCTTCTGTGAGAGGAGCAGCAGCATCAACCTGGGTCAGCATTTCTTCATCTGCTCTTTGCTGAAGAGACACATTTGAAGGGCCTGAGAGACCACCAGTGGGCATGTCATAGAATCCTTAAAGATGGAGAAGACCTTTAAGATCATCAAGTCCAACCATCAGCCCAGCACCACGTTCACCACTAACCCATGTCCATATCCATGTGGTTTTTGAACACTTCCAAAGATGGTGACTCAACCAGAACCTGTTCCAATGCTCTACAATCTGTTCCATGAACAATATTTTCCTAATATCCAATCTAGCCCTCCCCTGGCACAACTTGAGCCCAGTTCCTCTGTGTCTGCAGGCAGAGGTTGTGTGTGGGTCCCTGCAGAACTGACCCCCAACACTCCCCAGCATCCCCCACATCCCTTCCCAATGGGACCAGGGAACAGCCAGGAATGCTGATGGCTCTTTCTGCTGCCCTCACTGGACAGCTGGGCCTCACACTCAATTTGGGAGAGAAATCCAACTTTGTTCCTTCCCAGAGCAGCTCCTGTGAGAGCTGTTCAGGCTGGTTAATCCCTGGGGTGTGGGGTCTGCACTGACAGCACTCAGGAGGAGAGTTTACAACCCAGGAACCTCAGCTCAGCAGAGAATAAATAAAGCCCAGAGGAAGGAAATCTTACTGTTTTTAACTGACTATCTGCCAAAAGAAGGCAGATTTGGAAATGTCATGCCTAATTTGAATTTTTTGAATAATTCATTGTGTCTTTGTAGCGGAAAGTGATTGTTTGGTCCAAAAATAGGAGACATCCCATTAAGAGGAAGAGAAATTGCAATAGACTGGTAGCCATCAAAAATAACTGGCACGTTGCATTTCAAAGCCCTTTGTTCTGCCTGTCTTGGGTGGGACCAGAGGCTGGGCTGAAGCTCTTGCATGTTAATGCTGTACCAGCCTCATTTTTCCAAGCAGATCTTCTATTCTGTAATTTGGGTGAAGGATAAGCCTCCAAAATGAGGGTAATATATATTAGAAAATAACAAAGTTACACCAAATTTTGATAGGCTACCTGGGTATTTCACTGCATCAAGTGAAAATAACCTGAGCTGAGAAAACAATTTGGGACAATAGTTGGCTCATCTGGAGGGAATGGCTGCAGGCTGATTAGGATTTCCTTCAAGGGTGTCTTTATGAAAATTACTCCCAGCATTTGGGGAGAAAAAAAATGAAAAAAGTAACTTGAATCATTTTGGATGCACTTCAGTATTCAGCATCTGAAATGCAAATTTATGCATAATTGTGTTTGGACAACTATATGAGATTGCTGCTGTAGATGCTTTGAACCCTCACAGGAGACGCTGACATTCTGCTTGAGTGCCCAGGCTTTAAAAATTGCTTTTTTCAAGCCTTGCTGAGAATTACATTTGCTAATTCATTTGTTTCCTGAAAGTAAAACTAGACATGATATATGATCAGGGGGTTATGTCTTTAAATCAATTTGACTGCTTGCACACATTTTGCAATATTTTTACCCATGTTAAAACTCTTCCAGGAGGGCAAAATCCTCCTGTCTCAGTGTCCTGATGTGGCCAGTCCTGGAGTTTGCTCCTCAGACTACTTTTTCTTCCTTTCCATGTCCAGTTCCTGCTGGGGTTGATGGGATGTGAACAAAGCAGGAATCACAGCGATGATTCGGGTTTTGTGTCCAATGGAAGGTGTTCAACATCAAAGCCAGGATGGGGTCACACCATCCTGGAGATCCTCCCTGCCAGCCCCTTGGATTTTCTCTAGGCTGAGCTTGGATATTGGATCACTAAATTGTCTTCAAATGTGTTACAGAGAAAGTGAAACACAGGTGCCCAAGGAGAACCCCCCCCAAACTGGCTTTGTGTTTCTCTGTCACTTCATGGCAAAAGCCAACCTGAGGCACCTTCCATTTGTGTTTGACCCCTGTGCTTGGAAGTACCCAGGACTCCAAAGCCCTTTGACCAAGTGCCCCATCATTTTGAGATTCCCCTCAATGTGGAATCATGGAATAGAAGCGATGAGGTGGCAGAGCCCCCCCGTCCCTGCTCCCCTGCAATGGCCCAGCTCAGCTGGTTGGAAAGGTGGCTGCTCATGTTTCAGTGCCAATTGCAAATATCCTGCTTCCACCTTCCCATTTAACCTCATTTGCTGCTTTTACCTTCCAAATCCATCTAAACCCCTTTGTGCTCCTGATTTTCTCTCTGCACCACGATCTGGTCTCCGTGGGGAGCCTTGCAGAGCTTCCTGTATTTAACAGGTCATGTCTGGGCCACAGGTTTAATCATTTGTTCCAGTCCATGTTGAGCCTTGGACATTCCCCAGGAAGGGGATTTCTGGGTGGGAATCCACAGACTGGGAGTAGGGAGAACTCTGAATGGAGATCCCAGGGCTGCAGCAGCTTCCAGGCATGGAAACAGGGCAAAAGAGTTCTCAGCTCCTATTGGAATTGGTGAGTGCTGGGGACTTCCTGAAGTCCTGCCCTTGCTTATTGGGAGACAAAATGAATGTTATTGTGGACGTTTGGGAATTTTCATAGGAGCAAAAAAGAAAAAGAATAGGAAAAAGGAAAAGGAAAAAGGAAAAGAAAAAGGAAAATAAAAAGAACGGAAAAAGGAGAAAAAGAGAAGAAAAAGGGAAAAAAAAGCAAAGAAGAAAATAAATAAAAGTAGAAAAAGTTGTGCCAAAGAAGGCTTAGGTTGGATATTAGAAAAAATTTCTTCATGGAAAGGGTTGTCACCTCTGGCACAGGCTGCCCAGGGCAGTGGTGGAGTCCTCATCCCTGGAAGGGCTCAAAAAACTTGTGGATGTGGCACTTGGGGACATGGTTAGTGGTGACCATGGTGGTGCTGGGTGATGGTTGGACTTGGTGATCTTAGAGGGGTTTTCCAACCTTAATAATTCCATGATTCAGTGATTCTAAGTCTTAATCACTCCACACTGAGCTTCCACTTGTAGGTGTTGGATGCATTGTGTGCCACCAACCCATCCCTGGTCTCCCATGGTCTGGTGTGTCCAGCTGGGATTTGTCCCCCAAGGAATGGTCACATTTGTCAGCACAGCAACAAACTGGATGATTTTGACCTGCTGACAAGAATTGCTAAAAGGAGGGGTTTTCCAACCTTAAAAGTAGATTTCAACTTTTGCTAAGCAGGTTTCAACTTTTTCCTGGATTGTTGTGGCCCCAGTAAAGGGCACCTCTGCTGACCTCATGGCTGGAGGCACTGGAGGCCTGGGAAAGAACAGTTGGAATTTTTTAATGTGAATAGACTGACCCAATTCCCTCACCCTTGTTCTCAGCACCAGCTCAACTGATTTCAGTTAATCTTTCCAAAAACACTCAGCCTGAGGCAAAGAGAAATTGTAAGTCAGATAAATTTTGGCAAAATGATAAGGGGACAAAAGGAAGTTTTTATAATGGAAACCAGTGCTCAGCATTATCTGCAGGTCTCCAGGATGCTGTGGGGGTTGTTCCCTCCAGCTCAGCATGGAGTGTGCAGGGATTTAGGTTGTGAGGATCATCCCATACAGGGGAAGCTGAGCCTGTGTTGGCAGGTTTTGTCTTTGCAGCCTGTTTGGCACAATCCCAAAATACTTGTTCAGGACAGTGAATAGTCCAACCCCCGAGCAGGGACAGGTAGGGCAGTTGTCTTGGACCATGTCCTGTTGGGTGTTTGGGATTTCCAAGGATAATTCTCACAGCCTCTCAGGATAACCTGTTCCAGTGTTCAGCCACACTCATGTTGTATCCCAGTGGAATATCTAATTATTCCCATGGCCTCTTGTCACTGGACACCCCTGAGAAGAGTCTGGTTCCACGTTCTTTGCTTCTTCCATCAGATGCTTCTTGGTGTTGAACAGATCCCCCCCGAGCCATCTCTCCCTGGGGCTGAGCAGTGCCCAGCACTGGTCCCAGCAGGGCAGATGTGCCCTCCCCAGTGCCATGGACATGCTGGGAATGTCCCTCACACAGCCCTGGCACTGGTGGCCTTCTGTGCTCAGGAGCACAGCACTGACTCGTGCTCATTCCTTGGCCAGGACTCCCAAGGCCTTTCTGCAGCTGCAGAAAACTGGTGTGTGGGGTTATTGCTGCTCAGGTGCAGGACTTGGCATTTCCCTCTTGAACTTCTCCCAGCTCAGTTCTCCAGCCTGGCCAGGTCCCTCTGACTGGCAGCACATCCATCTCTGAGTATCGATGAGTGATGGAATCCCGGCATGGTTTGGGTTGGAAGAGACCTTAAAGCCCATCCAGTTCCACCCCTGCCATGGGCAGGGACACCTTCCACTATCCCAGGTTGCTCCAACCGGTCCTTGGACACTTCCAGGGATCCAGAGGCAGCCACAGCTTCTCTGGGCACCCTGTGCCAGGGCCTCCCCACCCTCACAGGGAAGAATTTCTCCCTAATAACTAATGTAAATCTATCCTACTTCAATTTAAAGCCATTTCCCTCCATCCCTTATCCCAAGTCCCTCTCCAGCTCTCCTGGAGCCCCTTTAGGCTCTGGAAGGGGCTCTAAGGTCTCTCTGGATCCTTCTCCAAGTGAACACCCCCAGGTCTCCCATCCTGTCTCCAGACCAGAGGGGCTCCAGCCCCGGGATCAACTTAGTGGCTTCCTCTGGATTCATTCCAGCAGCTCCACGTTTCTTGTGTGGAGAGCCCAGACCTGGACACAGCACTGCAGGTGGGGTTTCCCAAGAGCAGACCCTATGGAAAAGTTTAAGGGGTAATAGTCTGGGGGCTGGACAAAGCTGAGCAGTGTTTGCACAGGGCCCTGGATCCAAGCTCCCAGAATTCAGTAAATGATCCCACACAGCAAGACAGGTTGGGAGATGAGGCCTCTGTGCTCTGAAACAGGGAGACACGTCCTGCTGTCCCTCCCTGCTGCCTCCTGTGCTGCTGCCCAGCCCAGGCTCCATGGCTGTGGATTCTGTGATGGACAGAGCTCCCACCCCCCTCTCCTGCTGGGCACTGACCCTGCAGGTCTGCAGGGGCAACAGAAGGCTTGGTCACAGGACTCCAGCCTTTCCCATTTGGGATCTCCCTTTCCCAAGCACGGACTCTTGCCCACCTTCCCTCGGTACTGATGGATGTTGAGGCTCCTCTTGTATCTGCAGGAAGATCCAGTTGGTCTCTGTCTCATAATCACAGAATGGTTTGGGATGGAAGGGACCTTAAAGATCTTCTAATTCCACTCCCTGCCATGGACAAAGTTATTCTCTGGTGCTAAACAGTTTTGTGGCCTCCTCCTGCAGATCCTTTACAGGTCTTCCACCACCACACACCTCCTGTGGATGGACAGATGTTCTCCAACCTACCCAGGCTCAGAGAGGCTCCAGGCACTGCCTGCAGTCCCAGGCACAATGAGATGCCCCAGCAGCAGCTTGGTCAGAGCTGGGACTCTGCTGTGCCAGGGACAGCTGCTGTGGGGACAGTGTCTCGTGGTGTGTCACCTCCACTCCAAGGCTGGTTCACAGTGCCCTCAGCAGGGTTTGTGACCCTGTTTGTGTGTCCGTCAGTGGGAGCTGCTGAAAACCTGCTGCAGTTCTGAATGGCCTCTTCCAGCTGCCCTTTCAGCTTTAATATCTCTCACTTAGATTTAATGCCACTTCAGCTGGATACAGCAGGAATTTTCTCAATTTTAGCCTCTCAGACCTTGGGGACCCTCTGCAGAGAACCATGAGCTCAAGAGGGACGTGTTGTTGATCTGCAGAACCCCTTTTTGGCCATGAAATGGTGTTCCAGCTCTTCAGCCTGAGCAAAACTAACACAGGTTTCTGAAAGCTTTAAAACTAATTAATTGTTGCATAAAGGAAAAGTCAAACCTCTCTCTTTATCTCACTTGGCTGAATCATATCTTACTCTGTTGTGTGTTTCCCTGCTGTGGAAGTAGCTGTGATTACATTTGCAGACAACACGTGAAGTCAAAGAAAATCTTGCACTGCAAAGCAATAAATGAGGAGGGGAGGGAGGGGAAGTAGAGGAGAGGAAGGGAATAGGGCTTGACATAACAAACATTTGGACAGTTTTGGAGTAGATCATCCAAAAATTCAATATCCTACCCTGGCAGTGAGTGAGAACTTTGCACCTCTGAAAATGTGCTGTAAAAAATCTTCAGTCCATGAGAGAAAATAGAAAAAAAATAGACAGTTAAAAAAAAAAAAATGGACAATTGAGGGACACCCCTGTTTGCTGTCACTGTCACACAGCTTTTTCTCCCTGCTGTGTTTTTACAACAGGGGGATGAGGATGCAGGAAAGTGCAACAGAAAGTGTTCAGGGAAACCTCAAACTCCTGAAGTCACTCACAGTACTTGACTCTTACTGACTGTGTGGGGTGACCTGCTCTTCCTCACGTCCTGAACCCCTGTCAGTGCTGACTGTGCCCTTTCTCCCCCAGGGAGAGCTGACCATGACCAGTGACATGGAGAACTTGCTGAATTCCCTTTTCCTGGACATGGTTCCCGAGTCCTGGGTGAGGAGATCTTACCCTTCCACAGCCAGCCTGGGCACATGGTTTGCCAACCTCCTCGCCCGCAGCAACGAGCTGGAGGCCTGGACAGGAGACTTTGCCTTGCCCTCCACCGTGTGGCTCGGGGGCTTCTTCAACCCCCAGTCCCTCCTGACAGCCATCATGCAGACCACAGCCCGCAAGAACAAGTGGCCTTTGGACAAGATGGCACTGCAGTGTGATGTGACAAAGAAGAGCAGAGAGGATTTCGCCAGTCCCCCTCGGGAAGGGGCCTATGTCCATGGTTTGTTCATGGAAGGGGCACGCTGGGATGCTCAGGTGAGCTCAGCATGGCTCTGGGGTTGGGAGAGAAGCCGTGGGTGTTGTGTCCTTATTCCTTATTCCAGAGGACTTCTCAGTTCCTGTCTGAAATAGTCATCTGAGCTGCCTCTTCAGGAATGACACGTGGGAGATGTGGGCCTCTCCTCTGCAGCCTACAGGGGGTGTCCAGGGTCCCAGAGGAGTCACCCTGGGAGATGAGTTCCATGGCTCTGAAGGGGCTCAGGGTGGTCCCAGAGGAATCACACCCTGGAGCTCAGTTCCATGAAGGGATTCAGGGTGGTCAGCCTGGACTGACACATCCAGTACAAGGTGAACCTCAGCCTCAGTGTTCACTGGCCGAACTGGGGTCACCCCTTGAGGTGCTGCTACAGTCAAAAACCACGGGGTCCTGTCAGAGCTGTGTGGTCCCCACACCTTCCCGTGGGTGTGATTTCACTGCTGCCTCCAGAAGTGACAGACTTTGTGGTGTCCCTACTGTTCCCTGTCTGGCAGCAGTGAGGAGAAAGGAGGGAACTCTGATTTCCTGAGTGTTCCCATCCTCAGAGCTGGATGGGTGGGATGGCCCAAACCCAGAGCACTGTCCTTCCATTGTCAGGTGCTGCAGGATGTGACCAAAAATGAATCCCATCCTTTAGCCATTCTTTGAAATAAATGGTGCAGATCCAACCTGTATGGTCCATGTGGACTCAGGCTGATGACTCAGGGTTGAGGGTGACCCTGGACAAGCAGAACAAAATGAGTGTCCCTTGCTCTCCTCTCCCTCTCTGGATGAGGGGACACCTTCCAGCTGTAGCAGAACCAGCCTCAGTCATCCAAGGTGAGGAACATACCCACCCCTCAGGCACCTGCTGTTCCTGCCCATGGATCTGGGAACCTTGGAGCAGCATCCCAAGGAGCACAACTCTCCCTGTGAGTCCTTCTGACAGTTGTCAGCTGCAGGAGCACAGTCTGCAGAGCCAGAACCATCAGACTGACAATTCCCCACTGGAATTCCCCTCTGAGTTGCCTGGCCTGTGGTGACTCCCAGTTTGGGCTGTGTGGGAATTCAAGGACAGTGGCTCCTGCAGCTCTTCCCGTGGGCAGCCACAGCTCTGCTGCTGCCAGGGATCTGTGAGAGTGAACATTGATCCAAGTGGGTCACCCAGAACTTTCTGATCTGTGTCAAGTTTGCCCTCTCACAAGAAGAGGCTTTTATATCAGAAAGAGCTCTTTACCCAGCCTCAGCTCTTAAGATTCTAAGTCTTAACCTTGAAGATCCCACTTAATCTGCTGTGGGACTTGGTGGGTGGATGCTGAGGAGCCTCTGAGATACCAAATCCCAGCCTGACCTTGTAATTGAGATCTAATACTCGGCACTTCCTTGTCAGCTCCCTCTCTGCAATGGTTTTCCATGAAGGAGAGGAAATTGGGCAGAGCTGTGACCTCACTGACTGCTGCTATCCAGGGCATTTGATCACATATCCTTGGGAAGGCCAAGTTTCCAGGCCATTTTTCACTCTGGAAGTGAGTTGATGTGTGCATTGGCTCTTGAAAGCCACAGGAGGTTTAAGCTGCCCTCAAACCCTCACACCTTAAGCTGATACAAATCTATTGGACACAACAGAGAAAGTTTTAAAAAGTCCTGGTCTTGCATGTGAAACACTGCATTAAAAAAATTCCAGTGACTGCTGTTATGTTTTCCTTTACCATCATTACCACTATTCTTAGACAATGAGTTCTGCCCAGGTTTTACCCCCCTCCAGGCAGTGCTGGAAGTGAACAGTGAGAAGTGTTGGTTGTGCAAAGCCAAATATCCTTTGGGAAACAAGGGCTGTTCCCCTTTGCCTCCCTCCAGTAACTGGTCCAGGTGATTGCATCCAGCAACGAGGTTTGTCTGCAGGGACCATCCCCACTCCAGTAAATGTGTTTTTCTGATTACATTTTCCTTGTGATTGAAAGATACTGAGCAATTACCTTTATGGAACCATTCATAATCTCTGGGTATCATGCTTCAGTTTATTTCAGAAAGGAAAAGGATATTTTCATGGGTTGCTGCTCACACTGAAATATCATTTCCACCTAGTGGAACTATTCATTTTACCTGTAATCCAGTGAGCAGCAGTATATTAATGGATGCAGGACTTTTTAAACAGGTGCACAGCTCTTTTGGGTTGTGTACTCCTTCCAAATGAATCCTCTGATAAAAATGGCAGCCCATGTTTAGCAGAATTCCTCTGGGAACGCCTCCACTTTTAAAAGAATATTTCACATTTAGGTTGTGCCTCCAAAAAAGGCAAAAAGTCCCTCTATGTTCTGCTACTCCCATTTTTCTATTTATTTAAACATTTATGTTTGCCCTTGGGTGTCTTAAATTTATAAAACATTCATTACAAAGCAGCAGGCAGCTATTAGATAAAATGAAACTAAGCAGATTATTTTGGGTGCAAATGATCTGTTGCTGCAGCCCTGTTAAAGTCAGTGGGACTCAGAGAGAGAGGCTTTGACTGGGGACATTTTATCTCAAGGCAGGGGAGAGTTGCTGACTGATTCCTGCCTTCCCTGCTCCCAGCAGTGGAGGGTTGGGTGCCCAGGATGTGCCCTGCAGCTCCCCAGGGGGAGAGGGGGGGTTTGCACCACATGAAGCTTTGCCAGGTGCAGACAGACCTTGTCACAGAATCCTGGACTGGGTTGGGTTGGAAGGGACCTTAAAGCTCAACTCATGGGCAGGGACACCTTCCACCATCCCAGGTGGCTCCAGCCTGGACACTCCCAGGGATGGGGCAGCCACAGCTTCTCTGGGCACCCTGTGCCGGGGCCTCCCCACCTCACAGGGAAGGACTTTTTCTCATTCCCCACGTGCAGTTGGAGCCACAAAACCCCTCCATTCTCTGGAGCCCTTGGGGTGACATTCCTGCTGGAGCTCCCCTTCCCTGCACTGTCTCCAAAAGGCAGCCAGGCCTTGCTGGGGGTCCTCGGGCCAACTGTCCCCAAAAGGGGCCTGTGCTGGTGCCCCCAGTGCAGCCACTGGGGGGGTCACTGCCCATCCTTCACCTCCCTGGCTGGTGACACCGGGTGGGGCCTTCAGAGCCACGGGGCACTGCCATGTCCCCCCTCAGTGGCCTGTGGGGGAGCCTCTGGCAGGACGTGAGGCCTGAGCTCTCAGGATTTTTACCAGGAATGCTGTGCCAGTAGTCAGGAAAAATTGCTTTCACAGTCCAATTAATTTTCTGATGATGAGAGTGATAAAAAATGCAAATGCAAATCAACCCAGACATAACAAAATGATATGTTACGGAGAGATACCACAGGAAGATTTCAGCATTGTTAGCCCAGAAATAGGTAGAATATCTCTTGGAAATTTGGTTTGAAGAATTCTCAGTCGTAAAAAATTCTCATAAAAAAAAAGAAAAAAAGAACTCATCAAAATCCAGCCTCAGAAATGAAAGATGTGGATTTAAAAACAGTGCATAATAATGTTTAATAAATAGCTACTTTGCAAGGTATTATAAGAATTATTTAATGTTTGTTCAGCACATTGGAAATTTAAAATCCTAAATGAGAGCTGGATTTATCATGGCTTAGTATAACAGATGGCATTAGTACAATTACACCAAGGTGTGTGGCAAGAGGGATTATTTTTCTTCACTCATTTGCAGGACTAAATAAACTACTGGAGAGGTTGAATCTCATCCCACAACCCTGATGTAACAGCGTTGGAAATAATAACCATTTGTGAAGCTCAGCTGCAGTGAGAGGCTGTTTCTTTAGCTCTGAAAAGATTATTTTTGTTTCTCTATTTGTTTTAATTTGATCTCCCTAACCTCCATTAAGTAATTTTGCAGGTTTCCCTGGAAATGGGTTGATGTGTGGGATATTTTATTGTCAGAAAGAGAGGTAGAAGATTCCAGAGAGACCCAAGAAAGAAACGAGCTGTCGATTTCTTGCCCTGGCAGAGGCAAGGTCCAGGTCTTTGTCTTGGACCTGCAGCCTGGGCAGGGCTTTGCTTTGAAGATAACAGGGACTTGATATTTAATGATAATATTCCCTCAGGAACAGTCCTTTTGGATCCTTGTGGTGTGAGCACCTGTGAGAGTGGAAACAAGCCTGTGGTGCCTTTTGGGGCACAAACCACTGTGGGAGTTCATTGCCCACACAAGTGTGTCCCAAGTCCTGCTCAGATTTTGGTGGCTTTCCATTGCTCCTACCCCAGGCAGCATTTCCCATGAGGCGATTCTGGTCTGGCAAAACCTCGAGAAAGACCTGCATGAGAATAATCCCAGAGTCACTGAGGTTGGAAAAGCCCTCCCAGCCCATGGAGTCCAAGCTGTGCCCCATCCCCACCTTGTCCCCCAGCCCAGAGCACTGAGTGTCACATCCAGTCCTTCCTTGGACACTCCAGGGATGGGGATCCAAACCTCCCTGGGCAGCCCCTGCCAAGGCCTGACCACCCTTTCCATGGAGAAATTCCTCCTGATGTCCACCCTGCCCTCCCCTGGTGCACCCTGAGGCAGTTCCCTCTGGTTGCCTGGTAATAGGACAAGAGGAAATGGCCTCAGGCTGCACCCCAGTAGAAACCAGAAGAAGAGAAGATTTGTCCATGACATGACTGGACAGAGCCAGGACATTGCTCCCCACAAAGCCCTGCTCAGGGGTGTTGGGTTTGGTGGGGTGCAGCCATGTCCCCTGGAGACAACGTGCACTGGGGGGCTGTGGGGAAGGGCAGATGTGTGTGCAGTCCNCCTTGGACACTCCAGGGATGGGGATCCAAACCTCCCTGGGCAGCCCCTGCCAAGGCCTGACCACCCTTTCCATGGAGAAATTCCTCCTGATGTCCACCCTGCCCTCCCCTGGTGCACCCTGAGGCAGTTCCCTCTGGTTGCCTGGTAATAGGACAAGAGGAAATGGCCTCAGGCTGCACCCCAGTAGAAACCAGAAGAAGAGAAGATTTGTCCATGACATGACTGGACAGAGCCAGGACATTGCTCCCCACAAAGCCCTGCTCAGGGGGGTGTGGGTTTGGTGGGGTGCAGCCATCTGTCCCCTGGAGACAACATGCACTGGGGGGCTGTGGGGAAGGGCAGATGTGTGTGCAGTCCCTCCTCACCTCACACTCACCCAGCCCCTCCGGGAAGCTGTTTGCACTTCCCAGCAAGAGCAGTTTGGATGAAGATCACAGAAGGTGCCCCATGTCCTGGACACCTTGGAAGTCTAACAAGTCTAACCAAGCCTGTCTCCTCTCCCTGCAGGCCGGGCTGATCGCGGATTCCAGGCTCCAGGAGCTCACCCCGGCCATGCCTGTCGTGTTCCTCAGGGCCATTCCTGCTGACAAACAGGACACCAGGGCCATGTACCCGTGTCCTCTGTACAAAACACGCCAGAGAGGACCCACCTACGTGTGGACTTTCAACCTGAAAACCAAGGACAGTCCTTCCAAGTGGGTGCTGGCTGGTGTGGCCCTGCTGCTGCAGGTCTAGGGGCACCCACAGCCCCTCGTTTGCAAATCCCTAACAATGCCTGTCTCAGACAATTTAAGCGTTGAGATGGAGGCCAAGCTCCATCTCTCAGGCTATGTAGCCAGCACTCTCTCTGAGCCTAAATAGAGCCCATGAGGAGGAGACAGACAGGAGGGGACACATGGACCAGGTTCTTGGCTGCTGTGAATCAATATCCTGTAATTCCTACACTGCTGCACTAGAAGATCCCAGCCCACAGCCAGAGCTTCCACACCCAGAGGGTGCTGAGCTCAAATCTAAATCTAATTTTTATTTCTCTTTCATGATCCAAAGTAGTTTTAAAGTCAGTGGCCTTCTCCAAAACACTTAGATAGTCCAGTGACTTGTGAAATTCTCCAGACCTTATTTTTTCCTCTGTGAGTGTTTTTGTTTGTCATGTGTGTAATGTTGAAAGTTGGGAGGTGAGCAGGTATTGTGGTTCTAAACTGTTTCCTTTACATGGAAGTATTGAAAAGAGTGTTAATGTCAAATGTGCTTAATGGAACCAAGAGGGAGAGTACAGGATGGGGATGATTTGAAAGGAATATTTTATGATGATAGAAACTTACTAATAAAAGTCATTATTGCTGGACTAGTCCCTAAAAGTTGCTGTAGGAGGCCTGTACAACGAGTTTACTCACAGCACTGAGAGCACACACGGGGACAGGAGGGAGGAACAAACATCTCTGGGTTGTTTAGTTTCTAATTCTGACTAGAGTGGGTAAGAACTGGTGTGTTCCTAGAGCAGAGTGTGAGCCAGACACACAGAACAGCACTCTGGACTGCAGAGACTGAACTCCAGGAGTTGAGAATCCCAGAATCCCAGAATATGCTGAGCTGAAAGGGACCCCCAAGGCTCCTGGAGTCCAACCCTCAGCCCTGCACAGGCCCATCCCCAAGAGTCCCCCCTGTGCCCAGAGGATCATCCCAGCCCTCCTGGAGCTCTGGCAGCCTTGGGGCTGTGCCCACTGCCCTGGGGAGCCTGGGCAGTGCCCACCCACCCTGTGGGCAAAGAACCACCTGGTGCTGAGCTCCAACCTCCCCCTGCCCTGACACAACTCCAGCCATTCCCTGGCTCCTGGCCCTGGTCCCCCAGAGCAGAGCTCAGTCCCTGCCCCTCCTCTGCCCCTGCCCAGGGACTTGTCCCTGCAATGAGGTCTCCCCTCAGGCTCCTCTTCTCCCCCTCAACACACCCAGTGCCCTCAGCTGCTCCTCACACCTTCCCCTTGAACTGCCCTGATCCTCCATGAAGGACCTGGTCCTCCCACCTCACCCTGTCCTGGTTGTCAAAGAGGGGTCAGATGTGGCTCTCATGTCCCTGTTCTCCCTGTGGAAAAATGGATTGAGTGGCTCAGACCAAGATGTTTGACTTCTAGATTCCTTAAATTGCAGAGAGCTGGGCTTGCTCAGCCTGTGGCATTGCCACAGCAGCCATGGCAGAGGGTTAGAAATGATACTTCCCAGGTGGGTTTGGAGCTCAGCATCACAGAGTCCTTGCACAGAAGGCAGGAGAGGTACTGGGTGGGAAGGGACAGTGTCTCCTGTATCACATCTCCTGGGTCACCAGCCTGTGTTTGCCCCTGGCAGCAGATGGTCCATGGACCCGAAGTGCACCTGTGGCACGTGTGCCAGGCTCAGGATGGTGCAGTGGTCTGGGGAGGAAGGTGGGTAAGAACCTCATGTACAAACCACAAAGGGTGCTGGGGGTTACTGGTACACTCTGAGCTGCCACATGTCACCAAACCCACCCTGGCCACTTCAGGAATGACTCCTCCTGGCCAAGCCCACGGCTGTGTCACAGGGAGCAGGAGTCACCAGCACCCCAGGAGAGCTCTGCAGAGAAAACTTTCCATAGACAGGAGTTTTCAGCAGACTGTTCCTCAGCCAGAGCATCTAACATACACAAATCTCCTAACACACACAAAGCCAAAATCCAGGAAGCAACAATGCTGATGTCCCCTCTGAGCTCTGCTGTGCTCCATGTCTTGAAGCACTTGGAAGCACCATCCACTTATGGCTTTACACATTAAATTGCCTTTACCACAACCCAGCAGTTTTCAGACTTCTACCCTTCCATCTCTCTCCATCCCTTGGGAGGGAGGGGGTGTGTGGGGCTTGGCTGCTACTGGGATTAAACCAGGGCAGCATTTGTGTGGGCTGTCTTTGGTTTTTCAGAGCCTCATACTGTACTGAGAGTTTGATGTGTGGCCTCAGCACACACTGGAGGAGACATGGCCAACTCTGCCAGTCCAGGGTATCAACTTCCCTCCCAAAGGGAGTCTTGCAGGAGGGTGAAGTGCTCAGGCTTTGCAGGAGATCCACAGGAACTCTTGTTCTGCTTCTTGTTCAGCTCTTCCTTCAGCAATGAGAAGATGCAACATCCCTGTCTTTGCAGTCCTGGAAAAAGACAAACTTCTGGATGAAGGGAAGGTGGAAAAACTCTCTGGTAAGAACTTTAACTGCCAGACAGTGTCTGCAAGGCACAGCCCCAAAACATTAATGATGAAATAGTTAGTTATGGCTTAGCAAAAGACATCTGCAAATATCTGAAGCAAAGGACAGAGTTGTCCTAAACTGCCTGTTCTAAAATGCCCCCAACCCATAAATGAGGTATCAGAGTCTGTGGACTATCCCACATAATGAGTACCTGGCTAGAAGAGGTCTGTCAGCTGGGCAAAGCTGTGCTATTAAATTAAATCCCTCCCAATTTAAATTAAACCCTGTCAATCAGATGTGGAATGTACACTGGTCACTTCCACAGCTTTGCAAAGTTAGGCACATGAAATTCTCTGTATTTCACTGTTCAGGCTCAGCATAATGTGCTGAATAAACACAGCAAAGCAGGACCAGAGTGTCGAGTAAGTGCCCTGTGCTCCAGATAATCCATCATGCTGGATTAGTTCTCCTGAGGTTGTTCTTCAGTCTTTTACCAGGGGGGACCTGCTGTCCAACTCCCTGGCAGGAGGGGGGAGCCGGGGGGGGTCGGGCTCTGCTCCCAGGGAACAAGGGCCAGGAGGAGAGGGAACGGCCTCAGGCTGGGCCAGGGGAGGGGCAGGGTGGACATCAGCAGGAATTTCCTCATGGAAAGGGTGGTCAGGGATTGGCAGGGGCTGCCCAAAGAGGTTTGGGGTGTCCATCTCTGGAGGTGTCCAAGGAAGGCCTTGTCCCTCAGTGCTCTGGGCTGGGGGACAGGGTGGGGATGGGGCACAGAGTGGGGATGGGGCACAGGATGGGGATGGGGCACAGGGTGGACTCCATGGGCTGGGAGGGCTTTTCCAACCTTGATGATTCTCTGTGTATTCTCAGGGCTCTGTATGTGGGATTTCCTGCCATTCTTGAGGTTGTTACTGTCCTAAACTCCATGCTTCTCCTTAAAAACCTCTCCTCTTTCTTCCAGCACACCAGGGCTTCTCTCTGCTCAATGTTTCCCTCCAAAATGCCTTCAAACCTACAGAAAAGAAGTTCAGTCATTTCTCAGGATCTTTCCAGAGCTCTTTCCAGAGCCACAGCCTGGGCTGTTCTCTTGCCAGCTGAAGAAGAATGGGCTGTTGACAACAAAATGGATCTGATTGTTTTATTATATATATCTCCCTGCATAATTCACCAGTTGGGCAGGAAGGGTGGTGGGGAGATATTTATAGATACTAGAAATGTCACCAGGGTGCTCATTCTTCATCCTTTGAAAATCATCACAGGAAAGACTTGGCTGCAAAATGGTACAAGAGAATGGTGAATAATTTGATGCTTTAGGGGGTGAAAAGAAAAAAATCTGACAGGCCCGAGAATTTGCAGCCACATCTGCCTAAACCAGGCAATTAAATACAGCTGGCCAGGCTATTCATTAGGAACAATGCATTAGTCAAGGGTCAATAATTCCTGTCCAGGAGCTCTTGGAAACTGTTGCCCACTTGGCATTGCCAGGGTGAACCTTTCTCCCCGCCCTGCCCTGGCTGGAGTGAAGGGACTGGGCAGCAAAGGACCCCATCCCAAAGCTGGCACAGAGCTGAGGTGTTAAACTGGTGGAGCTGAGAATTTGGGTGACCCCGAGGCAGATGTGGTTGGTCTGGAGCAGGGCAGGGTGTTTGGGCACTGCTGGGCACCTGTGCCAGGGTGGGCAAGAGGGCAGTGGGTCAAGTGGGACCCCTCCTGCAGTGCTGCTCCAGCTCTGGGATCCACCACATCCCAGGACATGGAGCTGCTGGAGAGAGTCCAGAGGAGGCCCCAGGATGCTCAGAGGGATGGAGCAGCTCTGCTGGGAGGAAAGGCTGGGAGAGTTGGGATTGTTCAGCCTGGAGAGGAGAAGCTTTGGGGTGACCTGAGTGTGGCCTTGCAGGACCTGAACAGAATCTGCATCAAAGATGAAGAGAGACCATTTCCAAAGGCTTGGAGTGACAGGACAAGGGGGAATGGCTTCAAACTTCCAGAGAGTAGGGTTAGTTTGGATGTTAGGAAAAAATTCTTTACATTATGAGTGTTTTGAGGCCCTGGCACAGAGTGCCCAGAGAAGCNGGAGCTCTGGCAGCCTTGGGGCTGTGCCCACTGCCCTGGGGAGCCTGGGCAGTGCCCACCCACCCTGTGGGCAAAGAACAACCTGGTGCTGAGCTCCAACCTCCCCCTGCCCTGACACAACTCCAGCCATTCCCTGCCTCCTGGCCCTGGTCCCACAGGGCAGAGTGAGGGATTGTCCCTGCACTGTCCCTCCTGTCCTGGCTGCCCAGGGGATCCCAGACTGACTCTCATCCTTTCTCTTATCTCCACGGTGCTGCTTTGTTCTGACTCCTCAAAAGGTCAATTAGTTCACTCCAGATTGGTGACATTTTCCAAAGAGATGAAAGTGAAAATAGGAAAACTGTGCTATTGAACACTTAATGTGAGGTAAAATTGACTGAACTCTCCCAGGACAGAGAAGTGTCTTTTCCACAGCCTGGGGATGTTGTACCTGCTGCAAATTATAATTGGCAGAAGAGCACAGTTCAAAGTAAAGTCTTCACAAATGCTTTGTGGTGGTGTCCCATATTTTGGGGTTAACCAGCTCCATTTTACTGTAACTGTTGCTCACAGAGCAAATTAAAACGTGGACTAGACACACAAAAGAGCCTGGTCAGTGGGCAGTAGATTGGGTCCATTGGGGCAAATTAATTGCAACTATAATTAGGCACTGGTGATGCTCAGGGATGCAAATTCTGTCTGTGTCATTGCTCACGTATTTACAGCACAAAACTTGCTGCAACATATCAGCTGGATGCATTCATTTTATAGAGTGGCATTAATACATTAAATTAGCAATGGCTTATTAGATTTGTGGCCATTATTATGCATTGTTTTTTAAATGACTGTAATTGCCCAAACAAATCTACATATGTATTTACCTTATTAATGGCTGTGAACCCAATTTTAAAAGCTTTTAGAAGCTGCTCATGGTGTTATAAGCAGCCCCTCTAATTGGAGTTACTGCCTGTTGGTGCAGAAGGGTGGGTTGTGGCTGTGAACACATTGTTTGAAAGTCTTGAAACCCACTTACCTGTGCAAAGTTTAAGGTTTGCTTTGAGGAAACTCTTGCAACATTCATTTTGATTAATGCCAAAACCATGAGGTAAAACCTCAAGCCCGAATTCAGTGTTTCGGTTCAATGTTTATTGGTTCAGCAGGAGTTGGGATGAGGGGAAGTCTGAGCTGTGAGAGCTGCAGGGCCTGTGACCCCTCCATTCCTGGGAAGGGCTGTTTCAGGTGCTCCAGGCTCACTGTTGAAAACACTGACTTGGAAACATCAGGATGTTTGTAGTGATGGGTGAGGTTTGATGAAACCTCACAAAGAGAATCAGCTCATGTCCACAGTGGAAGTTTTGTCCAGGTCAGTGGCCCTGGAGCCCTTGGCATTCAGGGCATTTACAGGACAATCACAGCAGCACAGAATTACAGGATCACAGAACCACTGAGGTTGCAAAAGCCCTCCCAGCCCATGGAGTCCACCCTGTGCCCCATCCCCACCTTGTCCCAGCCCAGAGCACTGAGGGACACAGCCAGTCCTTCCTTGGGCACCTCCAGGGATGGGCACTGCAACCCTCCCTGGGTAGCTCCTTCCAATGTTTAACAACCCTTTCCATGGAGAAATGGTGTCTCCTTCCCCTCTTGGGTGTGACAGGGCACTGGGTCAGCAGGAAGGCAGCTGGGCTGCAGGGGGCTGTGCTTTGGTGAGGGTGAGGAGCTGAGAGTGGCAGTGCCCCTGGTCAGTGCCAGCAGGGACGTGAGGCTCCAACACAGACAGGTGAGAGCTGCCAAAATATCTGTGGGCATGGAGATCCAGGGGCTCAGGGCTGGCCAGACCTGTGTCCAGTGGGGACACTGCCTGCTGCCCTGCAGGTTTGCACACTGGCTGCTCACATCAACCCCCTGAAGCAGAAGGTTTGCACTGGCAGAAGTGCAGCCAGAAGCAGAGGGGGGATTTCTCCAAAACCCTTTCTCAACCCCCCCGAGGATCTTTTCATGGGCTCAAAGGTACAAGGGAGACCTGCCCCAGCTGTGTCCCCCCCTCTGACCCTCCCAGTTCCTGGACAAACCCGGGCTGCCTGGGGCAGTGGCTCAGGGGGTGTCTGGGGTCAGGACAGCCCATGACACTTTCAGACCATGAGCACTAAGTGCTCATTATTATCATTTCTGTCTGTGGGAATGGCCTGGAGTTGTGTCAGGGCAGAGGGAGGTTGGAGCTCAGCACCAGGTGGTTCTTTGCCCACAGGGTGGGTGGGCACTGCCCAGGCTCCCCAGGGCAGTGGGCACAGCCCCAAGGCTGCCAGAGCTCCAGGAGGGCTGGGATGATCCTCTGGGCACAGGGGGGACTCTTGGGGATGGGGCTGTGCAGGGCTGAGGGTTGGACTCCATGAGCCTTGGGGGTCCCTCCCAGCTCAGCACATCCTGGGATTCTGGGATCGTGTGACTGCTGAGCCAGGTTGTGGCAGCAACACCAGCACTCAGCACCTCCCATCCCACCTCATCCCATCCCATCCCATCCCATCCCA